>RXPK01000033.1:188238-788238 GCA_004143645.1 Protaetia brevitarsis
ACGCGAAGAAGTGATACTGTTAGTTACCAACTAAATGCGATGCGGCACGTTGGAAAGTGGCATAGTAAAGAGTTACCAGTAGATGCTTAAAAAGGTTTACGCGTTACGTATGTATTCCGTTTCGTATAGACGTACCGGTTGTTATCTACATAAAAAATCGCGTCGCATCATGTGCAAGTTATGTTTACCTTTGCCGTTCTTTAATTCGTTCGATTTGTGCGGAAAAAGCAGAGAGGATGACGATAATGAACGACAAATTTTGGTAATTTTTTTTTCACTTATTTAATATTTCTTAATAAATAATTTAAAATAAGTCTGGAATATTTCTATGTGTCCGCACGTGGCTTGTTTACTAGGTAATTTAATTTATGGAATCAGGTTAATTAGGTGACATATCATTTAAATTTTATATTTGTGATGGGAATTTTAATTCTTTAACAACATTTAAAATGATAAGATTATATACCTGCATAGTACATTGTAAATAAGGACATCCTACGTTGTTATCATTTTTAATTATAATATTTAATTGAAATTCAAATATGTACCTTGAATTCACAAGGTCAAGATATTGTAGAACGAATTTAATTTCATTTTTTCATTCTAAATCTAAATATTAAGTTCGTCCATTCGTATAACGCTACAACATGGAGTTTAAATTAAAATTTATATATGTATATGGTATTTGCTAGTGATTTAAATATATGATTATTTACAATGTAACAAAAATGATAATGAAATCAAAATACAACAATTAAGGTAATACATCAGTTTTTCGTATTACATTTTTATTAAAAATACATCTATGGTGTTAGTTATAGACAGTAAAACCACGCCACTCATATTTACAATATCATCTATACAGGGTGCGGAAAAACAATTTTTAAAAAACTTTTGACATTAGTCACTTGTAAGCGATAGTTCTAATATTTCTCTGTTGGAAATAAAAAGTTCTTTTAAGGCCGCTTTACAGTTCGCAATTTTTTAATGGCGTGCAATAAAAATAACGCAGGCGCATTCAATGGATTTCGATCAGGTGGGTGCAATTTTACTTGTATTGCGCTTGCAATCCACGAAATTGAGCATGCGCTATTTTTATTGGATGCAATTTATTGCACGCGATAAAAAAATTGCGGAAACTGTAAGGCGTCCTCTTAAGAGTCAAACTCCTTGGAGTCACGCACTTATTTGATCCCTTATCATGGATCACACTACTATAAGCAAATATAAATTTTATCCCGAGATTATAAATTAAAGAGGACAAGACAAAGGGATACTTGTTCATTTTCAATTTACGAAGAGGGGCGCCACTGCAGCCATTATTCTGAACGTTGGTACGTGGGGGTCGTTGGGGGTAATTGAGAATATTTTTTTTAATTTAACTGATTGTTATCTTTTGTGTTTCTTATTGTATTGTTATTGAGTATTTGAGGAATGCATTTAGAAACATTTTAGCGCATAAATAATTGGTATATATTTGACGTCACGTAATGATGCAGATGTCACGTGGTTCCTCTTCTAATTTGAAAAGACTGTACATATATCAAAGGTTTTCAATTAATTTTACAGCTAAAAACGAAACCCACGTCATGTTTTTTACTTATGCAGCCTATTTAACAGTATGGTAATACTCAAAAATAAAATTCCTGTACAGATTTTCTTTACATGTTGACGATATTATTACTTCGAATTAGTGGCTTTAAAAAAAGAACTGTTTTAATTAACGAAGACGCAAAAATAAAATGAAGGCGATTATAACACCAAGTCAACTGTCAATTATAGGCTTGTGGTGTTATTATTAAAGTCTTAGAAATATTTATTGGATAGCATTTACGTTTTCTTACGTCAGGGATCACGTGCACTTCATCATTCATAAGTAGTCGCTCTGTATAATAATTGCTCTATTGGAAATAAAAGTTCTTTTAAGATTAAATTCCTTATTATTAGACCACTCATCTAACGCCCATTCATACTATGAGCGAACAAGAAGCAAATTTTATATGTAATGACATAAAATATACTACTTGTTCGCTTTAGGCATGGAGTGAAAAATACAGTTCTTTCACCGGACGCTCGATAATATAATGTAAACCTTAAAAGAACTTTTATTTGCATATAGAGCAATTATTATAAGACTTTGACTTATCGTTTATCTAAAAACGTGTATCTGAACTCCCTCTACTTAAACAAAACTTGACACTTCAGATTAAAAGATAAATATTATTTCAATTGATACAACAGTTGTCAAGATAAGAAATAGAAAAATACTACTTGGTAAAACAAAAAATGATCTAAATAAGCATAGTTAAATTATGACTATTTATTTAAAGAGCTTCAATATTTAAATCATTAAAAAACTAATAAAATATATTTGAATTCTGAACAATTCTTCAGTGATTAAACGAAGATGCATTGTATTGTGAAGGAATACTTTTAAGAGCATATAATACCCACATCTATTGATATGATATTCTTAATTGCTTCATTATCGCAATCTCTTGTTCAGAGTCTAATTAATTTAGTGTTTGTCAAAAATATTACTGTTAGTGTACATAGTAACAGTAGTGTGATTGACTGTATTTAGTAACCCATTTTTCTTGAACTGTTTAGATAGAAGTGTAGATACATGGGTTATGGGAAACTTAAAAAAATCCAACATTAATTGCAATAATAAAAAGCCTGTATTTCTGCTTAAATATTAATTTATAAAATTAAACTTGCTCTTAATGATTCTCTTCCTATAATCTAATCAATTTATATTAATTACATTTAACAAATTAGAATTTAGCCAGAAAACTCGAAGGAGACATATAGACATAAAATCTAGGAAATGCTACTCGAAAGAGATCCATATAATTAATTATATAACCGCTACTACATGTAAAATACACACTAAGCTCTTTAAAATATTAAATTCTATTAAACAAATACTAATTTCATTTGGCAACAGATATTTTTGTTCTATTACGTATATATTGTTTTCTAAACGAAGATATGATATGGACATTTACATATTATCATATTTTATATACATATAAAAATAACTCATAAACTGCAAAAATATCTTAATAAGTGGATGAATATTTGAATGAGAATTTAAGATGGAAATTCATTATTATCGTGAAGATACTTGCTAAATTGTCGATCCGAAACTATAATATTCATCTATAAAGAATAACAATAATTGTAGGACGACATGCGTTAGTTAACTATCGCGTAATTAATAATTAGGTCACATTAAAATTATGCTAATGTCAACCGAGTGTTACACGCATTTATTGTAACCTAATCAAAAATATCGGTTCAAAATTTATTGATTCTGAATATAAAATGTAACAACAGCGTTTTAATCGTTACAGATGGACCTTAAAGCGGAAATGGAAGTGGCGATGAAACTACTAGAGAAAGATATACACGAGAAACAAGATACCATAATATCGCTACGCAGGCAACTCGACGACATCAAATTAATTAACCTCGAAATGTACAAGAAATTGCAGGCAAGTAGACAAATAATCAAACAAATCCCAACACAAAAAGTAGCCTAAAGTAACGAGGTTTCCTTCCTATGTATACCGACACGGTTAGGAATGCAAAATAGGCTTTTTCTAACCTTAAAAATTAGGCGTTATTAGTTATACAATACTCTATTTGCTCATATATTATTCGCATGTACATGAACATCTCATTCATGAAATCATCGATTCATACAATCATCATCATCATCATCATCGCCATACACCTAGACTAGACTATACCGAGACAATAAAAAAAAAAATCACAGAAAATAGGGGACAAAATATTATTGCCGTGTATTTCCCGATCATTCTGTACGTATAAATATATTATAGGAGTGTGAGATGGAATTGACACAGAAAGGAGAAATGGTGAGCCGTTTGCAAGCAAAAGCCGGCCAGATAGGTAAAATACTGAACAATCTAGAGAAATACAATCACCTACTGCGCGATGAAAAGAAAAACGACAGAAAATTGGCCTCGATAAGGAGGTCGGAAAGCAAGGAATCTGCAATCGTTAAAACTGGCGGCGCTGAAGGGAGAACGCCATCTAACGGCGGAACGAGCGATTCTAAAAAAGCGCTCAGTCAACCTGCAATTGAGAAAGGACATCACAAGCAAGATGGCAATAGCGATGAAGCGAAAGGTGCAACGGGCGAATAATGTTTCTGATCGGTTTTTTATATATTAGAATGGCGGAAGTGATACATAACGAAACAGAGTGAAATATCATTGCTATTCTGCTTTTGTTCTGTGTATTAAGATGATGCAGAAAATTAGTCTGGTGGAATCGAGATGACAATATGCTGATGGCAGTTAGGCTTTCACTGTATTGTGTACAAATTGTTCATTTTGTTCGTAAAAAAGTGGGTCATTCTCTGTTTGAGATGGGGTAAATATTTATATGGTGTTTTGTATTATTACATATGTGATTTTACATTCATTTTTTATGTTATTTATGAGCATAAAAGGAAATTAAAATTATAGGTGTTCAGAAACAATGCAAAATAACTTTAGATTACATATTTTGGGATGGTTATCATCCAACATTGTGATATTGTGATACACCGATAGAGAATGGCCCGTTAGCAATAAAAATGTGCTTTTAACAAATATCGAAATAGTAGCAAATACAGGACGATAGTCAAAATATAGTGAATTCACAACAAAGAAATGAAAAGACTGATATGTATTGTAAAGCAAGGGTTGATTTCAGGAATGTGAGGGTTCCCTTAGTCATAAGACAGAACTAATATCCAAGCTAGAGGCTAAATCGCAGGCCATGTCAGACTCTATTCAAAGTCTTGAAGCTAAGTACGTTTCGCTTGTCGTTGTTTAATTTACTAACACTTACTATACCCAATGATATTGTGTATGTGGTATTTTTTACACACGTGTTTAACTGGGCTAACACTTACGAACAGGGTTTGGAAATTCGGACTACTTTGAACAACTCTCGCGTAAAAATTTATTACTCAATACTGTCTTCGATTATATTCTGTGGTAATAATTAGTGGAGTCTTTCTACGCGCTTCACAATCAGATTTCGTAGCAGTCCAATGTATGGTACAATATAATAAATTTATAATTTTATTATACCTTTGCTATTTTGCGGTATTATTCCAAGTAATAGATTTTGAATGGGCTATATTCAAATTATCCGAATTCACAGTTCTGTTTACGAACATGTCATTATTAAGAAGTAGAATAAAAGCTTTCATGGCCTTTTGGTTATCTCATACACGATGAATGAAAAAGCTTCCATCATCACACTTTGAAATCTTGTTCTTTTGAATGTTTAAAAATATAAGTGAGTATGCCGATTCGTTTAATAGTTCGAAAATAATATTTTTCTAATCAAAAATAAAAGCTTCCTACCATCAAGATTGATGATCATTAACTGCTCATGACAAAAAAGGCACTAGAAATGCTTACTTCATAAATAAAAATCAAATATTACTCATCCAATATCACAAATTGTTACTCTTTCTTAATTTATTGTTTTTTTTTTTTCGGATATTGAAACACCGTAGTTGATATAACCTAAATCAGATATATTATATCAAAAACAAAATGCAATACGTAACGAATTATAATTGCCAAACATTTTATCAATGCTTACTTATAAGGATAGGTGTACGTATGTATATTCATCAAATAATCAAAAATATTCTTGTAAATCACTTATGTAAAACTGCATACACTTTAACACCATTGAGACAAGAGCAAGATTTCAAATTATCAGCTATTCATTATTGTATGCTAAGTACTTAACAATTTAGAATTTTAATATTGGAATGAATGTTTCGTTTAGTTGTCATTTTCAGAGTTAATGGTGATATTTTATAAAAGGGGAGATGTGAATGAAAATGTTGGCAAACCTTCACTACAGCAGCTACTAATTTATGCTAGTCTCTTACGAGTCAAACGTAATATCATTATTACTTATAACGAAGGATATTACCATTTAACAAAAGAAAAAAAAATACGATCTATCCGCAACATATGTATTATTCTTGATGATATTAGTGTTATTATGATAAATACTATATTTTTAGGTTGCTCTATATTTATATTTGTAAACAAATATCTTGTTAATTGTAGTCAAGCTCATAAATTTATAAAATAAATGAATTACCGAATTAATATCTGTTTCCTCATATTATTATAATCCCATGCTATTATTATTTTAGTTTTTTACTCCCAGTAGATTATGTAGTAGGTTTGCCATTATTTTCAATATGCCTTTATTTTATTTCTTTTTTCACTTTACTCACCTTTTTTATTTATCGCTTGCCTTCTTATTATATTTATAATCCTCTACTTTTTTTTAATGTAATGTTATCAAAATTTTGTACTTATACAATAATTCATGCATGGTTTTTGATCACATTGCATTAAATTTATTTCAATTTCTAGAGGTAAGTGAATTTAACGAATAAAGTTGTCTATCGTCATCAGATATATTTTATTCGAATAACCATTCCAGGTACAGAGAATGCGAATCGGTTAGAATTATGTCGGAAAGAAAAAGACGAGAATTAGACCTTCAAGCCGCCCATCAGGAACAGCAGACTAACGGCATCGAAGAAGACCTTAAAGTCGAAAGGGAGTGGAGAGTGTCTTTGCAAGAAACCATGCAACAAGAGAGAGAGAAAATATCTCAATTACAGCACGAATTAACACAACTTAGACTAATAGCACAAGTATATCTTAAGATCACCTCACGGTGATTGAATAATATTCTTTAATCGGTCTGTTTTTTTTTAGAAATACGCTACTCTACAGGAAGAATATTATACCTTGAAAGAGCACTGTTTGGAGCAAGATCAAACTTTAGAAGAATTAGGTAAAAAACTAAGCGATTCTAAATTGGAACTGTCGGAATTGAAGGAACAAACAAGTAGGAAAAGCGATGGAATCTGGACAAATGACAAAGACGCGACGAATTGTCGGGCTTGCGAAAAAGAATTTAATTTAACCAGACGGAAGGTGCGGAGTATTTTTTTTTTTTTTTCAATTACATCTGTATATTCAGTTTCGAAATCTGAAATTGGGTGCATTGCTGACTGTAAATAATTTATTTCATAAAATTTTATTCTTTTGCAGCATCATTGTCGTAATTGCGGTGATATATTCTGCCATTCTTGCTCTGATAACACAATGTCCCTCCCATCATCTGCCAAACCAGTTAGAGTATGCGACAAATGCCAACTGGAACTGTCCAGACGACAAACTGTGATGTAAACATGCTAGTGATTATATATTAATTAATTTTATGGACTTGTTTTTTTTCACTTTGCTATAATCAAGCTAAAGTATACATATGTACAAAATATACCATTATTAATTATAGTATTAATAAATATATATTTTAAAATAAATTTGGCTTTATTTAAAACAAATTTGAGAGAATGAATCGATATTATACAAGGATAAGATTACAAAAAAAAAAAAAATTAAAGACAGGTTTAATGAAAGTGGTAACATAAATCCAGATTTGTTCCACTTTAAATTTATTGCATCTAGTGAGAAAATTATAAACAGTTTAAATGATTAACGATTTATGTATACCAAGTTCTATTTGAGCTAAAAAGTACAGTGAAACCTCTTTACAATGAACAGTCACGAGGCCGGCCGTTGTAGAGGGGCACACAAAAATGTGAATTTAAATTCCGTGTTAACGATTTAAAAAAACGAAATAAACTAAAAGTGTATGAGGTACGCATGTTATTTTATTATTTATATTTTGATTTTTTTTACAATTCAAGTTTTGTTTTTGTTTGCATCTTAAAATTTTATTATTTTATTACTATTTATTTACTGTAGCAATAACGCATTTTGAGAAATAAACTAAGCGAAAAAAAGTTCCCCAAAAGAAAACAGCGATGCAGTTTTTTTCGGACAGACAAAAAACGTAAAATAAGAGAAAATCCTTTAAAAAGATATTTTGAATAATTGGCTAAGTATACAGGGTGAGTGGTGAGGATCGCACGAAACTCCGGGAGCGTATTGTACTCGTGAAAATATTTAAAAGAACCCTTATCTTAAGCGATCGTCATTTGTTTTCAAGTTGTAGCATCATTACAGAATTCACAAACTTAGCATGTTTTAGTCTTATTGTTACAGTTATACTAAATTTTCGAAAATTTGACTATTGGCCTCTAAGTATCTGATTGCTTCATGTCTTTCTTATATCGATATCGGCTGCAGTATTTACAATATGGTGGATTAATGCATCCGAGTGTCGACCTTCACTTTGCACACTTCATTTTTAAACCAGCTCTATGAACAATAGTCTAATGATGTTAGATCTAGAGATCTTGGAGGCTAATTAATAGGACCACCGCGGGTCCGATCCAAATCTCTGGAGATCTTTGGTACTCCATCGTGCAGAAAATTTTCTAATGATAATATAACTTGAAAACAAATGATGATTGGTTAACATCAGTTTTTTTTAATATTTTCATAAGCACAATACACTACCGGAGTTGTTTAGTGCGATCCTCCCCACTCACCTTGTAGTAGGTACAACGATAAAAAAATATATACATTTAGAAATAGGGTTTCTAAGCGTTGCTTTGTTGATGGCGTTGTTAGTATGCATTTGATTTCGTATAGTTTAGAGCCGATGCAGTTTAAAACATTCAATTAAAAGGGGTGTCCGTTAAGAGAGGTTTCACTGTATTAGAATAAGAAACGACTATACAATGGCATGCTGTAAAAATCTATTTTTTATAATTCTTGAATAAAGATATATAGCTCACTGGTATACCGCAGTTAAACAGTTTGGAACCACCTCAAGAAAATTATTTCTTTACTTTAAAAAATTGACTGTCCGCCATCATTAGAGTTTCACTGTATTATAAGAGGCGATCATATGCGACACGCTTTAAAAACCTATTTTTTTTTTATATATTTTGAATAAAGATGTATAGCTCACGAGTATATTGCAGTTAAAAAGTTTGGAACCACTTCAAGCAAATTATTTTATCACTTCCAAAAACTAGACTCTGCAATAATTGAAGAGATACCTTTTATATAAAGATAAATTTCGTTGACTGACATACGCATACCTTCGAGCCGAGACGTGTTAAAATTTCAAGTGTTCCGTTAAGAGAGGTTTCACTGTATTATAATAAGGACAAACTATAAAACGTCACTGGTTGTTCCTGCTATAAAAACGTATTTTTTTTTTAAATAAATTTTGAAGCATGGTATATAATTTACAAGTACACTACAGTAAAAAAGTTTGCAACCACTTAAAGATTCTTTTTATGTATTATTCAAATTATTGTTTGAAACAGTTTTCGTAATTTATCTCATTGCTTCGCGTTGCAAGAGATCATGTCTACTTCTTACATACCAACACGATAGTGATATTTAATTTAAAAAAATCCTTAATAAACATAAAGTCGGTTTAAAGCGTTTTGGAATAGTCCGATTAGTAAGAAAATACTTATTATTCGTCATATGAAATCTTAATTTTTTCTACACAAAACAAACATGTAATATTACCGTGTTAAACATGCATCCTTATTAGATTTTTTACACCTTTATTAAACGAAAAATAGGTAGCTACATTTGTTGAAAATGAAAAATAAAAAGTAATCAACAACACAAAATTAAACACCTTACATTTATCTATATTTTTTTTTTGTGGCCACTACTACAAATATCTATGTATATATTTCACAAATAATTCTTCGAATTTTGCTTAGAAAATCTCATTTCAGATTCTGAACAAAACAAACCTGTCGATAAAATCATAATAAGCAAATTATTTATATTATGTATACAGATTAGTGCGAAGAACATGTTTTAGTGATAATGTGTATGTTCATTGTATCGTTTTTTTAACTTTTAATCATTATTTTTCTTTAATTATTAACTATGCATAAACAAATCCCCAAAATACAAGATAGAGGGGTTCTTTTCATATTATGTATAATATATACAATAACATTTAATCCATATATTAATTAATTGCAATTATCATAATATAATTAGAGTAATTAATTCTGTACTGCAAACATGTAACTGGATTAAAATGAATAAAAATGAGTGGAACTGTACCTTGTACTGATCACTCAGTTTGAGTGCCAGCACCAGTCTCTCCTCCATGATGCGCAGTTATTGTGAACACAGATGGACCTACCTTTCGTTGACTGACAGCAGATTTTTTTTTTCATTCATACAGAATTCATATAGTACGTACAGAAAGCCACAGAATAGGCACCGAATTTGTGATTGGTGGAAGTTTATGTATGTCTTTATCCTAACACATGAACTCGGTTAAAATTGGTGAATGTTCTTGCCTGTTTTAAAGATTCTATCTTAAAAAATATTGTAATATAACCTTTTGATGCACAGTAAAATATTTAAAATTGATTCGTTTATAGTTATAAATGAGTTAAATTTATTATACACTTAAATCATGAGATTATTTTGTTATTAAACTATCAGAAAAATAAACCTACCTATTACTGATTTTTAATGAGATTGAAATTACGAAGTTGTTCCGATTATTTCATTAATTTATCTTCATTTCTAAAATTTTAACTTCCTTTAATTAAAGATGGTATTATGCTTACTCTACTAGTGATATATGATTTCAGGGTTAGAGTATTTCTATTATAGTCAATACATAAGTACATAATTCTAATACAAAAAAATCAAAGGAATCAAAGAAAAATTATGCACCTGTTTCCACGTGTTATTTAAGAGTATATGTTTTGATAAAGACCGATTAATGGTAGGAAGAGTAATACACACATACAAAATATGTACAAATTTATCACCGTTATTGAATGAAATCAATGCAGCCTCCAAATAATACTCAGTCATAATTTTTATAAAATCGATCGACATCCGTTTATTGACCACTTCTGAATCGTGTAAATATATATATATATATGGTACTATATAAAAAAATATTTATGTCAATTAATAATCGTGGTCCCCTGTGTTCACTACACTATCACAGACTAGAGTTTCTTCATTCATAATGTTATGTTAAAAATAATAAAATACTAAACAGTGTCAACATATTTGCAACACATCTTACATTATAGTCTCCGTTTTCTTTGACAATAAAAAGGGGGTAAAGACTATCTATATATACTTTAACTATCATTCACTGCTGTCTATCTTTATTTTTCAAGTTATCGCTTCAATCTTGTTCGTGTGTCTCGTCATTTCCCTCGTTTAGCGCTACATCACTTTCGTTCCTCTCACTTGTAACACCCTCCTCATTATTACATTTCATTTCGTCGTTATTCTCAACTTCATCTCTCAACGGTGTCGTATTGCCGTTATCTTTATGTTGCTGGGAGCTTTCCTGCGGCATTTCCTCGATGGCATTATTACTATCGTTCATTTCCCCGTAGGAATTATTATATTCTTCGTTGGATTCTTGCGAAGGCGCCGCGTTTTCGTCCTCGCGATTTACGATTTCTTCCGGTTGGGGTTCGGGCGAGCTATTGCCATACCTACTCCTTCGTTCTACTCGCTCGTAATCTTCGCCGCCCGCCTCGTTCTCGTGTTGTTTCGGATACCGTCGGCGATCGTCGTACCGCCTCGGACCGCGTTGGTGGAAATCGTCAAAGTGCGGACCTGGTGGACCTCTGAAGCCGGGCGGTCCGTCAAATCTGGGTTGGAAGTTCGGCCTCATTCCGCCTTCCATCATCCATGGTGGACCTAATTTTTAGTTAATATATATGTGAAATTTCGGGAAATAATGGATGATAGAAAATTAATATAAGCAAAAGATAAAATAAATGATTCCTCATACATAAATAGCTTCAAAAAAATAAAACAAAGAGGTTTTTGCAAAAAGTCCGCCCCGAAAGCACTAAGCACCAAGGAAATAAAATAATCACGGTACGTACTAGCAAAAAAAGATGATGTGAATGAGATATATTGTAAACGTACTCCTCTGTCGAATATGAGAAGTAAAAAGAATTTAGATACATATTTTCGGCTGATCACGATAGATATCACCGTATGTTATTATCGTTTACGGTTTTAAGACAAAATCATAAAAATATGGAAAAAAAAGATGAAAGGCTAAACAGTACAGTTAGTACCTGTTGCTTGGAAGTATTTTTACATTCTAGATTATTATAGATGCTTTCAAATATTTTCCTGATCAGAGTAGGCCATGTTTTTTTTTTAAACGTTGGTCACAGTGCAGACACGCACTAATCACTTTGACAGTTCGTATGTGACCAAAATATGTGCAAACAAATATTTATTATAAGTTAATGAAATTAATAAATTAGCAAGAATAGGTGAAAATCAGATTGTTTCTAATTTTAAATTATACCATGGTGATTTTAATTATTTCATTCACAAGGAAAATTATTCAAGAGGGGCAAAGATGGTGGAATGACTGCTAGATTTAAGGAGCAAAATTATTTCCGAATACAAAATTTTGTTAATCTAAAATTTTCATTGGTATCAAGAAGATTTATATTTAGTTACCTATAATAGATTACGAATAAGTCGTTGTGCTGTGAAAGCTCACTTACATAGAATTGGTGTTGTTAACTTCCCCTATGTCAGTTATGTCAAGAAATGGGTGATATTAATCATAGATTATTTCAATGTAGGAAATATTAATTGGAAGGAAGAATTTTATTTACTAAACTGATTGGAATTAATTATTTTCCTCCATACAATATTTCTTCTCTGGTTGCTTCTGATAACTTCAAAATTTATGTTTCTTTACAATTATATATCCCGTGCTAATATTCGTGAAATGAATAATACAATTTGTATCTGGTTTAAAGAAAGTCCTGAAGCTTTCCTGTGAGGGATAAAAACCATTTTTTTTCTATTAGAAGAAGAAAATAAGTTAAAAGGATAATAGTACTGTAAAATGTTGTCCATTATTTTGAAGACACTGCCAAACTCTAAGTTTCATGTTCTCAAAACCATTTACGAGGAGTTGCGAGGTTATGTCGGCTGTCGGCACAAGAATCTCTAATAGCATTGCGAAGCTCTTCGATTGTGTGGTCTTAAAAATGGTATTTTTTAAATATAGGAAAATAAAATAATCTAAAATTGTCAAGTCTGGAGATCTCGTTGGAAAATTAATAATTATTATATAGAAAAATTGTTCCAAGAAAGCTACTGGTTCTCGAGATTTGTGTGCCGTTTCATTTTTTGCTGAAAAATTCCTTCTGTAAGTCGGTCATCATGAAGTCCATTGATAAACGGCTGCAATTCGTTTCGATATCTTTATATTTTTTTATCAAATAATAATGCTTGATTAAAAAAATATAGGCCCAATGATTCGTTTCCTTGAAACTTCCAGCGTACCCCTATGTTTTGTGGACATAATGAAGTTTCTACGAATTCGTGCCAACCCCATTCTCATATTTTGCTTATTTAAATAACCAGAAAGCTGGGACCAAGCCTCTTCAGAAAAAAAAGCACTTATCGAGAACGTTGTTCTTAATTATGTTCTGTAAAAACATTGACAATACTGTGTTCTTGTATTAAATAAAATCGATCTGCGTGAATTCATGAACTACTTGAATTTTATACGGAAATAATTTTAAGTCCTTTTTTAAAACGGTATGGCATGTTCCCACTGATAACTGGACTTCTTGAGAAAGCTTTGGAATTGATTTTTTAGGCGAGTTATGCATTCGACGTCGAACATCCTCTACGGAATTTGGGATTCGTTTTCTAGGTGTACCACCGCCAGGTTTACGAGTTACTGTCCCAATTGTACGAAATTTGTCAATACACGCACGAACATGACTTAAGAGCTGTACGTAAGAGTTATTTAATTTTCGACCAGTTTTAAAGTAACTTTCGATAATAAATGTTTTGTGTTGCAATTCTAACATGTTGTTATTACAGCACACCAAATGCAGCCGTGTCCGATTTTTGAGTTTTTCACTGAGAGCTGTCACAATTTGAAGTACAATTTAAAAGTAACTCCAATCTTGTTACACAATTTGCTTTAAAAACAGCCTACTCTAATCAGGAAAGTATTTCAAAGCATGGTACATATATATTTACATTTAAACCCACAACAATAAAATGAATCAAGGTAAATGAACAACAAAATTTTAAAGATCTCAACAATTATTTTCACATTTAATCCTTTAGCGGAAACTACGAAGGTCAACTTCTGCGAATGTCAATCTCTACGCAGGCCGAAGAGGTTGTGATATGTTTGTCGCTTACCGTAAAGGGTATTATTTTCATCGATCATAATATATACATATAAAGAGATTTTAAAGAACCCAGTTAAAAAAAAAGAAACGAGGACAACCCAAATATGTCACAAACAGCTATAATATACCAGAAAAAGTGACCGAAATATGACTGCAAAATATTCTGTCAATTTTAAAAGTAAATTGTGACCGTGTGTGTTCACTTCTGTCACAATTCTACATATTATCCAGGTAACAAAAGGCAACCTCGCGCAGGATAGGCGTTTATTTGCCCCTAAATCTTACTAACATTGCAATACATTTGAAAACATTTTAGCGCAAAAAGGAGATCGTCTGGCAATTTGAAAAGGCTATATGTTCAAAATTTCAAAACGCAAAAAATATCAAATAAGTTTTCCGCCCAACCATAAAATGTTCCACTATCTCTTTACGCGATCATGCGCGGCTCTTTGATAAATCTTAACAAATTTGTGACTATCAGAGCAGCGGTGGTTAAGATAGATGGTTAAGATTGATTTAACAAATTGTCATCTCCTAACAAACCACTATGTTACTGATTTTTGTTGTTATCCACAGATTAACTTTCACGAATTGCTAACTATCCTTCCATGCTATCGGAAATACAACGACTTCAAATTGACTGTTGAAGGAATATTTAGTGAGAACCACTGTTATATTTTAAAACCAGGCGTTATGAGTTAGTAAAATCTCTTCAAAATTGTATCGAAATTTTTGTAGGCGTGTAAGAACTTACCAGGTCTTGGCCCTCTCATATGCGGTCCCCTTGGATGAAAGGGAGGCCTCCCCATCATTCCTCGGCGGGGAATCTATCAGGACGTGGCCCTCGCATCATCGGACCCCTAGGAGGTCCGTAGCCATCTCTCGGAGGTGGATAGAAGTTTGGCGGACCGTTCATACGTGGCGGTCTCCCATAATCGTTCATCATCCTCATGTCATCATCCACTGGGTATCTATCCCTTCTCATGTAACCGTCATCCATTGAATCCCTGCGCATGTGTGGTCTGGGACCGTCATAGTCCGGAGCATCGTCAAAGTCCGGGGGACCGTCAAAGTTTGGAGGGGCGTCAAAGTTCGGAGGTCCATCAAAGTCCGGCGGTCCTTCAAATTCTGGCGGCCTACTGAATTCCGGCGGTCCGTCAAAAGGTGGCGGTCCTTCAAATGGTGGTGGTCCGTCGAAAGGCGGTGGTCCTTCGAAGGGGGGCGGTCCCTCGAAAGGTGGCGGTCCATCAAAGGGAGGAGGCCCTTCGAACTCCGGGTTCCTATCCAATCGCGGGTCGAACTCTGCCCGGTCCATTCTCTTCGGAAACTCGTCGGCTACGGGACGCCTCATGCGGTGGTCATACTCGTCCTGTCGCATAAACCGCTCTCTCTCTAAGTCGTCTAGCAGCGGATTATTTTCAAGATCTGGATCTATAGCGCCGTTGAATTCCGGTGGAGGATATAAACGTCGATCCATAAGATCGCCTCCTCTATCTCTGTTAACAGGAGGGTGTGGTGGCGGTTATGCGCTCTCGTTGGCCATTTCCCGTAGCCTATCGTTGAGTCTCTTTTCCCGATCTCTGCGATCATCTCTTTCGCGATCCGGTGGATCCCTATTGTCACTCCAGCGGTTACCGCGATCTCTTCTATCGCCGCTTCTGCTGCCATCTCTAGGCCTATTAAAAAAAATACACAAAAACAATAGAAAAATAAAGAATAAAGCAATATAGTTGTAAATACAAACATCATTGTGCCAAAAATAGATGTGCATATTTATTTAAGGTAAATTAAATAAATTTATCAAATTAATAAATCTCTGATTCATAAGCCACAAATTGCCGCGTCTAGTAATGGCATATTGTAAAGCCAACTTAATAATAAAAACTCAGCACTACAAGCCTTGAAGGCACTTGGCTTAGAGTGCCGGAACACACCGAGCCACTGAGAAATGTTGTCCGAATGGTCACCCAACCAACAACTGGTACCGCATATTGTTGCTTGACTTTCAAGTTTGGCAATGATGCACCCTTTCTTCTCAGCCGTACTGCCGGCAAAGTCAACTTACTTCAAAATATAAAAATAACAACAAATGCATTCGTTCGTATCACATTGGGAAGACCAGATATTATACCAGTATACATGTGGTCAAAGATGTGTAGTTGCGTTAGCGAAACATAGAACGGCGCTAGTGCAGCTTCTCTGCGGGAGCAGTTAAAAAACGGCGATGCAAGGGACCGAGCGAACTATTTGATATGCATAACACTAAAGTACTAGAGATGTGGGTAATCTACCCCAATTGGCAAAATTCAAATTTCTCACTGTAATTTTTAATAACTTAAATGTTTACCATTTATGTGTACGACACATCAGTAGCCTAGGTTAAAACACGACCTGCTTGAAGACTTTACTATAGTTTGCTTTATACGGCCCGTCAAATGCTGAGTTGCACGTGCTCACCGCTGGCGCCACTTACCACACTTTCTTGGGAAAAGAAATGTTTATACATCGGTTGACAAGATTGCGACAACAAAATATCAATCTAAATTTGAATAAATATCATATTAGCAAGTACTGAAGCTAATATTTCCCGAAATTATTCTAATTAATCTGTTTGCTTCGTCAAAAATCGCTATCTCTCTTTTACGGCGAAAATCCACTCCCTACCCAGATGCAAAATTTTCGACGCAGCATCATGAAATTAACGGCAAAGCAAATCGAACCGAAACGCTTACAGCTGCGTTTCGCTGCATGACGCTAATGCCAAAAGGAACATACTTAATATTGTGGTGAGGAGTCTAGAAGAAATTTGCAGTATTATCAGTGCCACAGTTTGGAGTATTTTTGTCATACCTAATATGTTGAAATTACCTTTTTCGTTTCTTTCATTGTACATGAATGCTGAGAGACCTATAAAGTTGCTCCACGGGCGCAATGTTATCAATACCATCATCACTAGTTAATTGGAATAGCGATCACTGACATGTTAGGAATAATGCGATAATCAGAGTAGGTAACCACATGTAGTACCTTTGAGTGGAGCATGGGGTTTAAGGATGTTTTGTTATTATTTTAATTTATCACTAAATGGTGGTAACACGATGTGACCACACCACTACTATAAAGTTTAACACTTATTTCTTGCACAATAGTGTAAATTACAAACTAATAATAACATCAACTTACCTATCACGACTATCTCTCCTATCTCTATCTCTATTCCTATCCCTATCTCGATCCCTACTCCTATTTCTATCGTCTCTCCTATCCATTCTCTCGTCGACGTCTCCCAATCCCCCCGAATTCGTCCTGTGATTCTGATTCATCGCCGAATGCAAACGATTGACCGCCATATTTAAATTCAGGTCGCCAGTACTGCTGTTACTATAAGCGCCGATCGAAGCCATCAGCTCTTGGTTAAGGCGGGAGGCCTCTCGATTTTATCGGCGTCTTCCATTTCCACGTCCATGTTATCATCGTGTCCGGCGTTGTGGGCGGTCGCTTGTGACAGGGGTTGAATGGTTGATTCGGAGGCATACCGAGAAGAGGCGGAGGCCTGCTGTCGCTCGAGTCTTGATTTTTACCGTCCGAGGACGCGGACGAGAGTGGAGGTATCGGTGGTTGGAGGAGACTGGGAGGCGCTTGTCCGAACGGTGAACTGATACCTAATAACTGGTTAGGTATAAGAGGCGCGGGTATAGTCGGCGGCGGCACCCCGATTGGAACGTTGGGCATTATGGGAGGAATTCCGACAGGTCCCAAAAGTCACGGAGGGAGGTACCATAGGTAACGGTATCGGTGTGCGCTTGCAAAAAGACCACTCTGGCACGGGAGGCGGTTGAGTTTGTATCGATAGTCGATGAAGGACGTAGCCACCGTTGCCGGCGTGTTAACAGAAGAATCCGTACCTTCTGTTACCAAAGAATTTTGTACTTGATTGTAACTTTGATTTCAGATAGGATGGCATCGTTTCTTCGTCGATCATCCCACCATCCTCTAGCATATCCAAATCGGTATCCGGCTTTAATTTCGAATAAGGTATATAAGATACACCGAGATCCCCTTCCCAATAATCTTTGAGGTCCTTGCCTTTAACACTTTTCCAGGAGCCCACGCAAGCTAAATGTATAAAATACAATTTATTAGTTATGACCTCCAATTAAGGCTTTAATGACCTATCCAGAATGGAATTATTAACTTACGGTCAGAGCCTTCCGTGTAATTTGTGATTCTTTAATTTGGTGAGACATCTGGCTGCGTCTTGCCGCCTATCCATAACGATGAAAGCGCATCCTCTGGGTATTATCAAGTCGATACTGATGATTCCGCCGAATTCTCCAAAGTATCAGAGAGATCTTCTTGATGAACGAGCTTGGAAAAGATGTCCAACCCATAACGTTGTGCTGCATACTGCAACAACAAAAAAATGTCGCTTTAGATCAGCCTAAAGTCTATTCACCTCTTAGAAAATGGTATATCATCTTAAATAATAAGTATATTTAGATTACGGATATTCCGGTTAAAAAAGGGTTACCGGGAAGCAAATGATTCTCAATGTTTTTCCCATACTTCCACATAACCATGATTTTTTCTACTGCTGTTAAAGCAGTACCACACATAACCAGTTTAAAAGGAGAGAAACAAAGAAATGCAAACAACTATTCGACATGAAGTACTATGCGCTTGAACTAGTAAGCAACGTCAGTCATATTCACGTCTCTCTTGACGTGAAAATGATATTAACTATTTTGCTACTGAAGCGTTTCCAAATATATAGCAGCAATATTAGCTAGTCTCTTGTATTCAATGCAGTTCTAGTTAAATAAATATGTATTTGTCTAGTGTTATTTTGTGTCGTGCATTTATAACAACTTGTTTAAAAATTCAAGTTAAAAATATTTAACTAATATTTGCCTAAATTTATTTAAACTGCAAGTTTATTCGCGTCGCATGAATTTTTGTGTTCACATCGCATAAAACATTGAACTTTTTAGTGTTGACGTCGCAAGCTCCTAGTGAAAAGTGCAGAACTATCTGCACTTGCCTCGAAGCGAGTGCGAAAAGTTTAAGCAGTTGAACCTTTGATTTAATTGTCATTTGTCAACGGCCGTTAGACAAATGCAGGTTATCGAATGAGTAAATTAATTTTCAAAAACTGCAAGAAAGTAAAGAAATCACGGTGAAACAAGCTCATATTCAGCGAGATGAATTTCGCAATGTTAATTGTATTGAAAATAACATTTGCTGTGAGTTAGAAGGTAATTATTGAGGATATAAGTGGTGGATTTATGATTGTATGATCCTCGTCTTCTGGTTTTTTTTTTTTTTTCTCTATAAGGTGATGAATCAAAAATATTCTGTCAACTTGTCAAGTGCGGAAATGTTCGGAATTCGTGTTCACGTCGCTTACTTGAACTTTTTGCACTAACAAAGTTTTTTTTTTAGTTTTAATTGCACCCGATTGAACTCAAGTACACCCTAGTTCATGCGACGCGAACAAACTTTGTGTCAAATGTAGTGATTTTTGACAATAGTGACAGATCTGGGCACATTAACATGTACAATTTTATCATAAAAATTTTTCAAATTCAGGGTAAAAATGCTTTTTGTTATCTGCACAACACATAAAATTGTGACAGAATATTGTAACGGCTGCCTATTTTTAAAATTAAAATTTCCAACTACGTCAGCAGATGGCGCTACCGGTATATAGCGGAGGTCATATTAGATAATTATACCGTTCATAGAGGGCGCTGTTGTATGGTTCATCGATACGCAATAGAAGCTTCTAGTTAATTTTTAATTTAATTTAATTTATCGGTATTTATGGCAATTTGCAGTCAAATTAAATACAATGGTTATTGATTGTGTAGCATATAACTGTATAACATTTTAACACACATTTTATTTCATTAGTAATTAGGCATTTTTTGCTTTTTGCGATCCAGTGTTTTTGATTCATTTCATTCAGTGCAAGTTCTTGTATCTATTGTATTTATTTTATACAAACGTATACAAATAAACTTATCTTTAAACTAATTTTGTCAACTTTTTAACCTAACAACTCTCCGATTAATCCATTTTTGCAAATAATTCCTACTTTCCGTTTCATTTTATGTTATAACTACATTTTCTTGAGATATATATCGTAATGTATCAGAAAGGAATAGATATGCGTCAGTAATCATGATTATCTGCAGCTCGGCTTCACATCTACGTGAATAGGATACCGTGTCGGTTCTATTTCCCTAGGATACAGTTCAATGTTCTGTAACTATAACTATTTACGTCCTAGTGGGTTAATTGCGAAAATCCTTTCATTGAATATCAAACAAAAATAAAAAAAAAGTGTTTTGTTTTATTGACGTTTCGCTTTTGTATACAAAAACATTTATAATTAATTTTAAATCCTTAAAATTTATAAGCATCATATAATTAACCTATAAAATATGTCACCAGGCGGGGCTTATGGTCTATTGTAGGAATCACCATACTAGCAAAAGCAATAAAAAGAGAGAATAATACTAGAAAGGAACTCGAATATCTGCCTGACACGTGTCATCAGCGTTCCTCAGTGTATAAACCCACTTTCATCGCTATCCCATCTCAAGCTTTATGTACAATCATCCGCTAAGTGAAAAGGGTTCAGCTTACGCGCCCCCAGGAGCCACGTGCCAAACTCCCATCAGCAAGCGACCCTAACATAAAGCTGGCAATGAAGTCATTGATCTAGCTCGGATAATTCATGAACTATCAGTCCCACTAGATGGCTCGTATAAATGACAACAAGACTACGTATAACCGTGATTCCTTGTGGACTGATCGTTGACAATCGAAGGAGCGCTATATTCTATCGGTTCATTGCATTTGATGTATCATGTAATTAATTTATTATAAAATTAATCTAAGTAAAATAGTCATTTAACGTTTTAATTTGGGGTAATGGATGTTTTGGATATAATTTACAATTCCAGTAAGAGAAAATATGTTTAATTAATCATAAATGAAGAAGCTTTTGTATACAAAAACGAAACGTCAATAAAACATTATTGAAATTTTCATTTCTGTTTCATATTCAATGAAAGGGTTTCGTCCATAACTACGAGGACATAAATAATAAAACGAAAAACCAACGGAAAAGAAAATAAATCTAAATAATGTAACTATAACCTCCCTGACTAATGTAAATTGATTGTGTAAATATGTGAACTTGACAACATTTAAAAATACAATTTCGTTAGCTTTGTTCTTCTTGCGTTATAATAGAAATAGCAAGTTAATAACTATAATCATCATTCATGATTTTTTCAGGCCTAAATTCGGCAACACTGGAAAACATTTGCATAAGATCTGTTCTATTAAAGTGCAAAAAGTCTATACATTTATTAATTCTTAATCTTTTTCATGTCTAACGAAGATTTTTTTAAGAAAAACTTACCACTTAGTGATCTTCTTAATGGGCGGTAGACCACGCTTTTTTCGTTCTTTCTCCTTTTCCCTCTCCTTTTCTCTTTCTCTTTCTTTCTCCCGATCTCTTTCCCTGGATCTGGACCTGTGCCTCCTTTGTCGTGACCTCGACCTCGATCTAGAACGTCTCGACCGCCTGTCTCTATTCCTTTCTCTAGACCGCTCTCTGGATCTGCTGCGCCTCCTCCTACTGTTATTATATCTGTCGTCCCTGGGCGATGGACTTCGCGAGTCGCCTTGGTCCAAAGTTATAACCTATAAACGTAGGATAAAATACAGTGGCCGTTTAACATAGCGCGAGACGCAGATTAGCAAGACATCTTATCAAACGTGCATGCAAATAACACTAGCGTTAAAACAGGCATGAAGTAATAAGATAAAAAAGTCGAGCTCACCTCAACATCATTATCATTGCCACCGCTCACAAATTCCACTTCCGATTCCATGGTACCTTCTTCGTGGGGCTGCGCGATCTCATACGATTGATTTGAATGATATCCTGGTGGCGGTTGGGACATATCGGCCCCGATGGGAGAAAGTAACCAGGAATAACGGCCGTGGATTGTGTTTGGTTTGAATTCACACTCAGAGGCAAACGGTAAATTCTATAAAATTATCGTCGTAACAGTTATATATAAGAGCATGATGAGCGAATAAATGCATTGATTAACTTATTAATGAAGAAGTAACCAAAACAAATGATTTGTTTTTACATACATATTATTCATTAATATAAACGTTTTTCTTTTCTTCTGTATTAGTAAAAATATTATAAGTAAAACAAAAATTATTTCATTCGAAACCGCTACTTACAGGTACAGTTTGAGCTAGATGTTTATCAAATTCCTCCTCTTGCTGTTTCATTTCCTGCAGCTTCCTAAGTTTCTCTAAATCTACTTCGGTATGAGCACCATGCTGCATCAACGAATTCTGCAGCGTCTGCAACTGCCGTAGAACCTCTGGATTTGATAACAAACTGGAAGAAAAAGTCGAATAACACCCGGTAATCGTACGATTTCTAGCGAATGTCCTCACCTTCCAACAGATTCTATAGGATTCGGAGCCGCATTAGCGGTTTTTGGAGAGGGGTTGGATGGATCTTCATCCTCATCGTCCCCGTAGTCAAAATCCAACAGTTTTCGGTCGAAATGGACCGGTTGCCCTTCAGTCTTCACGTTAGCATCGCCTCCTTGACGTAGAAGTAACTTATGCAGCTGTTGCAATTGTGCCAGAGTATTCGGATCCAACTGACCCTGTAAGCAAAGAAAGAGGATGGTTAAATAACATAGATAGTATATATTTTTTTTGTCAACTACTTAGAAATAAGATTCAATAAATTAAGCTGTACACAATTATTTTTTATATAGATATAGCCAGTCTTGTAATTGTATTTTAAATGCCTTAAATGAGATAGTAATAATAATCAAACACATCTTAATCTATAAATTACAGCGCGATATACAGTCAAGCTTTAATTCCGGTGATTGGCTGAAATGGTGCATTCATCTAATGATAACGATTTACCATTTTTAATTCATGCTACACAGTGCAAAAGTGGAATAGTTTTGGTAGCTAATCATCATTTTCAGTGTCCTCTATAACAAGAATGTGTATATGAAAGTTATATATGTTTTTTTAATACTTTAATTCACTCCCAGAAATACTATAATCTTTTAAGAACCTAAGCTCATGCCCGTTTCCAAAATATTTGCTACTGTTTTCGTAGGATTGTTGACCAATTGAAAATTTGCTTAAAATATAATCTGAAAAATAGGCTATAGTACAAATTTCAATCCAAAAGGTCTTTTCAAAAACAGAATATGCAACCTTATCCGGTTGTAATTTTCCTGATTTCATTTACATCTAAGTGTAGCAACATTAACTACATTAGCTACCGGCAAAACACTAGCATAAGATCAAACATTTTTGTCGCTACTTGTGCACTCTGCTTCGTTGTTTATAGAATCAATATTGAAAAATAATTGTTGGAAATACGAGAAAAAGACGAGAATTAGCAGTATAATAAAATTCCCCGATTTATTTCTCGGAAAGATTTTTATAGAAAATTTAAATAGTTTAATACAATATCTTCACTTTCTCTAAATACGTATACGTAATATTAAAATTGCACAGTAGTTCGTATCAGAGCACCGCACATGCATATTTATAACCGCTTCCACTGACTTACTCGATGCCCATTCATAATTTAAATAAGGGATTGCCTGTGTAAGCCATGTTAATTGTAGTGCATTGTAGTTGGTATTCCCAACAACTTGCCTGAACACCATTTAGACATGATTTAGCGTCAAAATTTTAGATCTACAACTGAAACTACCGGCAAATACCTTAGATCATTTGAAACCGGCAAGTGAATTTAAAAGCGAACGAGTTAAATGATTCAAATCAATCGTTTACAGTTAGGCTTTGTTTGTAAGTATTTTTTTTGTCATTCAGAAAAATACACGAGTGAATAGACACATACATATTAGGCATTTTTTGTTTTAGTTCGATAATATTTAACAAATCTCAAAAATCTTAAGATGCAATTCCCTTGCGTCGTCTTATGTTATACGCAATCAAACAGTGGATCTAAATCTTCTAAATACACTAAGTTGCTTATCTGCAAATGTGTGCGGTAAGCTGTAAGTTTAATATAAATACATCATTTATAGACGAACTTGTTCGCCTAGATTTGTACATCTGGTCTGTATAATTTATCTATTATACTTCCTTTAGGAGTTTATCAATAAATTTTTGAAAGTTTTTAGGGCACAAGAAGTTTAATAATGTCATGTCCATGTTTTTTGTCTATAATCTGCTGATATATATATCTCAAATAAGTTCGCCAGCGGTACAGCTTAGTGGTATGATGCATACTTGTTAAAAAGCAACATTGTGCGCAACAAATCCTTAGATTGGTGAGCGCTTCACTAACTTCTGTCTTGTCGGTTCTACGATATTTTGGCAGTCTGACACTGATCGGTAACAGAGTTGCGGTAATTAAAATAATTCAGTTCGATATTCAGTAGTATACAGGGATATGAAGAAGTTTCTAAGTGTGCCAATAACTTCTTTTCGTTCACGGAGTAGCCGACGAGGGTTTAGACAAAATGTTTTGTTGTATCCTCCATTTTAATTTATACCCATAATAAAGTCGAGCGGCATATACACTTGTGATCGTCTCAATTTCTGTATATGGGTTCGTTGAATATTCAAAGCATTTAAAAATATGGCAAAAAAAGTTGATTTTGTCAGCGCTCAGTTAATCTCCAGCGGCAGTACATCTATTGCAACATTCACATAGCAAGCCTGATCTTTGTTCGACATGTCTCACAGCTGTCCCAAATTCAGCTTGCTTTACGTATACAACCCAATAATTGCAATAATAATTTTTTATAACGAAATTACGACAAATAATCGACGAAAACAACTCATCAAAGATAAAATAAAAATGACGATATTTTCTCCAGTGTCTTTGCAGTACATAATTCGCAGTAAAGCACAAGCGTTCACTTCTTGTAGCTATTTTAAAATCTATACAGTAAAATGCTCAATATTTTTTAATGTAATGTTTAAACAGTTGACATAGCCGTAATTATTATAAAGATATCATATTTTGTACATTGTTGTAGCTTTCCTCTATTCCAACAAGAAACGCCATTCGGTAATGTTCCGAATGACTATGCTTTAGATTCGTTTTTCTATAAATCTTCGTAAAAATGCTTCTATTTCCTATTACACTAATTATCCTTTTTCCTGTAACGAATTACATATTTTCTTCAAAAACTTCATAAATGCCACAATTTTCCAAAATGACAACAATTCCTCGCCGCGATATCCTCAAACATCAAATCATGTTTTATCATCTCTTTTTAGGATTCTTTAACCACCAATGATATTTCTCTCTTTTACCAATAAATAATTTTTGAGCATATATAACCCCATTCTACCAATTATTTAAGCTCATCTCAGAGATTGCGCTAATATTTATTATGTTTCATTGATGCTTGCCATATTGCCATTCTTGCATTATCCAGTTTATTTTTAGGTGTTGGAAGTAGATCCTTATAAGTTTCTGCATCATCAATTAATGTTTGCGTATTCTAGTTAGTTTAAATCGGTTCTCAATTCTCATCGCTTTACTTAATCATAGTATTTTCTACATAAGCAAATAGAGATCAGAAAGTAGGATTAGTACCGTTGGATTAACACCGTGTTGGGATATATTGGGTGTCTCCGATGTTCCTTGTTGCTGTACCTTTGTCGGTGTCTTCTGCAGAGCCGGCGAACCTAATATGAAAACTTATTTAGACAAGTACCTAGATTAGCACAGTATGCCAAAACAATACCGAATTATAGTTTTTGCGATTTCAAAATCGATAGCATAAATAATAAAAAGATTTCGCGAATCCAAATGAATTAACTTAAATTATTTTTTAATTAGGCGATTAGAGAATATTAGAACGAGTTCTGTACGTTTGTAAAGTTAAATTTGCAATAACAGCAACGTATACAGTATAAAATAGATGTACAATCTACATAGTTATCTTCCATTACGGCGAAATTACCAATTACTCAACAGTTACCAAATAAAAGTTGTATTGGTACTAAAAATGTATCCTATTAAATGACTTTTTGAAAATGTTGAAATGTAAGACTTTAGATTACTATTTTCTTTGGCTGTTCCAAGGCTGCTGGTTTACATAATTCTTAATTCTTTGTTTTTTTAGTTACCTTGTTCTAAGTTTTTTCAAGTGCAACTGATTACATTCATTTTAAAATAACATCAGTGGTGAAGTCCGCGTTATCAATTATCGCGATGGGACGCATGCGCATTACTTTTTTTATGTTTTGATGGGGTTGAAGAACGCCTAAATATTTTTATGCTTCTCACTCAATCATCATAACCCCAGAAAAATCATAACTAATGGAAGCTCTATGGCAACACCTGAAGAACTCGTCCGTCACAGATTACAAAGACACAAATAATTTGTAAATAGGCAATTAATCTATAGCCATACCGCAATCAGTTAATTAAGTTTCATTCACGTTTGAAGAAATTGTATACAAATAACAGAAACAGCATTAGCTTCTGTAATATATTATTTCATCCCCATTTTTTCATGTTCCAATCACACAAATTTGATGACATTCTTAATAAAAATTATAATCATTAAATAATGTAACTTGTAAACAGGTAAAACAAATTGTTTACCCACACAGATTTAAAGTTAATTACTCATTTTATGATTTTATATTGCCCTAAATACATAAGCACTGTAATACTTATATCACGGAATTCTGAATAATAATTGCGAGTCTATTTAAATTAAAATGTTCACAATGTAGTATAAAAGTCCTGTCACCTTAAAAGTAATCATCAATCTTAATGTAATGTTTTGGCAAACCGTGTTCTCATATGAAAGTAATTCAAGAAAAATTATATAAAATACACACCTTTGGCGATGCTGGTGGATAAGCTGGTATTCGCTACTCCATTACTTTGCACTGAAGCACTAATTTCCTTGTATATTGGGTGATTTGGATCAGCCAAATCAAATAGTGGTTGTATTACATCCGGTGCGAAAACTTGGTTTTTCTGCCACAAATTCAACACCCTGATCACTTTACTCTGAAATTAAATGATAAAAATATAGTTCTTCTTTCATGTGCAAGCAAATATAACTATGCCATTGCAAGTTTTAATATTAAAGGTACTCACCTTGTCTTCTGGCGGACATTTGAATAGATTGACAAAGGTTTGTTGCATGTTTTTCGAAAATCTTGGTGCAAACACATCTTTGTCAGCACCGAATTGGTGTCTCGATTGGCGTACAATTGAATCAATAACATATAGTCCAGGCACTTTGTATTCCGGTTTGCACTTAAGAATAAACTTTTCTACACTTTGTACGACGTGTTTGTAAAATTTTATAGCTTTGATGGCTCCTCTAGTAATAGCAGTCATTTTAGCTTTGGATATTGGCGGCTTCACCTCGTAGAGCGAAGATAGCTGTAAAATAAAAGAGAAATAATTACCAAAAAGTAATTCAAAGGTAAGGGAAATGTAAGAATTCCCACAATTTGAATAACACAACATCTAAAGCATCAAAATTGTCAATAGATATTGCTGAGGTGCATCAGTTACTTCTACCTACCTCCGCGTTAAAGGATTTAACGGCTTCCATCTTCGTATATTATTATTAAAAACACCACACTATGTTAAAGAATTAAAACATTGCATATTTTACAATTTTTTGCGAAATTATAAAGCTTTAAGCGATGAACGCCATTTTGCTTCCGCCGCATCCTTGTTTAATGACGTAATTGATTTATTTTTCACCACAAGGTGGCAGAGATGTAACAAAGCGCTCATTTTTAAATTTTAAAATCTTGTGAGATAAATAATTCTCATATCAATATCGTTTTATATTTTTTTAATTTTTAGATCTGTATATGTATCTTTTAGTATATATTTGTTTCATTTTTATTTATACCATCAATGAAATACTTTTTGTAGAAAAATATTTATTAGCAAAATAATAATAATAGGTATGTGGGTATTTATTTTATATTTTTCATATTTAGTAAGCAGAGGATTATTATATATTTCCCTAGCATTTTGATTTCGATAAGATATCCTTATCGTCGTGTAATAGTAACATTCTGATAACCCAGTGAAAATGAAAATATTGACACATGCCCGGAGTTTCCGGAACCGCAAAAAGTCCGGGATGATAACCTGAGTTTTATTTGGCGATATCGAAACGATTCAAAATAATTGAGTGGGTAGAAATGATGATAAAATTAAGATGAGTTGGTGTATAACGTAAAATGTCGCATTTCATGCGAATATGTTACATTATCACTGTAAAGAAATATTATTTGGTAGTTATAACTGCAGCTGCCCTGTGTTCTTTCATAATAAGCTATGTGTTGATATCAACGTGTTTAAGTGAAAACCATCTCAGGCATTCCATTTATGTAACCACTTCGGTGATACAACAAGAAACAACCACAACTAAAAGTAAGAACAACATAAATATAATAGCTAATTTAATCAAGAATCCAGAATGGAGAAATAAACTACTGAAGATGAAGATCGACCGATTAAATAAGAAGTTTAAGAAATCTACATCGATTATTATGAGTAGTAAACCAGCACCTTCCTTAGACTATAAAGTACATATATTCTATTATGCATGGTACGCAAATTCAAAAATTGATGGTCAGTATAGGCACTGGAATCATGTATATTTGCAAAATTGGAGAAAGGATAATCGTAAAGTATATCCTACTGGCACTCATGTACCACCTAACGATATAGGATCAAATTTCTATCCATCCTTGGGTTGTTATAGCTCACGGGACACTGACGTAATCAATAATCATATGAAGTTACTGCAAGAAGCAGGAGTAGGAGTTATAGCATTATCTTGGCTGCCACCAAAATTTGTAGATTCACCACATGATATTCTACACACTTTATTTGATATAGCAGGAAAATATAAATTGAAAATCGCTCTACATGTAGAGCCATATGCAGGTAGAAATCCGATCAATCTACAAGAACACTTAAGAGTCTTCTTTAACATATTCCGGAATCACACAGCTTTATATAAAATCAAAAAGCCATTCAGTAAAACTGAACTACCAGTTTTATATATCTACGATTCATATTTAACTCCTGCAGTTGCATGGAAAGAATTACTTGGTGGTAAAGGCAATCTAAGCGTGAGAGACACAGAACTTGATGCGATTTACATTGGACTATTAGCAGAAACTGAGCACAAGTATCATATCAAGAAATCACAATTCGATGGATTTTATACATATTTCTCAGTGAACGGTTTTACTTACGGCAGTACATGGAAAAATTGGCAAGCTTTGAACAAGTTCGCAGTCGAAAATGGTCTAATTTTTATTCCCTCCGTTGGACCTGGCTATGTTGATACACAAATAAGGCCATGGAATTCTGCAAATATAAGACATCGAAGGCACGGCCAATATTACGAAGTAGCTTGGAAAAGTGCTATTGACAACCGTGTAAACTACATATCAATAACCAGTTTCAACGAATGGCACGAAGGAACCCAAATTGAACCAGCACAACCAAAAACCGAAAACGACTTCACGTATTTGGATTACGAACCGGAAGGACCACAATTCTATATGAACTTGACTAAGTGGTGGATAAAACAATTTGAAAAATCATTGCAGTAAAAAGATTCATTTGATTAAGCGTTAGATATTCTTTATGGAATAATTTTCCATAATTTCAGTATGTTTGGAGGATCGCTATCCAAGTTTTATTGCTTTTAAGCCTAAATTCTAATCCATTCATTTTTATATCTGTGATATAAATATAAGAATCTTTTTACTTGTTCTATTGGATTTGTTTACTTTTAGAATATTATTATTCGTTATTGAGTAAGTACTGAAATCAAAATGTATGTTTCGCAAATCACCAAAAAAAAATAAATATTAATGAAATATAATAGGTATATCAGTAATCCTTACTTAAAAATTATAATTATTACAAGACAGAAGTATAAGAATTACAACAACTTTGAATTGCGAGCACAGAAACTTAATATTCCGAATTTCTGGATTTTAAAAATTATAACATTTTTTATATAGAAAAAAAGGAATTATATTTTATTTATTAAAAGTTTTCTACATTACAAAATAATCTTGAATTTATGTCTTCTGAATTAAAAACAATATATCTTCGGTATTAATACTAGAACATAATTTACTATCTGGATCTAGACCCATTATCATTTGAAATCTGGAGTCCAGAGTGGTCCAGATATGCAATTTTGAAGCCACTATCCTAATTCAGGAAACAGGTTAGTGGATATCTAGATCTTAATTTTATCGGATATCTATAGAATTAATAAGAATTCAATATTTTCACTTACTTTCTCTAAACTAAGGAGGGAAATTCAGAAAGTTTTTATTTAACATAATTTATTTTATACATCTATTGATACAAAAATAGTTTTCATACTTTAATTTATGTCACACAAACATAAAAAAATATACTATACTTCTATAGAATTAATAGAGTAAATCAAAATTTATTTGAATAGATGAATTTGTTCAAATCTAACAAAAAGTACTTTTAAAAAAATTTATTTACATATAAAAACACGTTATTTGGTATCAAAATTTTGTCGCGTACGAAATATTTGTAGAAACCTTTTCTTGCTATACGTATGGGAGAATATGGATATTTTAATTAAAGGAAGCAGAATTATAAATTACAGATTTCATTATGCGAGTTTTCTTACAAGCAAACAATGTAAAATAGTTGTAAAGTAATAAATAACAAATAAATTACACTTCTGTGGTATAACACCGATTTGTGTTAATCTATTGTAAAAAGAATTAAAAGTGTGACGTTTCTGTTTCTATCTCTCATCTTGAATGCGTCATCATCAGTCCAAATTAATGAGGGTTCCCCATTAGATGAACATTACTTATAGACATTACTTTTTGTTTATTCACTGCGTCTCTTAAGTTTTGCACAATTTCATTTAAAATTAAGGTTAAAAAGCGGATTTTTTGAAACGTTGTGAATTTTTTTTTACCCTGTATATTGTGTAATTTCTGAATTTTAAGATAAAAGCTGAAAACTCTTTGTGTAATCAACCACAATCCCCAAATTCATCAGTTTTCGTTTGAAAATTGACCTTTTTGGAAATATTTAAACGACTATAGAAATCGTTTCCTTATTCTAGCTGGTTTTTACAGCCGGTTAAATGTTGAGAATATTTGGAAAATCGCTGAATTTAAACAAGGGTTGATTATACAAATTTTTAATTTACATCATAAAATAATACAATATACAGGCTGTTCCATTAAAAGAGTCATATATTATGTCACATCTCTCATTTGCGACAACCTATATACCAACCTCCTTAAAATGAGCAATTAAAAATATTAATTACATATAAATAACTAGAATTTAAAAGAATTTGATGAACTTTATGGGGCAGTGTACATAGCCACAATTTGCACAATGACTAGATGTATAGAAAATTTACATAAATTATCAACATCTATACGAATCTTGTAACTGATAAAATTAATTTCTGTATGGAAGATCATTTCACACTGAGGAATCATGACGAATATTAATACTAGATGGTTTCAACATATAACTTCGCGACTTGTAAGTATTAAAACCAAAATATAAATCGAATCTTAAAATAAATTGCAGGACGAACAACAGAACCATTTATGCACATCTTCCGATCACATCACCACGATATTTTAATATATATTTGTTTTTGTCTCTATATAATTATCATTTTTTTGTACATTAGGTTATTAGCATCTTAAATGTAATTCAGTTTTCACGAAAACAACGTAAAGAAATAAACATTTCTATAATATAAAATCATTGGGGCTTATATTTATTACATACTAAAAAAATCTTTTATAATTTAAAAAAAATAATTTAAATATATCGACTCATCAATAAAAAAATCTAATGAGTATTACATAGGATATTCTCTACTTTATCAATAAGAATCCATGAACATTTGATATAAATTTGTCGAAATTTTCTCGGAATTTCATTTTGTGAAACCTATCCCCATCCAGTAATACGTTATTCATTAGTTGTTGAAAAGCTGCCGTTAATCGCTCAGCAATTAGTGAATCAGTTTGGGACTGAATTAGATTTTGTACGTACATATTGTACTGCTCGTTGTAACAGCAGATTAGCGCGTAGATACAGCAACTTGCAGTGCAAATGATATCCGAATTGATTTGGTGTGAGAGTGTCAAGTCCAGTAGGAACTTTAGAAATGGCATCAGCTTTTGATGTATACCTGTATTTCGCATACCATTCTTAAAGATGAAAGTGGCCATACCTTGAAGGAAATCTAATGAAACTTGTACTATATCGGAACCAAACTGAGTTAAACCATATTGTACTGAGATTAGTAACTTCGTTAGTAATTCCTCAGGCAAGTTACAAACTTTTTCTGGGAATATATCATTAATCAGGACAATTAATCTATAATACTGAGCGCATAGAGATGGGTATTTCAAGAGATCTGTCGTCATTAAAGGCATTATAAAATTAAGGCCAAATAATGATATATCTGCTGCCGTAATAGTTACCTCCTCGTTGGGATTGGCAGGGCTTAAATCGAGACAATCCTTTGATAAAATATAAGTTAAGAGATCTAGAGCAAGAGTTAAGTCTTGGAAACTATTTTCCTCAGAAAGAGCTTCGGTTGTAAAACGATTTTCGTTACATTTCGCGTACGTTTGTATCGTAGTAAGTGTACTTTCATAAAGACGCTTGCTATCCAGTTGACTTAAATAGCACAGCATGCATTTAGCGCATTGCCCGAACAATTCTAGAATTAATTGTACTATCACCTGATAATTAGTGTATATTTTCATAAATTTGGATAGTTCGCCCAGCATGGGTGCTAGAAAATCGAATAAAAGATGAACAGTTGTCATTTGTGTACTTTTGCGACACCGATAAGGCCTTTCTAGAATGTCTATAATTCAGTTTTTAACACGCTCTTCCTGATAGATCTTATTAAAGTTTTCGTGACACAAAAGGTTCTTAAAACGTTGCTCGAGAGGTCTCAAACGCTGCCATAATAATTATCTATCTCTTCTTTGTACGCAATCGTGGCTCTGCCATTACAAAAACCTCTACAGAGTCCTCTTCTTACCACGGAAGGCAAAACACCTGCTCTAACTTGCTATGGAGATTATTAAATTCCAAATACCTCACTTCGACTAAGAATATTGACCTATAACCGATTAGTTACAAAGTTGCGTGTTAATAATTGAACCTTGATACTTACTTATGTCTAACACTACAAATATCGCAAAAAAGATTCAATGTATCTTGTAGCAATATAGGCTCAGAATTGAAGTGGCAAATATTCGCTTGGATTTTCGCCAAGACGACATTGAACAAGAAAATTGCACCTTCCGTGTCTTTTACCAAACTGCCTTTAAAAGTTTGCGGAATCTGAAATATTAAAAGAACATTTAATCGTAAATAATCATCGACGAAATTACCTCATCGTAAAACTTTCAATAGGCATCAAATATGAAAGGCACCAACGATTTAGAAACCACATCATCGTGCAACCCACTTCAGGATCGTGAAATGACCTAACTTAATTTCGGCGGCCGACGTTTCGACAAAACACAACGTTAATACATCAGAGAAGATTCTGATGACTTGGTCACACTGATCTCTACAATCTACATCGCTAGTGACTTGCCGAACGCCAGCCATTACTTTCAATGTTGCGTCTAAGTTGCAAACATTATTTGAGCATTGCTTTATGCAATACCGCATCACTGCCGATGGAATTACTGGCGTTTCTCCTTCACTGTCCATACATAGCACGTGGCCAGCTATCAAAATTATCCAGTGGACGTCCTCGAAAAGATTATCCAAGTTTGTAGAGTCCGAATAGTCATAGCCTGAGATTGCATTGCTGAAAATGAGATCGAACTTTCAATTCTTTCTTCAAAATCTATAAGCAGAATAATAAACGTATATAATCAAGCAATAAATCAAAGGGTCAAAAGGAACAAAGCTATTATTAGAGAGTTATCAGAGAAGTACTAAATCCGATGCTTTGAAGCTTGTGTATAAGAAGCAGATGGTCTATTCTATCAAAAGCTTTAGCAAAGTCTGTGTAGATTACGTCCACCTGGTTGTTAGAATTTAATGCCTCCGAAAGATACTGATGAAATACAGCTAAATCCGTAACCATTGATCTACCTTCCACAAATCCATCTTGGTGTGGATAACGGCAAATTTTGAAAATTTAATGAGAATTTCAAATACAGTTTCTTATAAGATCCTCCAGTCCAATCAAAATTAAGCTTCAACCCCAACACAAATATTTCAAAATACAAAAATTCTATGTAGAAGTTATATTTGGTATTTTGTTGTAGATGAATCAAAAGGTTGACTTGCAATTTAAATGCTGATTAATGTAAGGTTTTGTTTTCAGGCTTGAAATTCAATAAAATTACTAAAAATACTAATATCAAATGACTAAAGCACTACTAAAAACACTTATTAATCTAAATTCACTTAAATACTGCTATAATTTATATTCACGATTTATTTTCACCGACTTGTTTCCGGCTTTTGGAATAGCACTCTCCAAAATAACTGACTCGTGTTCGGTCGTGCGCGCATTTATATTTGGCGCGTTCGGTACTGGAGAAATCTACACTTTTTACTGATTTTTCTAGTGAATTCGCGTTAGAATAGAAATTTCCATCTCGAATCTATATGCATTATACGCGGCCCTATTATTGGCGCCCTCTATGAGCAGTTTCATTCTCTACAGTTTGTTCGTTGGTGCTACACTTTCTGCACAAGCTTGTTGAATTCAGTAATAAAAGTATGTTCCAACAAAATGAGAAATGGTAGAATCAAGTGTTTGTGTGTTGTCATATAAATATAAAAAACAAATATAGTTTTTAGTTGATGTTTGAATAATAAAGAAAAAGGTGTCATATAGAGTAATTCTAAAGTAGTTGAATCGTCTATTATTCTTCACTGTTTATCATCAATTTTAAGTACATCTTAATTAAGCTCATAGTTAAAACAGGATAAAATATCACTCTTTATTATATCTAAACAAGACAGAATTTGCACCACTGTGTACCTCAATCACAACGAACGAAATTTAGGTGATCTCTGCCACTCTCCGCTCTGAGATGGCGCCATCTGCTGGGATCGAAAAGAAATTCAAATTCAAAAAATAAGCGCGCATTACATTATATTAAACTATAAGTCAAAAATTTCATACTACGTTCGAAGTTGAAAAGTTTCTTTAATTTTTTTAAATATATATAAAAATTGTGTTTACAATTATAAAATTCCATACATGTTTCGACCTTGAGTGCTTTTGGAATGGATTAAATTTCACACATACGCGTATTATGTTATGATTAGAATTTTTAAATTTTAATTTATAAATTTATAGTGTGTGTCACGACGAGCTTCCATTAAAAATAGATGGAGAAGTAAATAAGTACAAAATTTAAAAAAAATTATGGTAACTCTGTGGCTGTAGCTCAGTTTAGCTAAAATATTTTCGACTTCCGATAATAATCTCTTATACTGGAAGTAGTTATCAACTTTGTCATTGCAAATGGAAAGGTAGTATTTTTATTTCAAATTTGGATTCTACTCTGAAATATGGTGAGGGAAAGTAGGTGTGAATTCGGTTAAGGCAGTCTTACAGCTCTTTAAATTATATATCAGTTCTGCACATATATACTTATATGGTAATATACCTGTATAATACTGGCAACGAATGTTCCAAAACAAATCTCCCAAACAAACCAATCGTTTGCAATTGATCTCTAAATTTAATTCTATCGTTGTCCTCATTATCTTCGATTTCTTCTATTTGGTCATCGTTATGCCTTCTACTACCATCTGGTGGCGCTAAGTGACACTGAAGATATGTATTAAAAACACGTGTACTTGCTACTGCAAAGTAATTGGCATCTGTATCTTTAGATTCCTTCAATATTGTGGTCCATGCTTCAAGCATGTTGTCGAATGATTCCATATAATACTTATTGTCACTCGATTCCTGAAAAAAGGGTTTTTTTTTTTTAACATTCTATTAAAATGAACACATTTAACTTATTACAATTGCAACTTACAGCTTCTTCTAATGATGCACCCTCTGCGAAAGAACACGTTAATCTAGTTATTTCATCTACGTAAGATTCTTGTAAATTCTGAGGTAGTTTTGTTAAATCGCTCCAAAAGAAGAGTTCTAATTTCCTTACAATATTCGATATACCTATAGATTCTTTATCTCTAACATTCACACTAAAATAATTACAGAAAGACATTTTAATTATAATTCTGGAGGGAATATTTCACCTAGTAATGAGTTTGAGAAAATTCTCTATGTAGGAGGTAAAATACTGCGTTTTAACATCTTCATCAGCTACTACCGCACCACTCAATGAAGCCAATTGAACAAGGCATGTCATCGCATGATGTGATAGCTCATCATGATCCCTAATTTTCCAATACATTTGGAACATCAATGGTAATAATTGTGGAGCTAGCATAATATCTCTCCAGGAGGCTGCCAACCTAAGTGGAGGTGCTTGATCGGCTTCATAGACACTCTCGTAAACTCAATAATTCTCTTAGTAGTATGAATTATTAAGGAAAAAATCTATGCTAAAGGTATTGAAATTAATGACAAATTGATATCATGAAAGGATATGAATATGTGATATGTACCCCATGCTAAGATATTTTGCTATCATCAATAAATACTTCAAAAGATTTAATATACTGGACTATTGAAAGCATCGACTTAATTATTTCTGATAGAACCTGCATGCAAATTGAAATATCCGCTTAGATCTGTGGCTTCAAATTGCTCTCTTAGCTTTATAATGGACTTCCAAGGGTAAACCTACATCTGTAGTTTTAACTGTGATTGCATATTCTTGCATCAAATTTAAGATAACTTTGCATCCCAATATTTGCTAAAAAATAAATGAAAACATTTTTTTTCTAATCATCCCACATATTATATAAGTTTATTTACTTTTGCAGGATCAGATCCAATGATTAAATTTTCAACTTCAGTTAATATATTTGCTCTTCCTGACCCAAATCCTCTACGCTACCTCTCTTCATCATAATAGCAATAACTTGTAACAGCCTCTCTTGTACAAAAGGTAAGGTATTACGGTTCATAACATAATGCATTAAATACTGTCGCAGAGAGACTATATCCGATTTTTGTAGAAATGACCACTCACGAATAAGGGCACTTTTAAGCAGTTCGGCTGCTTCAAACATTATGTACTGAACTTCTGAATTTTCCAAAATCTCCCTGCATACCACATATGAGATTTTGATTTCCGAAAATTTAAAATAACTGCTCCGCGGCATGTCGTGTTCGTTTGTGATCACATTCGGGGAGCCTGAAATTTAATAAAAGTTACTTCACAGAAAATCAAAACAAAGAATTTGGTAACATCATAATATTGGCTGCATTTTCGAGTTCTCGTATGTATTCTACATTCATTTTATATTTATTTTAGTATAATAAAGTCAATTCTTCACATTGTAAAACTTTGCGAATTTGCAATATTTCAATAAATATAAATATAAATTTTAAGATAACTTTTCAATACCAAGAAACTGATCCAAAGATGATCCAAACAAACCATTGAAGTGGTGGTTAAGGTACATGAAATTACAATACATTAATTGATTAATTCAGAATGAATTGAAAGTAGTATCAATCAAATTATATCAACTTTTTATATATTGTATACCATTATTATTATTCTAAATAGCAAATACCATAATTATTTTAAAATTTATTTTACAATAGATGTCACTACTAATTGTGCAATAACCAACAACTTTATAAACAAATGATTTTAGGTGTTACGAATGCATGACAAATGATCTAACTGTTAATTATACAATTTTGTAACTGTGTGCACAATTCCCCCATACACCTATCGAGTACGTAATCTAATTATTTGTCATTTGTGGTTTCATAAATTTCCACTCAATTTTGCTCAGTTAAAGGTGTTTAAAAGCCGCATAAAGCAAAAGTCAACAATGCCTAATAAAGCGTGTGTGTTTTAAACGGAGAAATTGTTAAAGGTACCCTTATTTTGCGCAAGAGGTAAGATGTCATTTTGCGTATTCATTAATTACGATTTATATTTTCCAAAATATAGAGCGCTAAAGCACCGGTTTTCATAACCGGAGAAGTCTCAGGTTTAGGTAAAGGCCTACATGGCTTTCACATTCATGAATTTGGCGATAACACCAATGGGTGTATATCTGCTGGGGCTCACTTCAATCCACACAACAAAGATCCGGGGCTCCCGACGCAGACGTCCGTCACGTTGGGGACCTAGGCAATGTTGAAGCCGCGATAATGGCATCGCCAAAGTTAAATGTGCGATAACGTAATTTCGTTGGAGGGCCCCCACAGCATTATCGGCCGCACATTGGTTGTTCATGCAGATCCAGACGATCTTGGATTGGGTGGCCATGAACTCAGTAAAACCACAGGAAATGCTGGAGCGCGTTGCGCTTGCGGTGTGGTTGGAATTGCCAAGAATTAATTGCTACATTCCAAAATATTCATGTAAAGGAAAGAATAGGGTTACATGTTTATGTTGCATATATTTTTTTTGTTAATAAATAGTTTTCTCCAAAGTATAAGGTTGTTTCAGTCCATATTATGTAGATCTCATTTTTATTTGCTTAAAATATGTTATTTAACAAAACAAACGAAATAAAGTAATAATATAAGACTCAGAAATGATTTTTGTGATTCCATTGCGTTTCTTATAATTAGATGCCACAATTTCCTGCAATTCATGCTGTTTTTTTTTTTACCGATACGAATCAAGATTAAAGGTCACGCTGTAATTATTCGAATTTGAAATTTACTATAACAGAAATTTCTACTTATGAGCAGTATTTACTCGTCTTAAAACACGAGATTGTTTATGTTCAATTTTATTTGACGGTCGCGATAATTGGACTTCTTCAATGTTAATAAAATAAAACAGGTTTATATATAAAACTTTATATTTTTGTTATATACTAAACAAAAAAAAAATATTAAGCTATTTACTTTAAAAAAAACTAATTTAACAAAAAATCTGATTCCTATTGAACAAGAACTTAATACTTTCACATTAAATCAATTTACATTAATAATATATAAGTTAATTTGTAATGTTTAAGGCTGCAGTTACACCTAAGAGTAAATCACGATCACTATAGCAGTATTATCTTCGTTCAAGTGTATCTACGCCCTAAAAATGTTTTATGCATACAGTGTAAGTCAAAATTTTTTGCTCAAACCACAGAAATAGAGAAGGGATGAGAACGCACCTGGACAAGTATGCATCCTGTTTTGGAGCATCGAAAGGTGGTAGCGATTTTCAATATTGCTTCTCAAGCAAATTGATGTTCGTAAAAGCTTTACTACACTTTTTTGACGTTTCATTTTATTTGTTAAGGTGTACGGTTTTTAGATTTCTTCTACAGTTTCAAAGCCAAGATAGCCCCTTCTTTAACCATCAATGACACCAATTCACTTTTTGTGTAGATAAACTTACTTTACAGATATTCTAATATAAAACATAATTTTTGTTCTCGTTAATGAAAATGTGTAACATTCAGTATATCTGTATTTTCGTTATCGTTAATCCCATTTTCTTTCTTCTTCCTGAATTTTAACCAATATTTCGAGCAGTTTCAAAAAATATTGTTTGATGATAAAGGAAAAAATGAAATACAATATTTCACCATTTTTGTATTTGAATACATATACGCACAATACCATACAGATGTGTTTTGGCTCAAATTCAATCATCGCCCATTATTAACCATCAAAATGGCTGCGTTCATAATTGGAACTGCATCCTATATGATGCGTGTTTTGCGACTCTATTTGTATAGCTTAGGGCATCCAGTTATGAATAGTGGTGGATTTAATCAGAGATTTCATAATCCATTATAATTATTATCATATATCCACATAATCGGATATTCCTCATCGAGGTACGAAAAATCGTTTATAATCGAATGATTTGTTTTCGTTATATGCAATCACTTATTCTGATCCGTTTTTTAATTGATATGTATATCTTACGGCAAGAAGTCTAGGACACCGCATTTCACTGAGAAAAACGGCAATTGGTTATTCGATGCATGTTAGGCAAATCCATTTCGTTACGGATATTTAGGCGGTTTTGGTTGAGTTTTTATTGTCAAAGATATAAATAAAATATAACCATTTATTTCATTTTTTAAAATACATATCGTATTACGTGGAGTCACATATTTTAAAACAATATTATAATACATTCAAACAGTCCAAATACACATTAAGGTATTAATAATACATACTTATATATGTTACAACATAAATTATAAGTTAATTTTTCGCGGACCAAAGTTTTACTGAAATATGTGTTGGATTATGTGTGTATCTTCGCGCACGGATACTTCGATGGAAATAAATAATTCCTTTTAATTCAACGTAACTGATCCCAATAAATGCAGATTGTATAAGTAACAGTGGAGCACAATCAAAATAATACAACATAGACTAGATCATGTGGCAAAAATCTGCATTGTAAAGGAAAATGAAACAACTATACAGCTTCTATAAAGATATCCCAAAATAATCTACATACAAAGAATTCACACAAAACCAACAACTTCAATTTCAAGGACGACCATGCTTCGATGTACCTTATTTTTATTTGAGAAATAGATAGTGGGCGTGGCTAATGACATTTCGAAATATTGAGTTAGATACGCCCACTTTTACAAGCCATGAAGCTGAAATAGTTCCTAACAGCCAAATTAATTTTCCCGCCACCATTTTTAGTAACTTCAACGTAAAGACATTAAAATAACTATTAATGTAGTACAAAATAGTAGTAATTTTATGTTTCATCGTTGAAGTTACTAAGAATAATTGCGGGCAATTAAATTTGACTATGTGGGGTTATCGCCTAATTTCGTTAGAACTTTATTCAGTGTATAGTTTAAGATCATCAGTGCAAGTCAGTGTTTGACGGGAATACAAAAAATCATTATAAATATACGAGTTCTGAGACACACCAGAAAATACATGTACAATTACGTAAATATAATGACACGTTGAATGCCCAGTGACGTACGAGTGGATACAAACGGAAGTAGTGGGAAAAAGCAACATTACATTTCTCCCTTCTCCGATGCCAAAAAAAGAACACAAATAAGAATGAATTTGTTTAATATGTATGACTTTCACTAAATTTCAATCATAATTATAATTTTGAGTATTATACGCTACTTTCTCTTTGTTGAAGATTTTGGATCCACTTTCAGCAATACCCCAATTGAGGTATGTACTCATATAAAAAAAAATATCGTCGGGGAACCCTGAGCATTCAACGTGGAAAAAAAAAACAGAATTGATACCAAGGACTCTGTACAATAAACTACACACTTGAATAAAAATTAAGTTAAAGTAAAGAAGAAGTCACATACATGCGTGATCCCTAATAGCCAAATTTAAATTTCCCGCTACAATTTTTAGTAAATTCAACGTAAAGGCATTAAAATAACTATTAATGTAGTACAAATTGGTGGGGAATTTTATGTATCAACGCTGAAATTACTAAGAATAATTGCGGAAAATTTAAATTTGGCTATTAGGGATGGTATATCGTTCATTTACAATTATATATTCAGTCAATAGTCCATTGCAACTTTCACGAGACAAATTAAATAACAAGCTTTATTACTGATTTTATACAAAGAAAGTGCCTGAAATTGGCATAAACAAAGTTCCCTAGATTGGTTGTTAGGTAATTGACTACATCTCCGTTTATCATCTATTGTCACGCCATTTGTCATTCGTGCCCTGCTGTTTAATTTAAATTATATTCGAATGCACTAATATGTAAACATAACCAATAAAATGAAAAAAATCTGATAAGGCAACTGCACAGGGGGCTCAAATTTTCTATTGCCAACTTCAAATACTTGATATTGATCACCCTGTATATATGTACATTAGCTTTGTTCGCCGAGCAATCACAAAATCAGTCAGAGCCAATTGAAGTTGCGAATTTCTTTCAACTAATCAAATTACGTGTGATTGATTTGTGATTGCTCCGCGAACAAAGCTTATATTTGTAATTCATTATTTGGGTGGATTAAGATACCTCTATTGGCTTGTATGTATTTTTTTTATTTTTCCTATCTTGACATTAATTTAAAAAAACAGTAAATTAAAAGAAATTATCAAAATTGCGATAAATACATCGGCCCCGTTTTATTAGTGCGTTTACCAATGGTTTATAAATCATCCAAATAATAAAATTGCAAGTATGATGAGGGTAGAGAGTACCCTAAAAGTGGAAGCAGCGCTCCTTTTGAAGTATATTATTTTTTTCTTGTATTCATTTTTTAATCTAAAAAAAATATATAAATCACATCAAGAAGCAAAATTAAATTCCACAGTTATTTTAAGTAATTTCAACACTGAAATATTAAATTACCAACGGTTTTTAATCTATTTTTTAGATATTTTAATACCTTTATGTTCAAGCAACTAAAAATAATTGTGAAAAATTTTAATTTCACTGCTTGGGATGCATTAAAAGTTTTAATCGGAAAAAAAAAGGATTTCATATACCCTTAAATACATCAAAGTACCAAAATCTAAAAAACACAAAATTTGTTATAAAATCAATATATATTTTTGCCATTTGTCTCAAACAAGCAAACATATGTGTCTAATACTATGACTAAAATTTATAGCTTTAAAAGTGTTCATTCAAACATAAAATAATACTAATAACATTAGACTTACATTCAAAATTATAACAGTATCTCCAAACCTGTATCACATTCTATACTAATACTGCGCATTCTATATAAAAATATATATATTCTATAGATACCAAAATTTATATCACTCAATTTCTTCTATAATAACACCACGCTTTTTAGTCGCAGCTGGAAGCGCTCGCAGATTTCGTTGGTATTGGATATATTGCCTTTGAGAATATACACTTGGTGATGGTGAATTACTTCCCTTAACCAAATACAAAATAAACATGCATAGTGTTTTAAATAATCGATCCACTAAGTTGGCTAAAATCTGAAATATTGGCGCAACAGATTTTAAGAAATTGGAGAATTCATTCATGAATTTTAGTGAGAATTCTGAGGCACATTTCAACAACTCAAAGAGGGACATACTGAGAGTAGCTAATAACATAAATAGAAATACAAGAGTTTCCTTAAAGTTAGCAAAAGTAGTAATGTTATTCACAAAATAAGTTAATGTTTCGTTCACATCCCCTTTTATATTCTTTAGTATATCCGTTGTATCATTGCAACAGTTTTGTTCATTGGTTTCTCTAGCTGCCTTGTGTGTGTCTTGAGTTATTGATCGTATTATTTTAATACGTAAGCAAGTTTCTTTGTTATCAAATTTAACTCTCTTTATTTTAAACCAATATGATCCAAAAGTTGTACCTTCGGGCAGCTCTACCCACAGGCTATACGAGGCTGGGGCACCAATTGCATCCGGTGTGGTAATTCCTATCCAATGACCATGAGAGTACAGTTCCTCTACTCTTTTTTTAACAGAGAGTATGTCTTGTATGACATCTTGTTCTTCCCGCGATATAGTAACTACATCTCGGTAAACGCCGAGACAATCAACATACCTCTTTTCTTGAAAAGTTCCCATAAATAGTCTGCCATGAAGCATCTGTTTTGCAAAGATTTGTACTCTTTTCTCATCAAATGTCAGCTCATCAACTTCTGAAGAGAGAGATGTATCAGAAGGGCAGGTCACAGTTGGTCGTACCATTATATATATCTTTTCTATGGCACTGGTTAAAGTATCCACTAGATGAAACGAATAAAGGAAAATTATACATAGGGGAATCCCTACTGCAAGGTTTACGATTGTATTTTGTTGACAATTTTAAGTAATTTGTAATTAGTCATATGACAGATATTTACTGCTGATATCTGAAAACCTTCTACAAACACTGTCACTCACCAGAGACACATTTCCTAACTAATTAATATTGATCATAGCAATACAATCATTCTGCAAATGCAAAACCACTCTATTGTGTATGTATTGTGCATTATTTACTATTTAATAAGAGAACAAATATTTGCTAACCAAACCAAAGGTCAAAGCGAGTACAAGTTAGTGATGGGCATATTCGAATGATGGAAAACGAAATATCCCATTATTCACGATAATTCGAGAACTCGATTAATTGAATGATCACTTGATGATATCGAGTGATGGGTAACCATACTAATCAATATTAGTATAATCAGCTATAATCGATTATTAAATCGTTCAGTCGTGAAATACAAATTTTGAATTATCGATTATGAAATCATTCAAATGCGGAATCACTCGTTATCGATCATTCGGTTATTGAAATTACTCAATTATGCCCACCTCTAGTAAAAGTGAATTGATTGTTGGTTGGCAGAATTATGACAACTGAAATTCTCTTCGCTTATTGGTAGATGATGAATCTTGATGATAGCCACATGTGATGAGACACGTCAGAGTCAAGCTTGGGGTGCTGAGGGTGTGCTTAAGCTTAGCCCAGTAACTAAAATTCAAATTTCCCGCAATTATTTTCACTAACTTCAACATTAAAGCATGAAGTTACCTACAATCTTGTATTACACTAATAGTTATTTGCATACCCTTAAGTTGAAATCATTGAATATAATGGCGGGAAATTTGAATTTTGTTTACTGGTACGGTCCTGTGGTACGGTCTAATCACGTTTTGGAATGCGAGCTATCTGCTAAGAATTAACAGAGACAAGACATTCGAATAATGGAAAACGAATCACTGATTTATTTGACCATCATTCGAGAACTCATTAGAAAGTCGATTAGAATGACCACTTAAATGATATTTGAATGATGAAATCATTCACAATTGTTTATGTAATATTATGATGTATTTTCTTCTACACGCTTATCTTAAAATCTTCCTTTATTTTCTTTTTCTGTGAACGATGAATTTGAACGAAAATTGTTGTTTTGTTATCCCTTCAACTCATACCACACCCCTCTGTAGTTGTTATAATTTGTAATAACGATAGATTTAAACAGATCTAATAACATCTATATAAAGGTTATGTTGGTTATGTTATGGGCCATAGATTAATATGTTATGGTTATGGCTATGTAATCTATGTATTATGGTTATGAAGTTAACAATACACTCGGCAGCGTGAAGATTTGCTTATTTCAAAGTTTGTGAACATATAAAACATGGTAATTTATAAAAAAAAAAAAGAATATGTTCAAATTGAAATTTATTCTGTTTTAGGCATCCATTAATTATTGCCCCATATGTATTCTTGGAAATAAATATAATAAATTGGTATTATATCAAATAAACCTCAGACTGGCTGTGTATCTATGTGAAGACAAAAACTGCACTTATCCAGAAGGATATGAAGTTGTACAAGTTGAACCACGATCTTTGAAAGAGCTAAGCAATGCCAACAAGAAACAACAGGCCCAAAAAACAGATCTGGATAGTTGGTTGGACGATTTCTTTGCTAAAGAAGATATGATACATAATACACAAACTGAGCACGATAATCTTAATGACGATGATCTTAAAAATATTATTAATGAAATAAGTGAATGTGGAAATGAAAACGACTTAGATTTGCAAAATGAAAGTGACTTGTTATCATTGGTTGATAGTGCATTCAATCAATGCAGTTTAAGCAATGAAAAAGGAAACCAAGAGAATGAGGAAAAGATAGATAATGTTACGAATACTGCAATAAGTACTACATCTCCTGAAAAGTATATCAATGATAATGAACAAAGTAATGAGAAAACACCAAAATATCATATACTAAATTTTGAGCTATTTAAAAACACATCCTACGCAACACAATTGTGAACAAAAAGCGTTTTAACTTGTTGAAAGATTTGTCAGCCTACAAATCAAAAACATTAAATTTCTTTTCAACTATAAGTCTGAAGTGATCTGTAAACAAATTAATTTCTAACACTTTCAGTTTTTTTGGCTATCTTGCCTGGTGTATACCTGGACACGTAACAGGGTTGAAAGTGTTAAATGAGGAGAACCTGGAATTTTCATCTTAGAATTTATGTTCCACCTAATTATATGTAATCAATATGTTAAAGACTAAAGATGCAAAAGAGGTAATAAAAATAATATGTGGATGTAGTGCAATAAAATTTGGTATTTATTACTAAAATCTATTTATTTTTATAATAAAAAAAATGAATTGGTGTATTAATAGTATTGCCAAACCTGCGAATTACGTTCAATTTTTACACGTGTAGGCAACCAACTCTGCAAGCGAGATTATATTTTAGTAACGTCGTATACATTTAGGCATTGCGATTGCAGAAACCTCTAATTCTATTAATTTCATAATGTATTTTGAAATTAATTCATATATTATAGCTTGTGTGAAATTAACCTATTTTTTTTTTTGCAATGGATAACACTAACCTTTATATTTTATTCTATATCCAAAGAGTTTAAGGATTGATATTTTTTACCGTAAATCGATCGAACTATTCAACTAATTAAATAAATACTATATAATAATTATATACCTATTCAAGCGATGCCCTAAACATGTTGATAACTCCTAGTTATTGCGAGAATTAAGTATAAGAGTAACCTGATGATAAGATGGTATAATCACGTATAATCTTTAGTTGCGCTCGCATTGTTACCTTATCATGTCATTCTCTATTATCGCATTTTACTGTGATTCTCTGTATAACGCGATTTAATGAATTGTGCATGCAGCCCTGAATTTACGTAAGGGGCATCAGGAGATAGAGCCCAGCGCGACAAAGAAAAGAAATCTATTGATATATACTATACATATTATAACGGAGAAAAATGTTGTCAATCATTTTAATTGAAATAGGTGCGATTATTTGCTTTAAAAAATAGAATCACTCTTTTCTGTCTGATTTTTTTAAGGTCAAAAGTAGTAGGACCCCAGGCAACCAAATTTAAATTTCCCACAATTATTTTAAGTAACTTCAACGTAAAGGCATAATTATTAAAGTAATACAAAATAGTAGGTAATTTTATGTTTCAACGTTGAAGTTACTAAGAATAATTGCGGGCAATTTAAATTTGGATATGTGGGTTAGAAACAATTATACATATTTTAAAATTTTTAACACGTACATAAGCCTAACCGTTTTTTCGATTTCCCATTATTAATTCGAACCAGTTTGAATAAAGCTAATGACTTAGAGATTTACACTTCTTTAAAAAGTAAACTTTCGGATTTGAAAATTACGTATGATTTTGTCATTTTTGTGCAGCATATTTTAACATTTTCGTATAGACGTTACTGAAAATATATGCAGAAAATTAAAATTCTACTTAGAATCTTTGGCATTAAAATGAAACCATTTCTTTTTGAACGTCGCCTAGTGGTTCAAAAAATGTACGTTCACACAAAATTTAAAAAGCTCATCCAGAATGTCAAGGTAAACTATAATTATTTTTTCGAGTCCGAAAATAATTAAATGTGTGATATTTTTATTTTAATATTTTAGATAAAATTGTATAGAATAGTCTCATTGGCCCACTAAAAAAATAAGTTTACTTTAATGTAAAATACATAGCAGGGGTGCTTCTATCTCAAATGGATTATACCGTCTATGAAATTCCACATCTGTCTCATTAAGTTCGAAATAGAATTTAAATAAACGTGGCATCGTAAACAGATTTTGGTAGAAATATTGTGTGTATGTCTAAAGATCTCATTTTTTCAGTATAAATTTATTGCACTTGCAAAATGCAATTGTTATAGATAGCATATATAGTTTACCATATTGTCAAACTTAATATATGTACTTTACACTATAATAAAACAAAATATTTTATTTCTACCATATTAACATATAATTGTTGGTAAAAAATGTAAAAAAAATGTGTAGTTAAATAATTTTATAGACAAATAAAACACCTAAAATTATTTATATGAAGATAAACATCGAATTATATTTTTTGTTCCATAATATTCATGAATACTGACAACAGCATGGCATATTATAATTTACAATTTACCATAATTTGGGCAAATTATTACGGATAACAAATTTACATAGGAATTAAAATCAATTTTGTAAGTATGTATGGTGATAATGACCGAAGAAATCGACGCTTAGTCGGGCGAATCATTTATTAAATAAATGAAAAGTAAAATGATAAAACTGGTTCAAAGAACGGCTGCAGAATAATTGGAGCGCCTCAGAATCTAACAAATAATAAGCGCACACACTCGGGCATCACCCATACTTTCGCCGCAATGTCAAAAATCCGATCATTACCCTCACTACCCCTCTAAAATATCTAAAAAGAACCGTTCATTTTAGATTGTACGCCTATAAAAGCTCAAGTATCATCTATATATCGCATCAGTTTCCCGCAGATTCCAGGCGTGTGTTAACAATGATGAAGGTAGATTTAAACTCGCATAAGACGGCGTAAATGGGTTTTAATAAACCCGGGTTTTGTTTTTTTTTTTTTGTTTTCTAGTTCGCAGTTGTCAGCGCTTTGCTCGTTTTCTCGTCCACGCAAGTGCAATCCGGTATTTTAGGAGGTAAGTTCGAAATTTGAAACCATATAAATTCGTGGCAGAACTAACAGAATTTTCAAATTACAGGCATCATTTACATATATAATCCTTTTATCTAGTTTAGTTGATATAATTTAGTAGTAAATTCATGGTGTGTTTAAAATTTCTAAATACAGATTTTTATCTCGGATATAAAGTAATTCCATGTATATATAACTTTAATTACTAAATATATTAATCAGCAAGAAATTTCTTTCACTTTATCATTATAGAGTTTAAAATATATTTAACCCATTGGTTAAATATATTTTAATCCATATTTTAATCCAAAGAATTACAATGTATTAGCTCCAGTATTTCTAGACTATTTGAATAAAAATTAATGTGTAGAAAGTTTCCAAATCTTTCTTCAATCAACTTTAATAGTATAAATGGAATAACTTTCATCGTATATGAACGTACATATGATATAGAATGACGATATATCAATGACGAAATCGTGTATTAATAAATTGGAATAGATAGTTTCATTCACTTTCACTTATTTTTTCCTCTTAAAAGAGAAAGGTGATGAAACAAATATGCACACAAGGAGACTGATTTAATTTTCTTTTTAAGAATGCAACATAATTTAAGTGAAAAGCAATTTATCATATTTTTTAATTAATGACTTTTTGGCAGATTGAATTAATAACTTTCAAGTTTCAAATACTCCTCTATTTATATATCTAGCGCTCTTTCATATAATCTTATTTTTGACCGGTAGATGTCACCCTAATATTTTTTTTTTTGTTTTTTTAAGGATTAGGTGGCTATGCTGGAGGTGGTGATGAGGGTTATGGAGGTGGTAGCTTAACTGCGGCCGCTTCATATCAAGGCATAGGTGATTTAGGTAGTGCTACTGCTAGCCTCGATTCCAGTTTAGTACAAAGCGGTGGAGATGGCGGTGACTTCCACGGAGGCACTAGCATTGTAGGTGGCGGCGGTGGTCAACAAGGACAGACTTTAGATCTCACCGGGCATGGTAAATGCATACGAATATGTAAACAGAATTATAATCATAGTACGATCATTTTGCAGCTGGTGATCACAGTGGTAAAATTTATGGCGGTAGTTTCATTTCGGCCAGCGTAGGGTGGACATTCGGGAAGCTATGCTTCGGCAGAAGGCGGCGATTCGTCTGGTGGTTGATATCCACGGCCTTGGTGGCGGAAATGGAGGATATGAGGGTCTCTCGAGTTACGACGTTGGCCACGGCGGCGGTGATGGAGAAATTGCTAGTGTTTTGACTTCCAGCTACCATGGAGATTTAGGCGGCGCCGGAGGCCATTTCGGAGGATATCATTAACGACAACTGGCTGTTCAAATCCCTTTATTAGTTAACTGCGAAGGTGAAAACCTCTGACTGTATATATTTTCCGACTGTCTTGTTATTGTTGTTGTTTTTTTGTTAATATTTTAATTGTTGATACCTTTACAATAAAATAGAAAAAAATCACTTGATTAGTATGCTTTTTTTAATTGTTTTTATGATGAAAGATCTTTTAATAGGAAAGATAATTAAAAAAAGAAATGAATTCGTTAAAAATAAAAAAGTTTTTTATATATTTTCACTTTCTATTGGCAATGTAGTGAAATAGAAATAATTAATAACAGCAATATTTCACTGAAATCCATGTGACAGTTGATAGAACGGATAGAAGATACGATATTTACGTTGAACTATTTAGGTTATGTTTGTAATTTATTATCAATCATAATATTTAAGTTTATAATGAATCTTGGTGAAAGTAACGAGATCCCTTCACAATCGGGATTAGATAGACCGGTGTTTAAAAAGCCATTACTCATAGGTAAAGTAGGTAAACTACCAAAAAAGGTGGTAAAAGAAAATTTTGACCCAAAATCAGAATCTACCTTAGAAAAACTGAAAGAAAGCACATCTAATGAACAAACAGAAAAAATAAACGAAAACGAAAGTATTTTATTGCTTTAATTTGAATATATCATCATATTAAATAACATTTTTTAGCATTAACACCTGAAAAAGATAATGCTCCTGAAGATAAACAGTTGCAACTTCCATATAAGGAGCCAACATGGTCCGGAATACCCGAAACAATGCCTATACAATACAAACTAGAAGTACTAAAATCTGGAGCTATTATAGAAACAATTAACCTAACAACAAAGGCTTTTTGGGTATTTGGTCGATTAACAAGTTGTGATATCTGTATGGCTCATCCTACAATATCAAGGTATTTATAAGGATTAGTTATAATTGAAGGTATCAATGCAAAAAAGTGGTAAGAACACTAGAAACACATTAAACATAGGGACTTTGCATTGTTTCCTTCAATTGTAATAAACTGTCTTTTTTTGTTATTTCAGATATCACGCTGTTTTACAATATAGAGCTACAGAATCAGAGGATCAACCAAAAGGTTTTTATTTATATGATTTATCCAGTACTCATGGAACATTTTTAAATAAAAATAAATTAAAGCCAAGAACATATGTAAAAGTTTATGTAAGTACAGTATTTTCTATTTTTCATTAATATCTTCGTAAATCCCCTTGCTTGCGTTGTCTAAACTTGTAATTGTTTTAGATAATGCTTCCTCTAATGTTAGGGTTTCAGTTCTGGCTTTAGTTTTTAGATTGTTCAACCTGGTCTGCAGGTTATTTAGTTTTTGTTGTACGCTCTTTATTTCTTCTTCAACCTCTTCATCTGTCTTATCTATATTGTCCAAAGAATATTTTGCTTCGGTATTATTTATGTGATCCCGTTGGAAAATGAATATATGTCTTCTATATCTTGCTTGGCATTCTTCAGGAAAGCGCCACTTACATCAAGTTCTTGCGTAACTGTGTGAAGTACTTATTAGCAGTTTTATGTCGTTTCATCTGCCATAACTTGCATGGGCCGTCTTTTCAACTAGTGCCTTTATCTTTTGATAACTACCCTCTTTCTTATTATTCTGTCCATTTTGTACTTTAGCTTCCTTGTGTGGTGGCTTTGATTTGTTTTCAGTTTTGTTTGTATTCATTTGGGATATTGAGCCAATTTAATTATGAGAAATAAAAAATGTCTATGACAAATGTATGCTAATGACAATTTGATAAATGTTTACTTCAACTGATTTATATTTTACACTTGTTCTATTAATAGGTTTCTGTAATATTTTAAGTAAAAACTGCTTGATCAATAATGGTTTCCACAACGATTGTTAATTCGACGATACATATTTTTACATATGAGCTTACTCTTGAACGAAATAGATAGCATCACAATTATTTCAGGTAGGCCATTTTGTTAAAATTGGGTTTAAGTTCAAGATCTATATCTTTTAACTGGTCCAGAAAGTGATAGCGAAGAAGAAAGTAAATTCAGTGTGACTGAATTAAAGAAACAAAGACAAGAAGAACTAGCCAAAAGAGCAGAGGCTGAAAAGGAGGCGTTAAGAAAAAAACAGGAAGAAGAAGAAATAATGCGGAAGAAGCTTGAAGAAAGAGGAGTAGATTGGGGTCTTGGTAAGTGTGCAGATAATGTGATATGGATGCTGACCCACTTAATGATTTAATAATTAGGTGACGATGCTGATGAAGATAGTGATGTTACTGAAAACCCATTCGCTCAACACTATAATGAAGAATTGTATTTGGACGATCCCAAAAAGCCTTGAGGGGTTTCATGAAAGAGAAGGTTATGACTTGGAATATGATTGCACAGAACAAGGCATAGGTCAGTTCGTGTGCAAGGTAGAGCTACCTTTGGATGATGACCATGGCAGACCATAGTAGCAGAAGTTCTTCATAAAGGGAAGAAGAAAGAAGCAGTTATTCAATGTGCTCTAGAAGCATGCAGAAATTTTAGATAGATACGGTGTACTACGACAAGCTACTCATGGTAGTTATAATAAAATTATGTCGCTTGAACTGGTGTTAATTAATTTGAATGATTCTAGAATCCAGAAAACGTAAGGCTAAGAATTGGGAAGAGAATATTTTTACGATAGCGACGAAGTACGTTTTTTGGACAGACAGGCACAATTGAGAAGAAAAGAAATACAGAATGAAAGCTAAACAACCAACAAAACGCAGAAACATACCAAAGTTTGGTATGTATTGCATATATTTTTTTTTTCACCGGTACTAGAATTTTATATTGTAATTACAGTTAGAAAAGAAACACTTCTGCGAAAAGAAATCCAATAGCATTGAAAAGCAACTTGCATGATTCCAATAAAAAATTCGTCGACAAGTAAATATCATCAAAGGAAGAAGATAGTTTGGACAAATACATGAAAGAACTAACGCAAATGAAACTGGACAAGCAAACCATAAGAAGTTAAAGTCAGATTTGAGCCAAACATAAACAAATCTCGCAAATGTTCTCAAGTTAATTAATATTGCAAAACCGACTGATCTGCCAACGTTGGTAAAAGAGACAAACAAAAATGCATCACTGGAAAACAGGCCAAAAAATAAATTACCACTTTTTGGAAAGAGATTGAAAGTTAAAGTGCAATTGCCAGAAAGAAAAGGAAATCCTAGTATGAATGTTGAATGATGATGATGAGACGAGGAGAAGATGAAGAAGAGAAGAAAATTGAATCTATTGAACCAAAGTCAAAACAAAAAATAAATGAACAAAGTAGCAATCAACAAGCCGTTCAAGAAACGATTAAAGGGAAAACATCCGTTGTAGGTGTTAAGATACCAAAGACTATTACAAATGACAGTGAAAAACTTCTCGCACAATATTCAAATCGATGCTTCATTCAAAATGATATTCCCGCTAATGTCGAATGATCTTTGAAAGGAGTCTACGAAAATTTGGTCAAAAATGAAATCTTGGCACCCAGAATGTTCTGATGCAATACGACAAGATATAATAAATTTATTTTCGAATTATATAAGTATTTTTAAATTTATCGACACAATCGATACGCTTAGTAAAACAGCGGATTCAATGCTAGATACCTTTAAATCGCTTGAGACTGTAGATGATATAATTGCAGCGGCGCAAAAGTTAATAGAGTTGGCGAAAGAAATAACCCTCACAGCGAATAGACTTGGCCACGATGATGAAGCCGACGAATCCAGCGAAAAGATGATTGTTGATGAATCAGAATTTGATATAGAAAAAAGGAAAAGGAAAAATCAGAGAAGGATCCAGCAAAGGCACGAGAAGGCTGAAATAGAAAAGCAGAAAGGATACGAAGAAGATTCGGTGAAGGAGGATTATAATATGTGGGTTCCCCCTCCAGGACAAACAGGTGATGGAAAGACGAGTTTAAATGACAAATACGGTTATTAATATAGGCATGTTCTTTAAGTATATAAGTTTGTAAATAAAGCAAAATAATTTGTAAGCAATCGTTTTTGGAGTTTTATTTCAGCTATATTAAAGCAGTAGCAAATTTTTATGTTCATTTTAACACTAACAACTGGTACCATAAAATATGCCTTCTAAATGCAAAACATTTCTTGTATTTTTGTAGCGGTCCTTTAGGCAACAGCATTTTTGTCTCATGCTTTAATTCTCGTATCAAAACCGCAACGATTTTTTATTTTGAAGACTACTAAACAGTATTAATAAAGACGTTTCACTCGCAGGTGTTATTTGGGTTGCCTATCGCTAACGCCTTCGGAATTAAAAGAAGGATGTAAATGGTAAACATTAAAATCATTTAAATATGTCTAGGTCATACATGCAAGAAAATGATAATAAGTACGTTTAGAAAAAGCATATTAAAATTAAATAAACCTGGAAAATTGGAATCCAAAGAACTTTCATTGTATGCGTTGGCTGAACTGAATTATGACGTTCTTGGCTGCTCCTCTTCTCGCTTGTAATGTGGCTTGCAATAATCGCTAAATAAAAATATTTCAAAATTGATTTACTTTTCGCACTGCCAAAATGCAAGGTCCTCTGTTTTTATAGACATAACTCCTGAAGACCAGGTACGTCTTTATTTATTATATCCAGATAGAAAATAAGTTCATTTATCATTACAATTTATCCATATGATAAATAGAGGTTATATCATGATTTCTAGGCACAGGAGCTTAGAGCTTATTTAAAGGGCCTCGGTGCCGAAATATCAGAAGAGAAATCTCCAAAGGGCATGAAGATGATCTACACAAATTATCGGAGTATGCGACGCTTGCTTTAGGGAAGTCAAGAGGCTGAAGTTGAAAGTGTTCTTATTGATATAGTTTCTATTATGGTTTTGGTAATTACGAGATTCCAAGTTATGCGTTTAATGTAAAATTGAATAATTTATTGTAGATTCCTTTGGAACGGTCTGAAAATATAATTTTGGCTTTTGTGAGAAATTGACCAAAGCGCCCGGATCAAAGTTAGGATTTGTGTGTTAAAAGCGTAAGTTTCTTGGCATTGTTAATTTTATGATTACTCATAAACACAATTGTAGATTGTGGCTACTTTTTCAATCGTTGGATGCAAACGTTCTCCAATGAGATATCATGTTTATTACCATTTAATTATCTGCAAAGGCCACAGATCATATTAAGATGGTGTTTCGTGACGCTTGAACACCTTAAACAACAATTTGCCCTTGCCCTCCATCCAGTGAACAATTACAAAAATTATATAGTTGTTACATGAAGTGCTTCTAAAAAATAACCAAAGTACATAACAATGTGTTATTAACTAAGAATTCACTGTACATATGTTTTTTCTGTGTAGTGAGCAAGCTGCAAAAGTAATGATTGAATTACTAGAACTTACACAGCTGAAAATGCATCACATGCTAGGGAAGATGCAATACGTTGCATTGCGTCAGCTTTAGCAGATCCTAAAACTTTCTTATTGGATCCTTTGCTTTCTCTAAAACCAGTAAAGTTTCTGGAAGGTGAACTAATTCATGATTTGCTGTCCATATTTGTCAGCGATAATCTCGAAAGTTATCTAAAATTTTACAAGGATCACAAGGAATTTGTCACCTCTCAAGGTTTAAATCATGAGCAAAACATGCAAAAGATGAGGCTCTTGTCCTTCATGCAGTTGGCAGAAACAAATCCAGAAATCGGTTTTGATGTCATTAAGAAGGAACTACAAATTCCAGCCGAAGATGTAGAGGGCTTTATCATAGAAGGTTGGTGTTTTTATATTGTCTGAAATTCTCTTATGTATTTTTGATATTGTACAGTATTAAAAACAAAACTGGTGAGAGCACGCATGGATCAGGCAATGAAGAAAGTGTATGTTTCAAGTACGATGCATCGTACATTTGTAGGGCACAATGGCAACAGCTTAGGGATTTGTTGTACTCTGAAGACTCGACGCACTAAGTTCTGTCCAGGAAGGTATGAAAAACTATTCGCAGCAGCCCAATTGGAACTTATGAATCAACAATAATTAATTTATTGTAATAACTTTTATAACATTCAACACAAACTTTTATATTAAAGAATTGTAATCTATCTAGAATGTTTAATGTTTTTCTTTTCTTCTACACTACTATTTTTGGAGCTGTTGTACCTCTATTGTTAAATTACATTATTTGTTCTACGGATTGGATGTAAATTTTAGTGATGGGCGTAATTGAATTATTTGAGAACTGGGTTATAAAAATTTCTGTTCCAGATATGAGTGATATGTAAACAAATAATCACGATGGCCTGATAGTGACTCGAGCGAAATTTTAGAAAAAAAAATTAAAAAAAACGCAGTTCTGTGGAAGTGGAATGATTCTAATTCAACTTATAAATACGTGTTTAGGTTTATTTTCCAATTTTATGATATAATATGCATCATGTTTGGTAATTTCTATTTGTTCACATGGCAGTTCATTTTCTTCTCTTATTTTTCTGATTCTCTTTGTGTAAATAAAATTACCTCAATTAGTATTAAGTTTATTTAGAAACAATATTTTACTTCGAAATAATACTCGTTTTAACCAATTCAAAATTAGGTCAAAATACTGATTCAAATTCAAATTGTTTTTATCTTTTCGTAATACATTATTTTTTTATATTTAAGTAATTTTGACCACATTAATACACCATTATTATTATACAGTGAGGTCGTAATGGTCCCCCCCCCCCTCTGATAACTTTTGAATGGTAATAAGATAGAGCAATGAAACAAAAACCAAGTGAAATTAGAGATAATTTGTGATTTTTTGCCTATAGAGATATGAACATGGCTTCTGATTGTAAAATAGAGGGCGTAGCTATCTTAAAATTTTAAATAGGAAGTAATTTCATTTAGAAGCTCATTTGGAAGATATTTCTATTACTTTTATGGCAATGCAAACAGTTTTACGATTTTCGAAATTTTTACCAACTTATCCAAGATTAATAATTGGAGTACTTACGTTACTTTTTCGATAGCCCTCGTATAAGTATTGTGTTTTATGTGGACATGTGTTACATTCAGAAAGCCATCTGGCGATATCTCTTATAGGCAAAAATCATTAAATTATCTCTAATTTCACTTGTTTTGCTTTCATTGCTCTATCTCATACCATTCAAAAGTTATCAGGGGGGGGGGGACCATTTACGACCTCACTGTATATAGGTACTCTCGAAAGTGCCATTTAAAGTTTTACACTCGTTGCATCACTATAGTAAATTACTTTAATGCAATGATAAAAAAAAGTAGATGAAAGAAAATTAATAAAAATTTGCAATAGTTTTACTTAAATGAAAATGATGCATGCCAAATTTCGTGGGCAACATTTTGTCCTAATAACCAAATATAAAATTGATTATTTTTGTAGTAAGTTCCACGGTATGTAATCTTAATAAGAGAAAGGGAAACCTGTCATGGCGGCTCAATTCTCCATACCAATAGATGTCTCTAGCCGTATGTCCGTGACGTTGCCTAGACGCTATCTTCATGTCGAGGCAAATGTCATCAGTTGCACAGTCTGGAGCATGTCTGCAGTTATTTTTTCATACTTGTAATTTGCCATAATACTCTCATACTATCTGGTTTATGGCTTCTGGCTGTTGTGTTAAACGGTTTGAACCTTTGAACGTGTGTTATGCTAGGTGCTGTGTTTATGTTTATTTGCGTTTTGGACTTTTCCTCTGTTACTATCGTGTTTGTTTCTTAATTTTTTTTTGTAAGTAATATGCATAGAATATGCTATTAAAATGAATTGCAGGTTTGCTATTAGGTTTTAGGAATCGTGAATTTTTAGTTTCGTATATGCTTTTACCTAAATTTTTAATAAATATAAGTAATTAATAAGCATTTATTATTTTTTCTTTGTCCTTTTCAGTAGTAATTACTTCGCTGGTGCACGTGAAAAACGGGATAAGTTAGTTTTCGATTTCCACAAGATTATAATGCTAATCGATAACGACTTCTCTCGTTTTTCGCGTTCACCAGCAAAACTTAAAATTATTAACTATTATTAAATATACCTATTTTTGAATTCTACCGCCAATAGTTCTCCACTGACATTAGAGGGCGTTATAATCGCGGTTTCACTTTATTATTAGGGACATTGCATTCTATTTGGTTATCTATGGTAAGTTCAACATGAAGGTTTTAAAGTAACTATTAAAGGGATATATAAAATGATTGGTAAGTTGATTTTAAAGTTACTGAAACTAATTGTGGGAAATTTAAAATTTGTTGTTTGGGTGTGTTTGTTTTGTTATAATTGAGGTTAGATATACGTCAAATCAAATGGTCAAAAAAAAGTGAGGAAGTACAATATATACCGCTACATATATGCAAATAAAATCTGTGATAAATTTACATTATGAGATGAGTGTTTGTAATATATGAAAGGTCATTTTATATTGTTTTATTGCAAGAGGGGTTTAAAAGATAAGCAAATTTGCAAGTAACACTCAATGTTCACCTAAGATTGTACAAGTTTTGTAAATTACTTTAACTATAAAATCGTTATCCTGAATTTGCTCTTAAACTTTTTGAAACATTTTATAAGAAAAAAGCCTTTCCAAAGAATGGAACCAATCCTACTTGTCCATGGAGGTGCAGGAGAAATATCAAATGATAAAAGAGCTGAGGAACTACTCGAAGGCGTAAAATACGCTGCCAAAGAAGGATATAAAGTTTTAAAAGCAAACAATAATTCCCTTTTGGATGGAATTGAAACAGCCATACGAATTTTAGAGGATAATGAAACGTACAATGCCGGTAAAGGATCCGTATTAAATCTAGATGGCGAAGTAGAAATGGATGCTAGCATTATGGTTGGATCTGATTTAAGTGCCGGTGCTGTGACGGTAGTTAAAGATGTGAAAAATCCAATAACTTTAGCAAGGAAAGTTATGGAGAAAACACCACATTTCATGCTTGCCGGTGAAGGTGCTCTAAGATTCGCTAAAGAGCAAAGACTTGAGATTATGCCACCAGGTGCATTGGTAACTGAAGCAAAGAGATTGCGATTGGAAGAAATAAAAAATAAATTAGTTGAGAAGAAGGCTGAATTAGGAATGGTAGGTGCGGTAGCTGCTTATAATGGTCATGTGGTTGCTGGGACTTCGACTGGAGGTTATGAGGGCAAGATGGTTGGACGCAGCAGTGATACATGTGTACTAGGCAGTGGAACATATGCTGATGATAATGTAGGAGCAGTGTCGACAACTGGACATGGGGAATCAATAGCAAGATTTTGCTTGGCTTATGCAATCTTGAAGGAGATGGAAAATGGTAAAAGCGCTCAAGAGGCAACAAGTTTCAGCCTTGAGGAAATGACGAAAAGATTAAAAAAATACTGCTGGAGCAATTACAATAACTCCTGCTGGTGAAGTGGGTATTGGTTTTAGTAGTAACAGAATGACATGGGCTTACCAGAAAGGAAATGAATTACATTTTGGAGTCAATAAGAATGATCATCGCATAGAAAACATTTAATATCTTATAATAAATAATTTTAATACATATGAGGTAATAATGAAAGTTATCCCATTATTTTATTAAATTCAGTATTTTTGTGATAGATTGTTTTAATGATTCTTCATCATTATTACTTGCTAATAAATCCCAATCTATCCAGTCATCCAAATCACATTCTGATGTTACATTATCGACCCCTAAAATTATTATGTATTACGTTAAATTTTAGTTAAAAAAAAATAGTGAAAATACTAATAAATATACCTTCAGTATATATCCATCCTCTTGCAGCTCTAACATCTTCTGCAGCATTAATCCTAATGGTTTTTATCCTACCTGGATAATTTTCTTGGAACCACTGAATATCTGTTTTTCTTCTTATATCACTTACTATCCAAATATCTCTGCATATGGCTAAAGAATAAAAGTTATTGTTGCACATATGATTGCACAAAAGTAAACCTAGATAATTTGCAATTTACTGCAAACCATCCAAATGCACTTCTGTTGTTGTCTTCGTACCCTTTGCACATGTTATTTTACAAAAATATCCAGGTTCCTTCTTTCTAACTTTGTCACTCCAAATTATCATATCCTGCCTATATTTTTTCTTTGTAGGAGTTGTCACTCAGCAATTCATTGAGATCTAGGCTTAAATGCTGCGCATAATATGCTTTAATAGGTTCTGATATTCTTAATATTTGAGATTTTTCTCCCAAACTGATATAAATTGGAATGGGAATTTACTTTCAGTCAATAAACATTTGTAAAATGGTACGATACTTACATGTTATGTAATTTTTCTGCAATATAATCCTTCCCCGATTTTCTTTTGCCACTAAGAAGCAATATTGTATTTGGTTCCATTTTTTTATTCAAATGTAAATAGACAATAAGCGAAGATCTGTAGAATCATCTTGGACGAATACTAATTTACATATGTAGGTCACAAGGTTAATAACATTATAATTTCATAATTTCCTATTAGGAAACTGTTTTCTATTATGAATATTAGAAACCTGATAACGACATACTTTTCTTTTAATATAAGGTCCCAACATATTATTTTAAAAGTAAATCCAATTTTTAGGTTAGGGTGGTGGTGTGTTTAGTTTTGTGGCGGGTATTCAAAAGATCCTCTTGTACAGATATATTTTATGGACACTTTACATAAATGGAAGAGAAAGATTGAGAAGGATTTAGAAAATGTTAATAACCAGAAAATTGAAAATAATCAAGCACTTATTTCTAATTAACGAAAATTATATGCTTTTAAAAAAATATGAACAAATAAATGAATTATAAAATGTTGAATAAGCTTTTTTCTAATTTTCTTATTATTATTATCTTATTATTCTTATTTTTTATATCTTGCAGTGTTTTCACAAAGAATGCAACAGAATGTGAGCCCCTTGAATGCCCGCCACATTAAGGTGATTTTTATTTTATACAGTGCCCCTCCAATAACCAAAATTAATTTCCCAGTTATTTTTAGTAACTTCAACATAACGATATTAAAATAACTAAAAGAAATACGAAATCATACACAATTTCATACTTCAAAGTTGAAGATACTGAAAGTAGTTGCGGGAAATTTAATTTCTGTAATATTTATGCCAAATTACTCGCTCATTATCTTCTTTCGGACTTTATTGTAACTAGATTACTACAAGAAAACACAGCATCACCTGAATAGATTTTATATAGATAGGCAATTATATGGAACATAAGGATTTTTTTGAAATGAATTCAATTGTGTACAGTTTTTTGTACCATACATTGGGATTTTTTGTTTGCTACATATTATACAGATTGACCAAACTCTCGTGAGCAATGAGTCATTTTTCTGATCTACACAATATAATGTATTTTTTCTGTATTCTGTGTGCGAAAATATTTAAAAACCTGTACAGAAAATAAAGAATATAGAATTTTGCGCAATTGACAAATTGTCATGAAATATTATGCGTAGAATTCAATCAAATAAAAATACGATTCTATTGAGAAGAAAAAGTTGTCATTGTCTTCTGGCATAATAAAATATACTAGAAGAGGAGTGTTGCAATCAATATGTTTGTAACATGTTAATTTAGCTGCAATAGATCCTTATAATAAGATAACAGGGATGGGCTAAAACAGCCTGTATAACTATTTTGATATTTATATTTTCTGGTGGTATCAACATTTCACAGATTATAATTTAATATTTGGGATGACAATGATTTAAATAAAATATTTCTGCATGTAATCCTCGCATCATAAGATTAGGATTTAGCTATTAAAAAAAAAATACTACAGTGTCTGATTCCACCTTATAATGCGAGGGTTTAATAATGTAAGTAATCCATATGATATAGTCCTCAATATCACTCAGATATTCTGCTACAATTTACAATTATGTCTAGAAATGCCTTTTTTGGAAGTAAATTTTTTTAAACATTTTTCACACCTATGTAAAGTTCTTTGACCATGCGTAGCAATGTGTTCCTTTAATCCGTCTGATCTTACAAACGTTTTTTCACATATAGTGCACTTGTATGGTCTAACTCCGGTATGACACCTAAGATGTACACTTAACATATAACGATCCACAAATTTCTTTCCACAGTAGTTACACTCATGTTTTTTTAATTTATTATGCACCCGTCGTAAGTGATCATTTAAGTTTCTATTGCTTTTAAATGTTTTAGAACAAACTTCACAAACACACAAGTCGTTTGCGTGTGTAGACATGTGTACATATAATGCTGAGGCTGTCCTTCCAGCGTAAGAACATAACTTACATCTGTACAATCTTTCGTCACTGTGGGATCTCTTGTGAACTCTCAGTGCAGTTTGCGATGAAAATTTTTTCCCACAAACATCACATGTGTAATTTTTGATATCAGTATGTACAGTAATAACATGCTGAGCCAAGGATGCTTTGGAATTAAAGCGATTTGAACATTGGCCACACCTAATAATCCAGAAAGGAATGATGTTATTATTAAAAAAGTTCATTAAAACTTACATATGTTTATCTGTATGTTTTATTAAATGTAATTTCATACTGCTTTTTAATATCATCTTTCCACAATATGGACAAGAGCTTCTGTGATTTCTATCGTGTTCAACGATTTTTTCTCTAGTGTCAAATACCTAAAACTTGTCAATTTGAAAAACTATTTTAACATCCTTATTAATACTAAAATACTTCTGAACACTTATCACATTGGAAAACTGATTTGCCGTTATGTTTAAATTGATGATCTAAATAGTCTGTACATGTGTCGAATTTGCATTTACAAATATCACATTCATAATCAACATAATTAACTCCTAAGCTACATCGCATATCCTAAAAGTTAATATATTACAAGAGTTGTTAAAGAAACTGAATAATAGGTTATTAACAGGCAAAAAATTATTAAAATAATCCTCCTCCTCTTCATCATGATCTGAGGTTTCTTCATTTAAGTCTCTTTTATTATTTTGTAGGCAAGTTTCTGTTTCATTTTTACTGCACACCAGCTTATCTAAGATCTCGGTCGATGCATTTTTTTCTGAGAAATGATTTAAGAGTAGGCGATTTGAATTGTCACAAATTTGTTTAAATGTTATCCATTGAGTAACTTGACGGATACATGATAGACAAGTAGTTGTTGGCAGATTGTCGTTTCTTTTAATCTAAAATTTTTATTGCCTTGAAGAACATAACCGATAGCAACAGTAATCATTCTCAAACAAATAAGAAATAGGTTACTACCTTAATCGAAACACACAACCAAATTTTATTTGGCAAATCTTCTACTTGGCCGTCCCAAACAGATAAAACTTCCTTATCGTTTCCTTTAGATAAGCATAATCTGCAGTGTTCATTGTATACTACTTTTTTTTTTATAATTTATACACCGTTTACAATTTTTAAAAGTTATGAAATGAATATAGATGATAAAACTGACAGTTAGTAGATACGCATTGCCAACATATTGGATATGTTGGCAAAAACAAAAAATGAAATCCCGGAAAAATGTTTATCATCCTTACAACAGCAATTATCATATTATTTGAATGCTGTTAATTATTCAGTCTTATTTATATTTAAAATAGCTAGTATAATCGATAAACTCTTGTATAAATACAAAACAAGAACATTAAAAATAATATAAAAGTTAAATATAGCATAATGCCTTCAGTTTCAGTGTTGTTTATCGCGTTTTTTTTTTCGAACTGATAATTATAACAAATAATGATAATAATTGGCAGCTGTAATATCGAAATCGTTTGAATGTTTGTCATTGCCCGCTTTTTCTGCGTGTTTATATTTGTATGTGGAGTTGCATAAATTGAAACTCTTCCTTGTGTGAACCGTAAATTTTATTCCGATCCATGTAGAAAACAGAAAGAAATAATATTGTCTGTAGTCGGAGTGGTTGTTCAATATTGAACGTAGTTGATTAAAGAATCGAGTGCCATGGATGTAAGTACAATGAGATCAAAGAAGCGAAAATTGGACGTTCTTTGTGAAAAATATGTCTGTGATATCGGTACGTTTGCTTCAATGTTTACATCGGTTATATATGCTTTTAATTACTAATAAAACGCAACTGTCACTTTCAAATTTATGTATTGGGCCACAGAAAACATACAAGATTCCAATATTTGAATAAACGCTAGAATTTGAAAAAAGAAACTGGTTTATATTTCTTTCTCATTTTATTTATAAAATGAAAGTTTATTTGATTTTAATTTTATTAGGGCACATGTTTACGTTTATTTTAGTGAAATTAGCAATCCAGTCAACAAACTCGCTAACCTTGTTTGTGACTTGTATATTAAAAAGTTAAATACGAGGTCTTATAAAAACAATATACTATGCTTTATGCTGTTTACTCTAAAATGCCCAATAATTTTGTGTATGTAATTAAAAATCTTTAACATCCTCTCGCTGCTCCTGGTTTAATTATTTTATTTAAATATATACAAATAGGATAAACTTTAATGTTGTTAATAATCCATTTTAAAACTCAAATCAAGAAGTAGCCAAGATTTTAACGAGATTTTGTTGTATCTACTTTCTTTTTTATATATATAATGGAAATTGGAGATATTTACTGCACGGTATAGTTATATATGTTTTATCCTTTTAGCTTTGATTGTATCAAAAAGCTAAGCAAGGTAATGATTTATGTGTACAGATTTTTTTTATCTTGAAACAAATATCAATTTAAACATATTTGCAGCTATTTATCATAATACATTAAGATTCAATGGGTGATACGATATAAAATTTATATTTTTACGTCCTTGAAATTTAAACAGTTTTCATAATTGTAACGGTATATATTTACATATAGTTCATACATCAGTCTTATGTGGATGCTTTTTTGAGGTATTTGCGAATTAAAACAGACGTTTAAATTTAAAATTATTTATCTGTGGTTTTAAACCTGTTTCCAGAAATAGTTATAGAGCGAAATATTACTAAATATATGAACACTGTATATACCTATTTTAACGAATAAATGTAGATTTATTAATACAGGTAATACTTGATTATCTGTAGTGTAAATCCATGTTACACTAGAGTATCTAAGTACTCAGAAATATTACTGCCTGATTAGGTAGTGGCTGAATTATCGACGAGTCTAGCATTATTCATGTCCTTCACTTCTTCTTAGTACTCGATAAAATTTCGTAGCGTGCGGTTACGTTGTGCAACAATAATAAAATGACAACAGTAATTCTGACTAAAGATTGCCTAAAAATCATCTCTAGTACGGTCATTTTGGCTATTCTAAGATTCTAGATAATTATAAAACTAACAACCAATAAATGAATCTTATCTTGACTAATTTCGTTCTATTGTGAAAATTTCAGGAACGATGAGCAGCGTTCACGCGGGAAATATAACTGAGATTCACGACGTACCCATGTCGGTGCTTATACGACCTTTTCAGCCGGAAGTCGATGAAAAAAAAGTAGAATCTTTGATGGAAACTCTCACCAATCCGCAGACGGCACACGAAGTACCACCAGTCGATGTTTTGTGGATTACCGGAAGAGAGGGCGGCAATTACTACTACAGTTTTGGTGGTTGTCATCGTTATGTAGCGCATAAGAGACTGAATCTATCCACTATCAAAGCTAAATTAGTAAAGTCAAATGTGAGTGACTTGCGATGTTATTTGGGAGCCAGTACGCCTGATTTGAAATAATTTTTTTTTTAATATGCTGAAGAGTGTTATTTTTTTTGCTGAATCAACAAATGTGATAATATTGTGGGCTCATCGGTGTATTGTACATTATTGTATTGTATCTTTAATAAATATTTTTTTAATAATGGATTTTTTTTATCCATAAAACCACATGTGTAGAAAACAATTGAATACGGACGTAATTTGCGTTTGCGTTTGTTAACGTACTTTTCCGAAGAAGAAATTATATGGAGCTCCCAAATCAACTGAATGAACCGCGCTCTTCAAGTGGATAGAAACCTTCTTTGACTTTGAAGCTAATTAGTAATGAAAGTTATTACTCAAAAATTAAAATTTATAACCGCTACCAGCGGCCGCATAATTCCCTACATTATCAAATTTTGTTGCTTTTACCACAACAAAGTATCGACAATGTAAACTATTAAAAACGATAGTAGTAGAAGTATAACAAAAATATGTACTAAAGAAGACCTGAAAGTGTTTAAAAACGCCTAGAAAAAAAATTATTCTATTAACAATAACCTAATAAGCTGAGCCCAAAATTCCAACAAGAAAAATATGTTTTAATCAAAAGTTCTACAACTTTGAAATGTCGGCAGAAAGGCATAAAATATACTTACTTCTTAATTTATTATCATTTCGCCAATTGATTGTTAAATTCTATAATACTCTTGCTTTAAAATGTGTCTTAAGCTTAAGAAACTTGTTTGTTTTTTGAAACACTACTAAGAAATTCATAATCTTTTAGAAAGAATATTAATTATTTTTACAATGACAGCCCAATTAGGAGGACGAGTTAAATACATAAATCAAGTAATGTCACTCATCTAGATAAAATTCGTCAATATATATTTTATCGATTTATTCTTGTAAGGATTAATTAAACGTACTCGAACGATAAAATTAACCCGAATAAATTTGGTAGTAAGGTACGTTTCAAAAGTAAAGACTACATGGCGTTATGGCACAATGGGATTAAACCAGATTTAACGCATGAGATAGAGACCCTGGGGAATGTCCCGGGTACATTGCAAGGTTACATATCAAACAAGCTAGCTTGGGATTCCCGAGATATAAAGACATTATACATAGAGTTTATTGCAAGTATGTTCGCGGAAGTTTCGACACATTATTAATACATATAATCAAAGGGCGTATTGTATGCTACATCACTGTTAGAAGTATGTGTTATAGTCCGATCAGACTCTACAGCTGAAGGTCCAATAAAGATGGTGGAAAACGGCGTGTATGCTACTTCAGTAGCATCTGAATGAGGTCTCGATTACGTAAGTAAAAGGTGTCAAAACTTAAGTGAGCTAGCTTACTTTAGTGGTGAGCATAATCGAATGACGAAAAAGGCATCATTCGATTATGACGTTTGAATTATGAATGATTATTCGATTGTGAGTGATAATCGATTATAAATGATTATTCGATTATTAGTGATACGCGATTATGAATGATCAATCGATTATGAACGATTTTGATTGTGGAATTATTGTAATAAGAATATACAGAAGAATTCGAAATAAAAGAAATTAGAACCTAAAAAAAAAATGTCATTATATTAACAAACGGGGAAAAATTATATATCAAAAAAGAAAATAATATAATCTTCTAGTGAGCGATAAACGAATGATCATTCGATTATCGAAATCATTCGATTATGCCCATCACTACTCTAAACTCTAATACCATTGTTTATATACACTATATTTAAACAATGCTAATACCCAATGAACAACGTATTGCTAACCTGATTCTTATTAGTTGCTAGGCAATAACCAATACCAATCTGATTGACATCATATTTTGCGCATGTTTGGTGGCGGAATGTATTCATTACTATTGAAACGAATTCTAAGTCATACAAATGAACAATGCCGTGAGTAGTAGCAATCATTCTGGCTATTTTCACAGTACATGTTTTACTCTTAATATATCTTGGTTAGACCACCTTGTGCTCATTTTTCTGTGTATGATGTGTTGGTCAATTCACAGGGGAAATTTAACGAAAACTGTCCTATTATAAATTACAAACGTGTTTAATAAAGCTAGATGATGCATTATATCTGACTTTCATAATTTATTTATATCTAATTGCTACGTAATATGTATCTTGCCTTAAACCTTGAAAACGTAGTTTATTTAAAGAAAGAAGTTTTTGCATATAAGTCCTTTTATTATTTACTTACAGATGGCCGCAATTTAACTTCTGTAACTTATCAATCCAATATTGAAGATAAAATATTAAATTAAAAAAAGAGATAATATTTAAAAAAAAAAATACGGAAATGTTGCAGAAAAATAATATATAAATATAGTGAAAACAAGTAATAATAACAAATGAATAAAAAGTGAATTATCGTTAACAATACCCTAATAGCCAAATTTAAATTTCCCGCCACAATTTTCAGTCACTTCAACGTAAAGAGATTAAAATAACTATGGATGTAGTATAAAATAGTAGGTAATTTTATGTTTCAACGTTGAAGTTACTAGGAATAATTGCGGGCAATTTAAATTTGGTTATGTGGGTAATTATTTCTGTTTTATAATAATGGTAGGTAGAAAATTTGTATATCAATAGCCTTAAATTAGATATATTTATGGTAAATAAAATATAAAAATGGAACAAACATCTCTTATTGAACCGATTTAATTTCACTCACTCATTTCTTCTAGTTCTTCTTCGTCTTCATCACTAGTCATATCTGGGTCATTCATTTGCTGTTCACACTTTGGGCAATTGCATTTAAATAAATAGTTTTCAGATAGTTCCTTATTACGCGAGTGCCTCGACCTTTGTAGGGTACATTCGTCTAAATAACTAATGCAAATTTCATCACCGGCCTTGATGTCTGCCAGAGCAACTAGAGACAGTCTGCTGTTATTATGCAAATATGTCGGTTCGGCATTTGGTATACAGCTGTGGTTACAGGAACTCTGGAGAGAGAATAGGGCTACACCTTCATTATTAAGGAAGTTCCCAGAATGTTTGTCCATATCTTCATAAAGTCTGTCAATGAAATCATCGAGTTTGGTTTTTTCTTCCGGAGTAATTGCAATTCTGAGCTCCTAGTCACCCACTGACTTATGGCGCTGGTACCAACACCTTGTCCATTAGTACCTACATAAAAAAAGCGATAGAAACATTCAGCATGGTTAATATTCCGATTAATACCTATTAGTGCAATTAAGCTTTGGAATCCCTCCATTGTCAAAAAATTAGAAATACCATCCGGATTCATAGCTTGCAAAATTAAATTATGCAAAACCGAAATTTGACCAACAAACTTCTCTCCAAGAAATTTATGAGCCAATTTAGCATCCTCATTGATTGTTCTATGATGGAATTGAAGAAATTGTGCCTGAGCATGTTCCCTATTTGGTGATTGCTGTATTGTGGCAAGAATACGAGGTATTAACATAATCGTGCTTGTTTCAGGTGGATAGTGCATTTGTCTAAAATCCAATTTTTTGTTTGGAAATGTAGTAATTATTTTATCACTTACTTCCACATTTCGTTCAACTGATACAAAGGGTGTTCCTCTAGCAAAGTTTTTCTTTGTAGACATAATGTGCGATGATACTGATTATAAGCAGATGTTTGACATTCCAAACTACAATAAGCAACACCACATAAGCCACAGTATGTTAATGTACTTTTGTTTGTACTACAACAGTTTGTGTATGGGAGGATTATATCAGGTTTTGCGGATAACCGTCGTACATTTTCTTCAGCTGTTTCAAGAGGTCTACAATAATTATTTTTCTCAGTTTGAAATTATATTTTCAATTAATTATTATCAAACCTTAAACAATAATCACATGCTTTGTATCCATAGGCAGCATTCCAAGAAAATTGACAACAAACTAATGGGTCTTCCGTGAATATAACTGCACCAGCATTAAAGTCCTTTTTAGCATATAAGCCCTTTCCCTAATGTTTTAGTGTTAAAATCAATTGTTCATTGAATTATAATAATCTTACCTTAATATTGTTTACACAACGTACTTCTACATCCATTTTAAAGATTATTTACCACATGAATATTACATTACAGCAAGCTGGTCATGAGCGTCATGAGGTTTTGTGGTTATGACAATGTGAGGTTAAGAACTGTGTATACTATAGTTTTTGTCTAATGACCATATCGAACAATATAGAATAAATAAAGCCGTTTTCAATGTTGTAATTATATGCTAATTCATTGTTGTTTTATATGAAAAAAAAACTTGGAAATGTAATAGGTTTGTTTGTTTTGGTATTATGGTGATATATGGAAACGCATGCACAAACGCAGTGATATTTTCTATGGATTTACAATTAAAATGATCGGAAAAAAACCTGTAGTACTTGTGCATGCATATCACTCTTTGCTAGTTATATATGGTATTGCAATTAATTTAACTAACCAAAACGAACAAATCTATTACAACAGCCGTCACATGGCAACATCTCATGACTATTAGTAAATGTATTAAGGCGCGGGGCCACTGCACGCGAAGCGAAGCGAAGTTCAGCGAAACTAATTTCTTTGAAAATTGGCTCCCATGTAATCATACGCGCATCTTCGCTAGCCTAACTTCGCTTCGCTTAGCTTTAGTTGCCGCTTGCCGCGTCTACGTAAGATTACATGGGAGCTAATGTTCAAGGAAATTAGTTTCGCTGAGCTTCGCTTCGCTTCGCGTCCAGTGGCCCCGCGCCTTTACTTTTGATAGTAGTCCACTGCAGTGTTCGTATATACCTTGATCGGCAATTCCCGGTGCCAACACGAAAAATTCCCGTTTTGACACTGTAATTCCCTTTTTTTGGCGCAATACAAAATTATTAACTTTTTTTAATAAATTACTTACTAAATTAAAATAAATGTACCGAAACAATGACAGATTCATTTTAACTAAAGCAAATAGAAAAGAAAATACAAAAATAATAAAAATTTAAATTTATTTTGATTGTTGCAATAATAATATTTATCCAATAATTCCCCTCTAAACAAAAATTTTTCCCTCTAACGTTAAAAATTCCCTCTAAAAAAGGGAATTTCCCTCTCATATACGAACAGCTGGTCACTGGCAAGGTTCGTATATACTAGGTGGCCTCGTAACTTTTCAGCCAATCAAGAGAAGGAGCGCGACACGTCATCACGTATCTGTGTTAAATAAGTAAAGTGTGCAATAATGTAAAAAAATGGCATTTGTACTCCCAGACTAAATATTATTTTTTACAAAAATCTTAATTAGGAATTTTAAATTACATCGTTATGTCAACACAAAGTGTCTATGAAAAGATAATGTCAAAGTTCCTTTTAAGATTACAGAATAACCCAATACCATATTATATAGTCAAAGAAATGTTCCACTAGGTACTTCTCTATGGAAATATTACCATTAAAACGTACAACATAGAATGCTGGGGTGTCACTAATATGCGCCACATGGAACATTTCTTGACTCGAAAATGATCGCGAGCTTGGGGGAGGACACTTAATGCTCGACTTTTTCGACCAAGGTTGCGCGCCACCACTCGCAACCGAACACAACTAATCTGGCGGAATATTCGAATGGGTGGTTTTATATACTTTGGTATTTGAAAGTCCTATTTGGGTATATAACAATATTCTGACTATATATAGCACAATCTTTAATATTATACTATTATAGTAATGAAATATTGGTAATACACATACGTATGATAAAATGTGGATATATAATATAAATACAACACTAAAAAATATGAAAGATATTTTATTTTAAAAGTTATGTATCTGAACAAAGTTAACACAACACGATCTTTCACAGGTTAGGGAAGTTGAATACAGAGAATTAATGGATCTTTGACATCGAGTATGGAAATATTTTTTTTGTAAATTCAAGGTTCGCCATTTTGCAGCACTAACTTTGTTCTAATAATCGTTAATCATTTAATACAAAAAACAAATGCATTGAGTTCTATAATAGTCGTAATGAGATAAATAACGCACAAAGTTAAACTAAAAACGAACTAAAACACATAATAACTATAAAACTTGACTATAACAAGAAAATAATCTCAACGTAAAACATGGACGCATGACTGATGGAAACGCCTACTACAATATCATCACGCACCGCGTTGTCCACATAAGCATAAACATGCTAAAATAAATATAACACGTCAAGTTCGGAGATATTTAAAATATTGAGACTGTAAAAAATTCTGTATGTTTGTCTAACACATATCCTTTTGACCGTTTGTGATAAGAAACACATCAAAATCTCTCACAACATTAGATTTTGTTGTTTGTTGACTCACGCATTTAAGCGCAGGTAAAATGAGGTGTTATTAAAGTTATTTCACAATTCAGTGTTCCTAACCTTAGGCCATGGAATTTACCCACGTGAAATTATCAATTTCCCTGGTTTTAACAAATTCCACGAAGCGCAAAACATGGAGAAATATATAAGATAATGGAATTGCGCATCTCGTGATGACGCGGTGACATCCCAGTCCTACCAAAAATAAACTGGTGAGCTGTTATAGTCGCACTATTCTATTGAAGCATAAAACTTCATAAATTATTTGCATTACCAAATAAATAAAAGGACAAATATAATAATAAATCCACATGTAAGTGAGTATACATTGAAAAGTGTTTAATCACAATGAATCTTATTTCACAAAAATATCAAAGAAAAACGTGAACACACGCAGATGACGGGTTGGGAGCAGCTGCGCGACCTTGAGCGTATTTGGAAATTCGTAAGAGTACAGCTTGATTTGTGTTTGTAACGAATAAATCGTCATTTTAGATATCACAACGTGCTAAAAAATTAAATTTCCCACGAAAACCAGGCTATTTCCCTTTCCCTTCGACTTCAAAAACTCCACGAAATCGGGAAATTTCCCCGGTTGCAACACTGTCAAAATTAAAGCTACATCATAATGTAGCTTTCTATTGCATACAGCGCCCATCGACAGCACTATAACTAAAATTTACAACGTGATTACAATAACCAATGGGAAACGTTTGACGAAGTTTCACCGACTAAAGTGTCTACCCCTAGATCGCGAGGCGCTCACCACACATCATCGCGTACCCCTGCAGTTACGAGGCAACTAAGGTATGTTTGTTGGTGCTACACTGTTCACACGGCTCTATTAAAACAGGATAGAGGATGATTCTTTTAGTTTCTGAGAAAGATAGAATATACACCAGGCAATTAGCGTCACCACCAACGAACAATCTCAGTATATACGAAAGACTGTAGTAGCATGAAGTACCTTCTGCGTATTTTTATATGGCGTTAAAAGCGTCTTTTTTTATTAATTCTATGAAACCCCTTTGGATAGTGGATACTAAGTTAAGAAATTGTTTTAGAACACTACTTCTGTTATGTTTGTTGATTGAAGAATGCGCAAAAGTTGATATCAGAAACTATCTAATAGTTCTCAACGCCACAACTTTAATAAAACAAAAACACAGTTTTATTTAAGATACACAGGTTAAAATTTAACACGATAGATGCTGTATTAAAGTTTTTTATGTATCATTAACTTGATTATTTGAATAATACAACACACGCTGTATCGACGTCACCTACGACGCTCTGTGTACCAATATGGCGCATTTCAATTGATGGCAGTTTTGAGTTCAATATCAGCACTCTATTATCTCTATGATCCCAGTACCGGCATTAGACTACTTTGTATGTGACAGCTATCGATTAAACTGCTTCTGATTCTGGCACGGTTTGTGGTAATAACTGTGATATGCTGTGGCAAAAATGAAACTTTTTGACCTGTCGAACAAGTTCATAATAATCTGGATTGATCTTTTTTAATCTAACAATAAACAAGGATAATACACGTTTACTATGACTGGTAAAAAAGTATTTGTGACTGTAGGTACAACTCAGTTTAATAAATTAATAGAAACTGTCTCAAGTGATAATATACTTGAAATTTTTAAAAAAGTGGGGTACACCACAATCCAATTTCAAACTGGTACTGGTGTTTTCAATGAGACAACATATCCTGGTTTAATTGTATTGTATAATAAGTATTTTGAAGAATTTCAGAAGCAAATTACAAGTGCAGACTTGGTAATTAGTCATGCTGGGGCTGGAACATGTTTGGAAGTCTTACGACAACAGAAACCGTTAATAGTAGTCATTAATGAAGATTTAATGGATAATCATCAAACAGAATTGGCTGAGCAGTTGGAGTCTGATGGTTACGTTTATTTTTGTACATGTGAAACTTTAACAGATGCATTATTAAAAGATCCTCAGAAGTTAAAATTATATCCTAAAGCTAAAGAAAATTTGTTTAGTGATTATTTAGATAAGTGTATGGGATTCACATAGGATAATATATACTGAAAGTTTTATTGTATGAAAACAATTTATACAAAACCAATTCTAAATAAATTATTGATTACAACATAATTTTTTTGCCTCAAAAAAACTTTAAATGTCTCATTTGCCAAGCTCCCATGATTAAGAGAAACCGAGTTTGAGTGATAGACCACCATAAAACTCTTGCATTTGTGCTTTCACTAGTTTGTCTGAATCTTTCTTCACGGAACTAAAAATAAGTTTATTAGTTATATATATTTTATAAATTAAATGTACATTACCCTTTGGTAATTTTGCTCTTTTATAATTTGATCAACCTGGTCTAATAGCTGTCTAATACGTAATTGCAGCTCAGTTAGTTTTTCTTTTTGCACTACATCTCCATAATTAATAGCATGTTCTCCTACTTGTATATCTAAATGTACTCTTAACTGGGATCCACTAAACCAAGCCGAGCTGTTGGAATACATGCAAATCACATGTTCTCCTGGTGTATGGGATGTGAAAGAAATTTTGCCTTCCGAACTATATACTCGGGATAATATCAATTTATCGTCAGGATCTCGAACTTCCACATGCATACCAATACCAGGCGATGAAGGCATAAAGCCACCACTTCTCGGATCGTATAATTCGACCTTATAATTCACTAATTGAAACGACTATGCATTAGTATCACAGAAACAGTAGTGAGGTTATGTATTACCTACTACAGACGTTTCATCCGGAATTTCTTCTATAAAACATTTTCTTTCTGTTTCGCCTATGTGGAAATACAATCCATTTGTGAAAGTGCACAGCGTCAACGCGAAAATAATAGAAATAGATTTATCCATATTTATTTACACCGCTGTCATACACGTCATTCAAATTTTCCTTTTTATTTTTAGCATTTAGCACATTTGAAGCACCATTTTTAGTTTGCCAACTGTTAAAACCAAAATTCCTTTGTTAAAACTTATTTCCTTTGGAAATTTTCTTATTTATTTTTAAATAGTGATTTCACAATATATAAGAGCTTGCATACGGTTATTATTAAAGGTATAGCCCTATATTATTATTAAATGCTTCCTATATGATAACCAGAGAAAGGCATCGCGTATAGCATGACTCACTTCATTATTCAGAAAACAATTTTTTATAACAGCGTATNCGTATGAATATTTTTTGTAATTCAGAGTTCGCCATTTGCCACTGAACTGTTGTTCTAATAAATTCTTAATCACTTAATACAACAAGAAAAAAGCCATTGAGTTTCTATAATAGTCGTAATGAGAATAAATAACGCACAAAGTTAAACTAAAAACGAACTATAACCACAATAATAACTATAAAACTTGGACTCTAACAAAAAATAATCTTCAACGTAAAACATGGACGGCCAGGTACTGCATGGACACGCCTACTACAACTATCACACGCACCGCGTTTCCACATAAGCACTAAACATGCGTAAAATAAATATGAGCACGTCAAGTTCCGGAGATATTAAAAATATTGAGACTTTAAAATATTCTGTATGTTGTTCTACCCATATCCTTTCGACCGTGTGATAAGAAACATCGAAATCTCTCAACACATTAGATTTTTGTGTTAAATTGGTTTGACTCAAGCGCCAGTTTAAGCGCAGGTAAATGAGGTGTTAGTAAGTTATTCACAAGTTCAAGCTACATCGATAATGTAGTTTCTAATGCATACAGCGCACCATCGACAGCACTATACTAAAATTTACCACGTGATTACAATAACCAATGGGAAATTTGACGAAGTTTCACCGATTAAAGTGTCTACCCCTAGATCGCGAGGCGCCTCACCACAACGTCATCGCGTATCCCCTGCAAGTTACGAGGCCACCTAAGGTTTGTTTGTTGGTGCTACACTGTTCACACTGGCTCCTAGTTAAAACAGGATAGAGGATGCATTCTTTTAGTTTCTGAGAAAGATAGAATATACACCAGTGCAATTAGCGTCACCCCAACGAACAAATCTCTAGTATATACGAAGACTGTAGTAGCATGGTAGTACCTTTCCTGCGTATTTTTATATGGCGTTAAAAGCGTCCTCTTTTATTAATTTTATGAAACCCCTTTGGATAGTGGATACTAAGTTAAGAAATTGTTTTAGAACACTACTTGTGTTATGTTTGTTGATTGAAGAATGCGCAAAAAGTTAATATGCAGAAACTATCTATAGTTCTCAACTGCCCACAACTTTAATAAAACAAAAACACAGTTTTATTTAAGATACACAGGTTAAAATTTAACACGATAGATGCTGTATTAAAGTTTTTTAATGTATCATTAACTTGATTTATTTGAATACAATACACGCTGTATCGACGTCACCTACGACGCTCTGTGTACCAATATGGCGCATTTCAATTGATGGCAGTTTTGAGTTCAATATCAGCACTCTATTATCTCTATGATCCCAGTACCGGCATTAGACTACTTTGTATGTGACAGCTATCGATTAAACTGCTTCTGACTCTGGCACGGTTTGTGGTAATAACTGTGATATGCTGTGGCAAAAATGAAACTTTTTGACCTGTCGAACAAGTTCATAATAATCTGGATTGATCTTTTTTAATCTAACAATAAACAAGGATAATACACGTTTACTATGACTGGTAAAAAAGTATTTGTGACTGTAGGTACAACTCAGTTTAATAAATTAATAGAAACTGTCTCAAGTGATAATATACTTGAAATTTTAAAAAAGCGGGGTACACCACAATCCAATTTCAAACTGGTACTGGTGTTTTCAATGAGACAACATATCCTGGTTTAATTGTATTGTATAATAAGTATTTTGAAGAATTTCAGAAGCAAATTACAAGTGCAGACTTGGTAATTAGTCATGCTGGGGCTGGAACATGTTTGGAAGTCTTACGACAACAGAAACCGTTAATAGTAGTCATTAATGAAGATTTAATGGATAATCATCAAACAGAATTGGCTGAGCAGTTGGAGTCTGATGGTTACGTTTATTTTTGTACATGTGAAACTTTAACAGATGCATTATTAAAAGATCCTCAGAAGTTAAAATTATATCCTAAAGCTAAAGAAAATTTGTTTAGTGATTATTTAGATAAGTGTATGGGATTCACATAGGATAATATATACTGAAAGTTTTATTGTATGAAAACAATTTATACAAAACCAATTCTAAATAAATTATTGATTACACTAATTTTTTTGCTTCAAAAAAACTCTTTAAATGTCTCATTTGCCAAGCTCCCATGATTAAGAGAACCGCAGTTTGAGTGATAGACCACCATAAAACTCTTGCATTTGTGCTTTCACTAGTTTGTCTGAATCTTTCTTCACGGAACTAAAAATAAGTTTATTAGCTATACATATTTTATAAATTAAATGTACATTACCCTTTGGTAATTTTGCTCTTTTATAATTTGATCAACCTGGTCTAATAGCTGTCTAATACGTAATTGCAGCTCAGTTAGTTTTTCTTTTTGCACTACATCTCCATAATTAATAGCATGTTCTCCTACTTGTATATCTAAATGTACTCTTAACTGGGATCCACTAAACCAAGCCGAGCTGTTGGAATACATGCAAATCACATGTTCTCCTGGTGTATGGGATGTGAAAGAAATTTTGCCTTCCGAACTATATACTCGGGATAATATCAATTTATCGTCAGGATCTCGAACTTCCACATGCATACCAATACCAGGCGATGAAGGCATAAAGCCACCACTTCTCGGATCGTATATTCACCTATAATTTCTAATTGACTAATGAAAGACTATGCATTAGTATCACAGAAACAGTAGTGAGGTTATGTATTACCTACTACAGACGTTTCATCCGGAATTTCTTCTATAAAACATTTTCTTTCTGTTTCGCCTATGTGGAAATACAATCCATTTGTGAAAGTGCACAGCGTCAACGCGAAAATAATAGAAATAGATTTATCCATATTTATTTACACCGCTGTCATACACGTCATTCAAATTTTCCTTTTTATTTTTAGCATTTAGCACATTTGAAGCACCATTTTTAGTTTGCCAACTGTTAAAACCAAAATTCCTTTGTTAAAACTTATTTCCTTTGGAAATTTTCTCATTTATTTTCTAAATAGTGATTTCACAATATATAAGAGCTTGCATATGGTTATTATTAAAGGTATAGCCCTATATTATTATTAAATGCTTCCTATATGATAACCAGAGAAAGGCATCGCGTATAGCATGACTCACTTCATTATTCAGAAAACAATTTTTTCTATACAGCGTATATCTACCTATAACAACCGATTTACTGAAATGAGAAAAGAGTCGTTTCTCATACCAATACATTTCTCTGATGATAACAATCAGCCATATCAGAAATAAATTATTGATCGTTGATTACCATTAGCTTTGGCAATTAGATTTGAGGTGATGTTATAGAACATTTGTTATAATCGCGATGCATTCGCGTCCCCTTATAGTCAAATTTAAATTTCTCACCACTAATTTTGGTGACTTCAACGTGAACCCATTAAAATAACTATTAACGTAGTACAAAATGGTAGGTAATTTTATGTTTCAAAGTTGAAGTTACTAAGAGTAATTGCAGGCAATTTAAATTTGGCTATGTGGGTTACAAACCTGACATAGCTCCAATTCGGTCTTTTCGGACTTTTCCGATCACCGATAGAATATTGTACATAGTTCAGTGAGCTTTTGTATGCATATATCAACTATTATTTGATACAATTACTCGAGTTCGTTTCATATTTTCTAATGTAATAAGCATATCCTGTTAATTTGGTGAAATACATTTTATTCTTCTTTTTAATCTTTAGATATACATTTTCTGTGTGATCTGTACAGATTCAAATTTTGAATCATTCGAAATGAATGAAAGAAAATATGAAATCACTTTTACTATCGAAGAATTAATAGCGGTTTTTGTTATGATTTTTTGAATGTATAGCCAATCGTTGAAAATCGTAATAATCGGATTTTTCTTCTTGTAATAAGATACTTCCATTTGCACTTATAAGTTGTAACCTAAATCTAAACAATTAAGATCCATATTTTGCTGGTTTATTGGTTAACTGCTATTTATTTAGGATTTCTATGATAACCATAATCAAATAACAATTTAATTTAACAAATGCGCCTGCTTATAACAACAAATATCGTGATAATTCTGGTTAAAATTTATTCCTGTGTAAAACGATCTGAAAGTATCGCGACAAAAATTCTTACGAAAATTCTCACCAAAATTTTCGAGGTAATTTTTGGTATGATTTATATAAAAATTCTCGTACGTGTAAAACGGCTCTTAGGCGTTTTTGCTTGACAACTTTTTGATTGTCCAGTCGACAAAACACGCTTCCAATGTGGTAAATGAATAAAAATGAGTTGGTACTATCTGGAACATTGGCCATACTGAATTTTAGACTACTGATATATTGACCGGTAATAAATTTTTAATTTTAAAATAATTTAAATCTTTTATATTTCCGAGTTTTGAATTTATAAATTTATGTGAAATATATCTTATAAATATTTGTATTTGGGTTAGGACTAATACCTACTATACATATGAAGCTTTAGATACATTTATCGAAAAATTGTTTTATAAAGATAAAGTTATTGCTGAATAATCAATAGATATCAAATATTGAAATAAAATATCTGCAATAGGTAGGCTTCTGCCAGCAATACGTATTTCAAATTATACCTAAACTGAATATTTTTCTTTCAGTTTGTTTCAGGTTTCTGTTTTTCCGGTGATATTCATTTAATTATTTTCTGAACATAAAATTGCAGTCTTATGTATATAAACGACTTTTTAGAACATATTAATATATAATAAAATGCACATTTCTACGATTATTTAGCAATTAACTGATTTATGAACGAATCTCTGGGATTTTGTAATATCTAATATCTATATTATACTTCCTTATCCTACCTGTTATACGTATTTAAAATGTTATAACAATGGTTTATTAATTTAAGAGCTGCCGCAGTAGTAAAATTTATTTTTCCATATCATGTAACATAACACGTAACCTGTAACACAATATGAAGGTTGTTGTAACTGTAAGAGTAACCATGATAAGCCTTGGATGGAATTCATATATCACATAACTGTTTTGCGCTAGATATAAATATTTAACTTGCTACCTATTGTTTATTTGTTTTCTGTAACAGCAGGAATAAATATATTATAGAGATCAAAAGAGAGAGAAAATAGACAGAGATCAAATCAAAGGTGTTTTATTTCATATTATTAAAACATTGAAGTAGATCCACACGTTTACAAAGGTGCTTAATAATTTATAAATTTATTAATAAAAGAAACCATTCAATAAAAGAAAATTATCATTGAATTTTTTTAAGAAAGTGATGTGAATGATTATTTATACACATATATGCATATGCTTTTAGAGCTTTGGATATTACGGGGATGAGATAGTAATTGAAAGATACCGGCAATTTCATGTGATAAATAAATATAAATCTATCTAACTAGAGATGTTACCTACAATTAAATGATGAAATACATATATGATATATCTATAGGTATTTTCTATTATATATTCTTTTCTATATTTTTGTGCTATAATTAGCATTATCCATACATACGTCAAATGCGGTTTGTGGTCTTGCTTACTCAAGAAGCTTGCTGATAACAAAGAACGCAGTTGTTATATTTGACACTATTTATGTAAACGTTTTTAAATTGTGAAATTATCTTTTGTGTTTCCAATTTTTTTGGGTGCTACAATGTTTCCAGTAATTAATTTTTAAGGATTAAAATATCTTTTCTTTTAATGTTTTTGAAAAAAAAAGTAGTTGATATATTAATTTAATTATATCTATAGATACTGTAAATGTAAGTATTTTAATGGTTAATAGTACTTTTCTAAGAGATAAGTTGTAGGGGGATATAGCTCAGTGGTAGAGCATTCGACTGCAGATCGAGAGGTCCCCGGTTCAATCCCGGGTGTCCCCTTGTTCTTTTTTTTTTTTTCTTCATCTTTTTTTTATAACAATGTTAGGATATAAATAGTTCAATGAATCGAGCAGCAGATGTGCTTTCGCTTAAAACGTTTAAAAGTTATTATTATTTTACCTTTATTTTTATATGGTTTGTTCGTTCACCTTAGGACTTATCGTGAAAACTAAATTGGCTTGCAAGCAATATTTTCCAAAATTAAGGGAAGGATTCTATACATATCTGTAGCGCCTGCAAAGTTATTTGCGGATCTATAAGCGTCTAAAATACATGTTTACAAAATTGCACCTTATAGATCCTACACATGTGTGTAGGATCGCACCATAAAACTCTCTTTTGCAATTTCAAAGCCATAGGAGTTGAAAAATAGGTTTCCGAATATAATATCTTAACCTATTTGGTATCAAATCAGGTAGATATAAGAATATTTGTGAAATTAAAATTGATGGAAATAACTAATTGATTTACATATGAAGAGAGGGATGTAGAAAACCAACAGAAACAGCGAAAAAAAAAAAAAAATTAAGATAAAAACTAGAAAATAGAGTCGCCAGGAAATCAAAACGAAATAGGAAGTCCCTACCCAGATTGTCATTCATTAATTTGGATAAAACTTAGTGCATTTATTATACCCGCACTGAGTATTCTAAATTTCCGCTTTTAGTTTGGGCCAAATTTCTCATTGAAATTTCGAGGAATTTTAATTTTTTGGGATTTATATCGTAAAACAAGGGCAAAGGTACTTTATACAATTCATCTGGTCCCATAATAGCCAAATTTAAATTTTCCGCAATTATTTCTAGTAACTTCAACGTTAAAACATAAAATTACTCACCATTTTGTACTACATTAATAATTATTTTAATGCCTTTACGTTGAATTCACTAAAAATTGTGGCGCGAATTTAAGTTTGGCTATTAGGCTCATTCTAATTCATTTTACATTATTTTTAATGATCTTACATTCACTTTTTCCACAATATCTCTCAAATTATTTTTAGAATAGTAAAAAATAATAATTATCGTCAGCTGAAAACTGGTTTATGTAATTTATTGTTGTTGTTTAACTTGATCAAGGTAAACCGTCGTTTGCTTTGGTATAATACCCGATGGATTTCGCTAAATATTCAAACCTGTCTCAACTTTCAACCAGTGGTGTGCGAGAGTAGGGTGACAATTGAATGGAAACACTCATTGCGCCGCGCCGTGTTTTGACAATGTTGAATCGCAAGGAAACAGTGTGATGTCAATACTTACGCAGCAGCTCGCTTTAGTAAAATGAACCGAAGGAAAAAAAGGACTTCTGTTTTCCGTTTTGTCAACTTCATGAAATATTAAACATGTGTTGCGTGTAAGTAAACACATTTGCAACTAAAACAGCCCGCGTTATAGCATCATTTATAATCCCGCATATTTTTAAGTGAACGTAATTACTGGTACGTATACATTTTATTATTATTTAATTATCTTGCGAGGTGAACGTTTATTATTATCGTTTTCATTGTGTCGACTGCGATAATCGCTTTTTAATTTACATGTTTCGATACCTATACAATTGAGTATATCTTGTTCTGTATTCCGGCGGTGTCTTTCTTGACTTGTTCATGTACGACTTCTAGATGGCTGACGATTGGGTACTTCGCAATTCTAATGTTATGTAAATAATGTACCACTTTTCCGAACAAGGTCTTAAAGTGACAATTTGCATGTCTACTTGGTTAGAATATTAATTTCTCACTGCTATTCTTAAAGTTGTAATTATTGCTAAAGAAGATCTATATTTACCCATCATTAATATTAAGTTTGTTCGCGTCGCATGAACTATTTGCACTATTATACACTTTTGCACACAAAAGTTCTAAAAAGTGCATAAAAGTGCAAATAGTTCATGCGACGCGAACAAACTTATTAATTCATAACATTTATTAAATGTCTCAAATCATGGGTTCTCTTTGAAATTTTAAGTATTCTTTTCAATTTTATACAATATTTGACGTATGTCAAATGGACAGACGATTCAATCAAGTTTTCATGCGTACCACAATGATAAAGAGTTTCAGAAAAAAAAATAGGTTATGAGCTCGTTGTGTGCTGTATCTGTACAAATGCATGATCTTCTATCTTCGGCTTTCGCCATGCGGTATTTTTTCTATAATTTATGTTGGTAGCACAAACTACTGATTTGACTATTTTTCTCAAATATTACTATTGAAAAAAGAAGCAAAGTTTCCGCTTGTCTCACAGAGAAAGATAACAAAGATTGATTTCTTGCATTTTTTATGTATGTGACAAATAGAGATAGACCTGTTCCCTATTAGTGCTTTGTTCAAGTGCAATACATTACAACATTACACCGTTTCCGGTTTTCATTATGGCACCTGTCAGTTATTAAATCTAACCTATAGCATCGTCAGTACACACTACACAGAGCCTTCTGTAAAGTTTTCAGTAGGTAAGTTGTTTTGATTAAAGGGAATGTAAAATCGATTTTAAACTAATTCTAAAAGACCGGACATAGGGTATCCTGTTTATATGGTTTTTAATTTTACTCAGAAGTATCAATTTCATTATTATGGACAAAAATCGATGACGTAGATTAAAACATAAAATAGACAAAGTTGTAGATAGAATTTGTTTAGTAACATTTTTATGACTTCTCCATTATTAGCTGTTACTTGTGGTTGATATATTAATTGGGTTATGATCATAGTTATATTGCTTTCACAAAAAATGCTTTGTATTATCGTTGGAGCTGTACCTGAACTGCTGCGAGTTGAAACAGTATAGATTTTGAGTGTTCTTTTGCAAGATGTATTTTGTAACCAGGCAGCATTTCTTCATTTCCCTTTACCCTTACTGTAACTACTATTTATTGTTCCCGCATGTGCATTTTAACAAAAATAGTAAATATAACCGAAATTACTAAACTTGACTTTTCAGTATTCAGTATTTTCATTGAACCTTATTTTTGGTAAACTCCTATTACATTAATAATTACAATAAATTTACATATTATTTATTTGCTTTGTTCTGTTTTAAACTATGTAAATGAATTATTGAAAATTAAATATTCTTATGAATTACATACGTGAAAATGCTTACAGTTCTAGCACTGATGAGTTGGTTCAAAAATTGATATTAAAAAAAGGAGATTTATGTCAGAATCAATAGGTTTGTTGTAGTTTTGTAAGGAATTATAGTAATAGCATATTTATATCTCATTTTAGAATGTTTTGATCTGTACTAATATACAGTTTTATTGGTAAAATCACACTTCAGTAATTATTTTAGAATATCTATCACGTTTGGCAACTTTTTTTTAGATATATTCAAACCCTATTATTATTAATCTGAAAATATGTAAGCCAGATCAATCGCAAATGCAGTGGCAACATATAAAGCATTACTAACAATTTGGTACATAGCAAACACTGAAAGCTTTAGACAGAGTTCTAATTGTTTTGGGCTTTCTTATAGCGTTGCTTATAATACATTATGTGCCATATTATGAACATTATAGTAAGTTCAGTGACGTAGTTAAAGTTTTTAGGACTCGGGAACATCTGAAGATTTGGTATTCCCTCCTCAGTTTGTCAAAATGCAATTAACAATGGGAAACATTTCATTCTAAAATTTCTAATATCAATTTGGCGCTTCTTGGGATGCTATGCTCGGGCACATATGTTCCTCCTAAAAGTAAAATTACAAAGAAAACCTTTTTTCCAAAAAAAAGGTAAATATCGTCGAAATGAAAATGCCCTGGTAGAGTATATTTAATTAGAATTTAATGTATCAGAGGCAAGCAAAATATGAAAAAATGCTTGCTCAAAACCACTGCATATCAGTTACCCGTTGCCTCTCCACACTGGAGATTAATTCGCAAAAATCAAGGCCTGTTGTGATAACAATTCCTAAGAAATATTTATTTGGCAAGTAATAGATAAATATTTGACAACTATGTCTGCCATGTAGAAAACTTATATCGAGTATGGAAAGTTGGTGTAGTGAAATAGGAGAACCGCCATCTTCACGGCAATTTCTGTACTTGTAGAATATTTTTAACGCATTTGCTATCATAGGCCAGAAAACTTTGCTGTTATATGTTTATAATATCATGACATGATGATTTACAGCTTTGTAATATAATTTTGACGTAAACCTACTATACGGAAAAAAATAATTTGCTCAGGACAACAAAATAATTTCAATTAAATTTTATCATGAAAATTTAGTTAATCCAACCAAATATTTCGTTATTTCAAAAATATAATTAATTAATTAAATTAATTTGGTTGAATTAACCAAATATTTGTTTGCCCATATTTAACTCAATATTTAGTTAACTTAAACAAAATTTGATATTATCAAATAAATCGGTTTTCCAGTGTACTAATTTATCTGTAACTGTACCGACTTTGTATAAAATAAATAGTGTCTTTAGGGAAATCGCAAGTACTTGATATCATATATCCAAAAAAAAAATTTTTTGCTGTTAAGGTAATTTATTTCAATGTTAGAGATTTTTTTCTCATTCAAAAATAATTCTATTTTGTGAGTTAATGAAAACGACTTTTTAAAGACTGTCCATTTATGTTTCATCTTGAAAACATGCAAAATTATTACGACTTTTGCGAATTAGAGGATCCACTAACCGTACACATGATTTAGGTCACTTGCATTTTGTCACAATATGTGATTGTGGTTAGGGCAATAAATGGTTTTTCCTTTTACACCGTTTCTCGGAGTTTAGAAAGAGAAGCCTCTAATATTTTACGATTATGAACGATACACGAGCAGAGATGTTTTGATCGTTTCCAACTCACTACCAACAGGTGTTTGCAGCCAGTTTTAAATTCCGGTGAGTTATGGCGTGCTATCCGTATGCGGCCAACCGGACAAGAATATATCTGCCGTTGTTTCTAAGAAGACACGCGTTTGCTCCCACTGAAAGGATGAGTTTCGATGAATATACGTTTTGTTTGCTTACGCGACGTTTTCATTTTACAACCGCGGAGATCGCCTTTCAAAAAGCTTTGTTCGTCCCACTTTTGTTAGTGTTCCCGACATACATATTTCATTGCGCGCATCGATAAGTTATTAATAATTTTCTGCTTCCCAGCGGGAGGTCCTTTTCGTTTTTGTTTCTGATGATTGGTGCGGGTATCTCGATGTTTCCATTACGACACGCGGAAGGCACTGCTTATTTATTTATACGTTATAAAACGGAATAAATTACCTTTTTATCGTTTACGAGGATGTATATGTTTACGTTTTCCGACCACAAATTTCAGTAGTATGCCGGGGCGATAAAAATGTGTCGTTGGTTATCTTTGGAAATAAAATATGCTTGTCGAGGAATAAGAATTTCTCAACTTGTTTCGAGAATTGGATTAAATCATTGCATTATTGCACACACTTAGACGTACAATGTTCTTAGCTTTTTATTTTTGCAATTGTTGGATTAATGAAATATGTTTTTCCTTTTACTTTATTTTAGATTTATTATTAACTGATGATTTTCTCAAATTTTTTCAGAAGAATAAAATAATTATAACCAAATTTTATCATGAAAAATTGGTAATTAGTTAATCCAACAAAATATTTTGTTATTTCAAATAAATAAAAGGTTAAATTAATAAATAATTTGTTTGAATTAACCAAATATTTGTTTACCCACATTTAAATCAATATATAGTTTAAACAAAATTTGGTATTATCAAATAAATCGCTTTTTCAGTGTGCATATGTCAAAATTTTAGGTTGAACAAACTATATTTTATTTGTTGAATCAAAAGTGTTTATTTTCCTAACAACTCTCAACCTTTATGTGTAATTTTTTAATTACTAATTAGTAGTAACTAAATTCAATATCCACGTTTCAATTTATGTAAAAGTCATTAAAATTTCATTGAAATTTAAGTACCACATAAACAATATTTCAATTTTAACGCGATTCATTGTTCATTTAGGTATAGAATATTTAGCAGTAACCAGTGTTCCAGCATGTGTGGAAAAATCTAGACAGTAGTGTTCCGTATAATTTAATGCCAACGTTGTACAACAAACTTCTCTGTCATTTAAAATAGTTTCGTTGAATTTTTATTTGTTTATAAGCAATAACGTTTTTTTTTTTTTCTACCGGAGACTCAATGGTGCATAACTTAAAAGTATGTTTGAATATGCTTTTTCTAAAAAATGGCTCGGCTGTAAGCTTTTGGTTAAGGCGGCATAGTTTGTATATGCATTTGTTTTAGATATTCATATTTTAATTATTAGCTTGATACAATAGGGAAATTAAAATCGATATAATTATATACAGATGTCCACTATAGTCCTAAACAAATAGCACCCTATATCTTTGCTTATGTTAAACCAACCGTTAGATATTCAAACTTTAGGAACCATACATACATACTGAGCTTGATACAAAAGTGAATTACACTATATATGTTGCCTTATGCAGAATTTTATAGATAATTAATGATTTTAAATAAACTAACGAATTTTCCATTAATTTTCATGTCGGCTTAGTATATAAACTTTGTATAATTGAATAGAGTCTCGAATTAGTTAATATGTATTAGTATCAGATAATAAAATATAAAAATAGTGATATATTTTTTGAAAAAAGAATGAAATTTAATGATGATTAACAGAAATAATAATATCTATTATTTATAAGGTAGGCCATGGAAATTATTTCACCAGCAGCATACTGTAGTTAAACGTCAAAACTGCCAAAAAATAATTTTTTATGTAATACTTTGTCCTTATAAAAGACAATGTTTGCCTTTTATTTATAACAAAAAAACAAATGAACATTAAACCACAACAAAATAAATCCTCAATTAAAAGTATTTACATCTAGCAATCATCTTTAATTATTAAAATTTATAGCGGAAGTTAAAAATATACCTTCTTTCTTTTAAGTATATTTCTATTCTCTTTCGCAAATTTTGAGGTAGTTTTTTTCAACAATTCTATGAAATGAATGGAACATCAGATGTTTGTGTGAAAAATTTAAGAGGTTGCATATTTCACTAACGTTGATGTCAATTGGCCACCGAGATCATTAGAATTAACAACACTGGATTTTTTGGTGGCTTTTGTTTTGAAGAATCGAGTCTACACCAACAACCTGCAATGTCAGACCACCTAAGAAACACTATGTGCCATGTAACAGCCAAGAAAGCTATCGAACCTTACAAAAAAATTATCGAAAATTAGTTCGAGAGAATTAACTCCTACAGAATGTCGAGAGCCGGACATTTGGCTGATATAATTTACTATAATTAATGAATAATACCAAATATACGATTAATAACAATAAAAAATAATATTACATTTGGTGTGTTTTTTTCTTAAATAGAGGTTGGAAAACTGGAAATGGATCACTTTTTATAAAATTCAAATCATTAATAATTTTTATAATTATTAAACTTCTCATTTTCAAAATGAGATATCGTGGTAATTATATTTGATTTTCTACACAGTATAGATAGAAAGGATAAGCTCACAAAATCCTTTGTTCTTTTGTGGTCCGTTTTGAATGACCTTCAAGCCCACCTGCCATTTTGTAAAGCTGTTGCCGGGAATTTTCAACCGTATGGAGTAATTTATATTTTAAAGGAAGTAGGAAAATAGATTAAAAAAATACACTAATTTATCCTTTTTTATTCTGATTTTGTTGCAAATATTTCTGAACAGCTTATAGTAATTAAAAACACGATCCTAGCAAAATAATGTTTGATTGATAAGTACATATATTTGTAAGTGTTTTACGATAATTGAGTTCACATTCTTTCCTTTTTGTGAAAACTAATCTTTATTTTATATTCTTATAGTATAAAATATTCTTCCAGGGATAAATTTGTTGTGGTTCTTTCTCAAATAACCAAACAAATGAAAATGCAACCACTTCGGTGGAAGGGTTTATTGTAGACTCAAATTTCTGACACGAACTCATATCAACTTCTAATTAGATTCAAGAGTTATGACTATATTGTTCTGTGCAATACAAAGACTGTTCCTTTTTATTCGACTATTTCATTTGTAACATTCGATCCTGGACTGGTTTGTCACCAATTAATGATGTGCGGGGTGCACAAGTAGATAGGGCTCAGACGTAGACTATGTAATATCGAATTGTCTATAAGGTGAATAAATGCAATTCAAATTTATACCAGTATAATGCAGTTCAGATCAAAATCACACTATTTTAAACAGTGAACATAAAATGAAGCCGTTTAGTTATTGCGATAAATAGCGATCTAATAGTTTAAAATATGTATCTAACAAATAAAGTGATTTAATGTGACCTAGGAATCTCTGCACACCGACAATAGTTCTTCTTATTCATGTACTTTCTTAACTCTTGCTCTGTTGTATATAACAGATTCCTTCGGAAATCCAAAGAAACTGTGACCATCGTTAGCATCACAATTTATCTTTCGAGAGTCGATGACACTACAACATGATACCCATTGGCGTCTTCCTCATGGTTATTTCACTTAAACCTAACAATCTAATATATAAACAAAGTATGTAAATGTTATGGCCACCGGCCTTACCTTTTACACAATACAGCTTATCAAGGTTCATTAAACATTTTTAAAACTGCAGGGGCAATTCAAAGCTAATAAAATACGTAAAATAAATTATGAAAACAAGTAAATTATGTAGATTAAAGGGATGAGTAAACTAATTTGTGTAGATACGAATGTAAACAATAACAAACTGCCATTTTGGGAAGTTGTTGTTTGAAGTGAAGTTAGATTTAGAAATTTTAGACCCCTATGACTCCATCCATTGGTCCTTACTCGGTGTACTCTGTTTTTTATAATTATCTGCTCTTTGTTGACGTGAAAGAAGTAACCCAAAAAATATTAATAAAAGCTTTAATGCCAAACAAATACAATTTGTAAAATACAGTAATGTAAACGCTTATTTAATTAATATTTTTTTTATTTCACTGTTATACCCCATGTGTCGAGATGGAATTTGTATATGTTGTTTAAGTGTATAGTAACTATATCGTAAAAAAATCATAGGTGTCTCCAAAGAGCAACATATAAAGAAAAGAACATTATTAAAGTATTTGCTTATATTGCTGGTCCTACTTAGACATCAACTGGATCATCAAAAAACTACAACGTACTACGAACTAAAAAAAATATATCAATATGTTAACGTTAAGATTTCTTTTTGTTTTTCTCCTTAATACAAAGCTACTCGAAGACTATAAACATTACAAACTTAAAACTTCCTGGGATTCAATGTTATAGGTACATTCTACAAGCTAGTTCAGTAATAGTTATATAGTGCTTAGGTACTACATAAAAAATATTTGAATTTAATGAGATCCATTCATACGATATTTACTAATAACCAGTGTTCCAGCATGAATGGAAAATCCCGGCAGTATAGTACTATTCCTTATAATTAATCCGTAACTTTTCCAGGCATTCAAAATAGTTCCTTTGAATTTTAGTTGCTCACTGACATTATGCTTTTTTTTTCCCTATATAGACTCATAGATCTTTATTATTATTTTGTATTGCACATTATTTTTCTTCATTTGGGCTCAATATTTACATTAGGCAGCAATCAATTAGCGTCTAGCTCTTTTGAAATGCGTTAGTTGTATTCTTAATATCGTTGATTTGCCGATATTATTTCCGGTCCCATAATGGAATGGTGAAATACTGCAGAGCCTCTTCAACCACTTCAAAGCTAAATTAAGATTATCATTTGTGTTATAAATAGTTTTAGTCGTATGCAGAACAGTGGTGAATTGAGATTACATGGCTTGTATCGAGTGGGATGCCGTTATGGCCTGGCAATATAAATAATAATCTTTTAAAAGTATTTTTAAATCTAGATCTCTCAAGATGTATTTGTAACGTTTCTTATTGCTAAACAACAAGTCTTACCGTTATATGTTAATAATATAAAATTGTCACGCATTTAACGGTTACTTAAATAATGTCACTTATACTTATCCACAAAGAACGCAAGAATCGTTCAACGCTAATTTCAGACAACTATACATGCTTTGCAGCAATTTGCGTGTTCTAATTTAGGAACATTTTTTTATACCAACGGCGTTATTTTTTGGTTGAGCGTATATACATTTTTAAGATTCAAATGCCTAAAGCTCGTGTATTTATATATTTACACCTCTTGTCGTTACGCCACTGACAAGGCCACCATTCCCATGGATCCGCTGGTTCCGAGCAGGTAGCTTAACAAAGAGACTCCCATTCTTGTTTCAGTGTTAGTATGGTGTTGGTGTTGCTAGCAGTAAAATGTGCAGTGTACCAAGTTGCGCGTCGCAGCAACATATCCTATTGACGCAAAAGAGTCGGGTCTTTTTTCAATATATTACGTGTTATCGATTCTTATAGTCGCCTAGTAAGTTTTTTAAATTATTTTATTTAAAGCCTTTTCGATTTAAACATCTAAGGTTACCAGAAGCCCGCCTCATATTTTCTTAATCCTCTGTTATAATGTCAACGCGACGTAAATATATAAACAGACATCTGGTGTACAGTGAATGGTGTGCTCTGTGGTGACTGTTTTTAATTATTCTTGAAACATGTGCGTGTCCTTAGTACAGTATCAGTGTTGTTTCTTCTATTCTTTCTTCTTCTATTCCCTTCTCTGTCCCTATATACGGGTCCCTGTACGTAAGAAGACAGATGTTTTTTTTTTCGTGTTCATTTACCACGAGCCTTTATCGGAAATTAGCTCGCACATCCTCCACACGAGAAACAAGTAATAGAGAATAGCGGGCTCAAAACCAGTTTTGCAATTTCGCTTAGCGACCGCATACCTGCGAATTTCATTAAATATCCCTTCATCGCATTCATCCATTTTGCGTTTGCGAGCTCGATAATCAAGGGATATGGATTGTAAATGAGGCAGGTAACCCGTTTTCGCTTGGTTTTTCCTGATGGTAGATCGTTCTGAGAAGTAAAATCTGGCACATACAATGATATAAAATTCAAACGAACTTGCAATATACTGGAAACTATTGAAGGTTCTAGTTAATAAAAATCCGTGGTGTATTTCAATTCGGCGTATTTATTGTGAAATTCTTGTCTTGTGGGAACGAATTCTGTAAAATGGTTGACCAAAACTATACTGAAATCAGGGAAATTGAAGTAATAATGATTAAGAGATTGAAAAATGTCAAAGTAAGAAATTTAAATATGTAATTGAGACATTGGTGTTGTTTAGAAATGACTATTAGGACACGTGAGATGAGTGTTGGTGTTTAGGAAAATTAAGAGATTAAAAATACGAGAATTAAATATTATTAAGCCTTAGGATTGGATGTTAAAAGCTGTGAAGTTAAAAAGTTGATAATTGAAAAAAATATATAAATTTTTTAAATTTATAAATTTAGTTTCTATATTCTGCGCTGGAAGCTCTGTGTTGCGCTGTATATGTAGGTGTGACAGTCAGTAGTCAAGTTTTATTAAATGTTAGGCCTCTCCACCTACTGTCAAAGAAAAGGAATGTATTATAATAAAATATTTATTAAACAAAAAAATATTTTCTCAAAACGAAAGCACCAAATAAATACAGTCGCGAGCAAATGTTATAGCACCCTAAATTTTGGGCGAGTATCACAGTAAGAAATGAGAAATAAAACTGTAGGTAATACATTATAAATATTTTAGTATTTTAAGGGATCTTATTAATTTGTTGCATATTAGAGTGTTTTTAGTACAGCTATAATACTTTTTAGATGGGAGGGGGAAAGTGACTTCTCGAAGACTTGAAAATATATATATAAAAAAAATAATACATTTACAAAAGGTATCTATAAAGATTATTGTAACCATAAAGACGATTATATAAACGTTGAAATAACTGTCACAAAAAAAATGCAAGAAACATTAAACCCATTAGTTTTGTCAAAGGTGCCTATAACATTTGCTCGCGACTGTATTACGAATTGCAAATAAATTACAGAATAGTCTAGAAGCTATAAAATTGAAACTCAAAACGATAGAAGCAAAAAATAAAACCACAAAATTACAGATGATTTGATTTCGGCTGGGGATAGTGGACTTGTTTCCTGTCTCATATTGTTAGATTACCTCAAGGCCTTTAACACAGTTCATCATAACTATCTCTCATCTGTACTGATGCATATAGATTTCAGTAATGATGAATGGGTATCTTCTCAATCGTAACCAAATAGCTAAGTATAATGGCAATATATCTAATTGTTTGTCGCTTTCGCGTGGTGTACCGCAGGGGTCTATTTTAGGTCCCATTTTGTTTACTATTTATGCCTCTAAGTTGTTGACGTGTATTAGGCACTGTAGGTACGACATGTACGCTGATGACACCCATTTATATTATTCCTTCCCATCCATCGGATTGGCGTAAGCACGAGGATATTAATGGTGATCTTAGCGTCTTTATTTTGGTCACTCATGTGGATCGCTTGTTTATTTAAAATTAAATCCAGCTAAATCCCAGACTAATTTATTTGGGTTTGATAAACCGACAATCGTTAATTTTAAAATTTCTTGCGTGTAAATGCAGCTTTTAGAGGATATATTCACTTATCAAAACCATAAATCACAAAAATGTATAGAGAGAAAAGGGTTTATATATGAATAAACAAATCCGAGTTTCGTTGCGGCGTTTCTTTAGAAATACCGAATACGGAATATTCATGCAAAAAAGATCATTTAATCTTTAATAACAAAAAGCCTCTTGAATAGACGGCTTCATTTAGAAATAATATTTAGCTTTGTTCGCTGTGCGAATCAGAACTTTATTGAACCATTTGGTTTTTCCAGTGCGCTGATTCAAAACGGATTGTAGTTTGTAATTAATTTGATAATTTGCTCTGCCGAACACATCCAAACCGACACTACTGCCATCTGTGTCCAGCAATTGGAATTTATATGTCAGCCGGCGGAGCACACGGCGCGAGTGTATTTCTCTCGTTTAGTGCGCATGAGCGATTTTAAATCCACAAGAAATCCGTGAACTTTCTGGATAATCAAAACTGTCACTCGACTAAATTTGATACTGTGCGAACACAAATTTTAAATTACCAACGGTCGAAATAGCAATTGTTGCTCTGCGAACGCACAGCTGTTCATTTCGCATGCGTCGTTCAGTTGTGGGTAGTTTCTGATTGCACAGCGAAAAACCTAGTATATAATTTAACTGTTTGATTTAGCAGATAATTGTTTTTTAAGAAAACGTTGATTGGATTTAAAATACATTACTTGTTAGTGCTACTTTGATACGTTAACAAAGCAAAATATCAATCAGCCTCCTACTTTTGGAAATGTGATTATACAGATTTTTGAGTACACTATTATTGTTTATTTCTAAATTTGTTGTTTTAGTATTCTTAAAATATTGTTCTTATTTTTAATGTTTTTCGTCTATCTATTAAAAAAAATACAAAACAGTTTTAGATTTAAAGCAATTAAGTTCGCAAAGAAATTATTTTCAAGAATAACCTCAGTTAAAACCATTGTAGGCACAGCTCCAGGCAGTAGAAATGAGAAAAATAAAAAATTAAATGAATCAAATCAACAAACAAATATTTTAGCACAAACTGAGATTGACGAACAATGCTTCTTACGATGTTTGTTATGTATGTAAATGCATGATTTGTAAATAATGTTATAAACCTGTGCTACATAGTCCAGTTGTAAACAGACCAAGTTGCCATAATTTCAAGAAAAAGAAACAATTGCATTGCACAGACCATAGCTGCAATATGTTTCTTGAATATACAATAAACGCAGGGTTAATAAAAAATATTCTTTGCGAACTTAATTGCTTCAAGATTTTATAAATAACTTAAAATTATTTTTGGCAATTTGCAAACTGGATAGTAATGAAATATTTAAGAATATTAAACACAATAATAGTAAACACATATAAATGTTAATCAATAATCTAGAAACACACTTCCCGAAACGAAGAGACTGATGATTTTTATTCTAAAAGTTACTTGCGCGATAAATCGACTAACGAGTAATATCAAAGCAACAACAACAATAATAATTTTAAAATCCCATCGCCATATGTTTTCTTAAAAAGAATTATTCTAACAACATCAATAAGTTAAATATATACTATATTCTAAATGAATTAAGAGGCCTTTGTCGTTAGATTTTTTTTTTGCATGAATATCTTCGCATCGTATCACTAAAGGAAACGCCGCGCTGAAATCCAATGTGTCTGTTCAGTGTAAAACCTTTTTTCTTTATAACTTTATATTCTGTTTAAAGCTGCATTTACACCCAAGAAAATTTTAAATTTCTCGATTGTGGTTGTCCCGAATTTTGTCGAGTGTACATCAGGCACTCAAAACTGGCAAAATGTTCCGTAACTAGAAGGCAAGATCGAACGCGGCACCCGCGATAGTCAAGCGGTCCAAGACCTTAAGACATACATTGCGTTGACATGGACACTTAATCCTTACTATTTACTGCTGCATATTTACTGCAATTTTTTTATCAACGTTTTACCATATTGCAACTTCGGTCAGTTGTTGTTTATGTAAGCAGAAAACGTATTTGGTTTGGTTTAATGAACATTAGTTGCATCGAACAGATACTATGTAAATAGGACTCACAACAACTTCCACTTAACAACTAGTTTTCAATATTCGTTACGCTTAATGCTTATAGTTTAAACAATGTTTAAGTTCGTGATACCGGATTTATGTACCTAATACAAATATTTACTTAGTATACAGTGACCGGCACAAATTGCACATAATGGAAATTTTTTTTTAATTTTAGTAAAGACTTTTTTTGGGGGATAGGTTGTGCTGTCTAGAAACCTTAAAATTTATTTGACATACGTCAACGTGGCCACTAGTATGGCGGTAAATTTAAAAATTGTCGTGAATATGCAAAAAGTGAGTAGACGACTGATATCAAAAGTTATTTGAAAAAAGGTTGCTTGAGTTCAATTTTAGGCGTGTGCAATTTTTTTGTGAACATATCTAAAAAATAAAATCAAAATTTTCCAAATATTGTTTATTGAATTCATATTTCCATTTTTTTTTTCGCTCTTTTAGCAGCTCAACTCGTAGTGCTATTTCCAATTTGGTTAATACTCAAAAGTTTTGTCAATTTGCATAATTTTAACATAGCGAAAACTGAAGTAGTTTCAGTTTGACAATTGTTGTTGCAAGGGACGTATCTAGTAGTATAAATCAAAATTTTCCCTCTACACGCACTTAAAGACATGATTTTATTGAAATTATTATATTCTTGTTGTTTCGGCATTAAAGTGGAAACCGTTAGTAAAAACTGATAATACGACACGGACGTACCCCTGGTTTTTAAGTAGTTTTTGAAATTATGCGAGACAAGGAATAATACAGTGGTATTAAAAATGTAGTAATTGCTTATTTGCCAAAAATTAAAATAGTTACTACATTATTTTGTGTTTCTAATTTCATAGCTACCTTACCTATAAGACAGAACGATATGTATGTCTAACAGTATGGCATTTTTAAGAGTTTCAATTTATAGTTGTTCATTCTCATTAGTTATTGTTTTAAATGTTTTTGCTTATTAAGTTCTATCATTAGCTCAATACTGGTTTTATTGCTACTTTGAGTTTTGTAAATTTCGAAACCTACCTCAATACTTCGGTGCCGTGCAACAACATTGTGAGGGCTAGATTGTTTAATGTATCAGTTTTCAACACCGATTCATTTAAACGCAGAAACCAAAAAAAGGCAATTTTTATAAAAGTAATGGTTTGCTAAGTGGTTTAGAGAAAAATGTTTGTAAAATTTTTTTATTGCTTAATGATACAGTCCTTCAGACAAAATTGTCACACTGAATGTATTTTCAGTTTTCGCTATGTTAATTATGCAAAAATTGACAATACTGTTTGGTTATCAACCATATTGGGAATAAGTACTGAATGAGCTGCTAAGAGCGAAAAAAATGGAAATAGTATATGAAACATATTTGGCAAAATTGTGTTTTTTATTTTTTTTAGTATGTTTAGCAAAATTTGCATGCGGCCCTCAGAATTGAATTCTAAGCAACTTTTTCAACAACTTTTTTGGATATATGTCATCTAACCTCACTTTTTGCAGATTCACGGCATATTTTTTAAATTTACCGGCAATACCAGTTGTTAGCGTGACATGTGTCAAATAAATTTTGGACTTTCTAGACATACACAACCTATTCCCAAAAGTTTAGTATATTTTACATAAGCCAATAAAAAATTTCCGATATTTGCAATATTTTAATGCCGATCGTCATAATATGCGTCACATTGTTAATTCGCTGCGCTAATCTAGAGCGCCCAACTGATTTTAGGTGGAGTTAAAAGGGGGGGAGATTATATTTATTGTAGATTTGGTAAGTACGTTTGTTAGAGTTAATATTTTAGTCTATTACGCGCGAAAAATATTATAGGTCATGTTCACAGTCTCTCCGAGATCACAACCGCTAAAAACGAATTCATAAGCAAAGCAATGTGACTGTTGTTGCGGTGATAACGAAGCTGTTTAAGGTCGGTTTAAATAATGAAATCGTGAGTATACAAATTATAAAGAGATGTCGAAATAGCGCTACAATCAAATAGGAGAGAAATTCAATGTAAGGAACGATTAAGGGGAATATGTGAAGCGTATACACACAAAATGAAAAGAACAGTGACAATGTATATATATATATATATATATATATATATATATTGATTCATGACGTATCAGTCATGCATATTAGACAGGCAACCACAGACCATGTGTTAACAGTACTTTAGAGGTGTATATAACATGAAATTACATAAAAATGAAAATAAACTTCTTAAGCAACTTAAGAGGGTAAAAAAAATAGTAAAAAAAAAAATACTAATCTAACAGGTTGGTTATACACCAAAGACGTTTAACCGCCTTTTTGAACAATAGTGTATATTTGAGAATCCTACACGATTTTGTCAGACACGCGGTGTTGCCATGCTTCAAGGAACAATTTTAGTATACAAGAAGAATTTATGCAAGTGATATAATCAGATCGTAGGTGGTGTACACCGCAAATCGGTATACTGATGCGATTTAAATTAATATACCAGTCGTTTTTTAAGTTGATTGATAAACATGCGTCAGGGAAGGATGCTACATTCAATTAGCAAATATATCGAATAAGTGATAAAGATAAGCGACCGGAAAGTTAGAATTTGTGTTTATTTATTTTTCTTTAATTAATTATTTCTGGAATACAGTTAACATGTCATTGATATTGTTGTGGTATATAGGGGAAACAATACGCGGTATTCCACGTAACTGGTTATTAAAGTTTATGATGTTCTATTCATTATTATTACTTATTATATATTATTACTTATTATATATTATTACTATGAGCGACTATTTGTTAAGCAGACTAACTAATCCTATCTTTAAAATGTTTGTAAGCGGGCTCTGAAATGGGATTCACGTCAAATTCTTGTATTATTTTTGAATAAACATAACAAGAAATGGCCTGTTCGAATATTATTTCTATTAATATTTGCGTTGTAAGAAAAGTAATTACAATGATATACATAAACACTTTTGTTTAGTCAAATGAATTTGACATTAATCACAATCAGAGCCAGCTAAAAACACGCAAAAATAGGGCTACTTAGTCTGTTTAACAAAAAGTTGTTCGGATCTCAAAATTCTATCAAAGATAGGTATGGAATGCTGATATAAATGATAGGGGATGATATTTTACTCTAATATTCCAAATTAAAATACACAATGTTCTATTTAAAAAAAAAGAATACTTAGACAGGTTTAACAAAGTCGCTCATATCTCAAAATCTATTAAAAATAGGTATAGGAAATGCTGGTATAAAGTGATAGGGGGTGATATTTACTTCCTAATTCCGAATTAAATACAGGGTGTTCTATTAAAAAAAATGAGTTTTCTGCATTTGAAAATATGTCACTTTGTTCCTCAGTTTTGAACACCCTGTATGTTAGAAGAATGTAAAGTGTGCTTACCGTTTCTTAGAGTTATATCTACATTCAATAACATAGCAAAATTGGAGTCTCTACTTGCAGTATTCCGAGATATTAATTTCCTCATGTGCAATGATTATGACTAAAAAAAAAAAGAAAAAACTTAAATAACTCAAAACGCAACATATAGCTATAGGAAATGCTAAATGAAAACTGACGTATTTATAGTTGTAGAAGAACAAAAATGATAAAAAATATAATCTATCATTTATTTAAAATAACAAAGTTGACATCCATTTTCGGTCAACCGGAAGTGATATTTTGGTTAAGGTATTTAACATTTATAGTTTTCAATCGAGAACAGATACGGTTGCCAAAATCTAAATATAGTAATAATAGAAATCATAAACTTTTAATGAACCAGTTCGTGAATACCCTGAATAATAACGTTCAAAATCTTTTTATTTATTTCGTGTAGTAATTTAATCTTTTTATTTAATTCCGAAATGCGCTACTCGTAAACGCCTCAGTAACGGTCGTACTTTGAGCTCGTATGGAATTTAATGGTGCGGATGATGGTGAGTATGTGTAGTATGAGAAATTACGCGGGAGAATGAATGCGTTAGAAGATATATAACAGATATTTCTTGCGATTTGGATATATGCAAATTACGTTAACTTGTAGTAATCATAAATAAAATAGTTTAAAACTATAGTGTTCTCAAGAAATAATAAAATTTTTCTGTTGACGATCTTGCTTTTGTATTTAACAAATATTCGGAGAATATTCTGTTATTATTGTTATTGTTAGATTGTGGAATAGTTATATAGGTACTACATTGCATTTTAATAGATGTGTGAGGTTAGTGCTTTCAGTCCTAAAAAATTTTTTTTATATTCGTATTTGTAAATGTCAACTTATAAATAGAGAAAAAAATATTTCGTCGCAGCAACTGAGCCTAGGAATTCATGAATGCTCAGAAACATATAAAAATGACATCGATGACTTTGGTGATATTGATAATTATTCCAGTGGTACTGAATATCTGAAATCCTTCCGGTTTGTCATCTGAATCTTTGATTTAGAAAATCAAAAGATGATTTTCACGTGATATAATTTCAACTTTTTTAAATGAAGCTGAGGACTTATTGTTAGATACTTTTTAATATAATGTGAGAATATTTTATAATATAATTAAGTAAGTTAATTATACAACGTGTTATTATTGAATCTACAACGATTTGAAAAAGAAAACGCTGATTCTTAATTCTGTTAATTTTGCGTTTTATTTAATATACTATTTCTGTTAATAAAACGTAAAATGATAACATTTTAAGGATTCTTAAGATTCTAGAAGTATCTGAGAGAATGTATGCGTTAAAACAATGTAAATAAATGAATCAAAAAAAAAATCAAGCGTATGAGATGGCGAAAATCAAAAAGGAGGCCGTGCTGAAAATTTCAAGAAGCATTAAAACAGTCACTATTTCCTAGTTCAGTTTAAAATTTTATACCTATTGATATGAGTTTTTACTTTCTTCTTCCTGCTTTTATTAAAGTTGAAACGAAATAACAATGAAAATTATTGGAAATGCTTCAAAACCTAATAAATAATTATACTCCTATAATCCAATATATATATATTTGGAACATTTCTAATCTTGTCGAACAACTATAGGCGCGCTAGAAGTTTAATGTAGCTCTTCTTTATAATTGACAGTGTTATTATATATTCTAAAAGATAAAAGAATATTAAACCTATCTCAACTTATTTTTAAAAACTAAATATTCAACAAGTTAAACATAACTTCAGTCGCAATTTAATAATACCGCGAATCAATATATAAGTAAATAGTATCTATAACCGATATAAAATAGATATTTACAATGTTGTCACATGTTTTGGTTTCATAACGCAATAACCATTTTGCATGGTCAAGACAAAATCGGTTAGAATTCATTTCTGTATATACATAAACGACAAGTAGCGCTACTTCTCTATAAACTGATGACTAAAGCGTATATAGTGTAGCATAGGGAAGCCACCCAAAACCGGGACCAAATTTTTATATTGAGATTTTCAGGGCTAAGATGATCTAAGAAATGGCGTAATAGTGCCATATCCAACAGAAAACGTTTGTCAGAAACAACTATGGTGGTCTAACAACGTATCTTTTGGTTTTGGGAACGTGGGGAAAACATACTGTATTGGTCTGTATATGCTGTTTAACAAATCTATGATATATATATATATATTAATATATATATATATATATATATATATATATTTACATCCGCTAACTATTTTTGCTTCCTTTCATAACGCGGTCGTAGTGCGTCCCCGGAAGGGTATAGTTAGAAGCATTTTAGTGACGTATATTGAACCGCGGGAAAAAATGGATAACGCCGATCACTTTTTTATCGCTGTAGCTTTAAAATGAAATTATACGATTTTTTATTCTACGCACTTTTTTGCTTCCTTACATTTGCCTATCTATTTTGCGTCCACTGCGTATATTTTCAGACAAATTGCTAACTATTTTGCGTCCGATGTATATTTTTTTGTATAAACTTGTAAGTATAATGCGTCCGCCACGTTGCCACATGTTGGTCGAAATAAACGTATATAGGAAGCAATATAGCATATTTAATATAGGATCAATATAAAATTGTATTTTTGTGTTCTTTCGTGATGGACGCAAAATAGTCGAAATAAAGTATATATCGCCAGTCGAGAACAACGTATGAACTTTGGTCTAATTTGATAGCTAACTGAATTGAAAATCAGATTAGCACCGTTTTTTAATGCTTAAGAATTATTTTATATGTGTAAGCTGATAGAAACATAATATGAGTGTTAAACAAATAGTCTTATTTTACTTTCCAATTATTATGGTTTTAAAGTACATTTATGCTTATCTGGAAAAATATTGGTAGAAGTAAATACCTTGGAACTGATTTCCTGTGAACCAAAAGTATTGAAACAACATATACGTACTTTCCTCGAAGTATTTCGCAATTGGAAGAACTGCCAAGAAAATATCGTCAATTACAAACTTCTTACAAGCATCATTTCAGAAGGGAAGATTTGTAGAGGGCTTTGAAACCAACAAAAGGAAGGTGTGTAAAGGAATACCTAAAGGTTCAACCTGTGAAAATTACACTAGTTTCCTTCACAAAAAGAAGAAAGCTGGGTGACCTAAAGCCAGCAACTCTTCATAACGAAAAGATACAATTCAGTCAAGAATCCAAATCCTTAGGAGTGGTTCTTGACTCGAGGTGAACTTGGAATCAACATCTTGACCATATGACAAATAAATGTAATGGCAAAAGGCATTAATGACAACCTTTAGAACAATTGGAAACAATATGGGGATTGACATCTCGTAAGTCTTTTGTTAACCCATGGCTCCCTGATTTGGTGGACAAAGACGATTATTAAACTCGCAAAGAGACAAAGATTAGCTTGCTTGTGCATCACTGGAGCTGCATAAATCTGCTACGAAAACGATGCCAAATCTGCTCCTTTTATTTACATTAAAGAGGCGGCAAGAATGGAAACATATAGATACTCCTAGGAATGTCAGATTAACTAAACATAACCGTATCTTTAAAATAGGCAGTGATACAATGACGCTCAAAATCTCCTTCGACAAATCCTTTAAGATTATCTTGAAAGGTGATGGTTGGACAGCAAAACCCAAACTGGTATGCAAAGCTGATCAATATCCTATCCGACAATCGAACCGCTCTAAAGGAGTATTCTATCAGGTAACCTCAAAACTAACTTGGAATTGCTTGGTAAATGTTGAGCTACTGACTAAACTCAATAAAGCTACTTTGGTGTGAGTGCCAGGGCATAAGGGCATACCATGCAACGAACTTGCAAACGCTAACAAGGAGTCTTCAATAAAATTCATTGGATCTGACCCAGCTCTCGAGATAACTTAAACAATCCAAAAAAGGAACCAGGCTCACTGAAACAGCGTAAGGACAGACACACAACAATCGGATGTTGAGGCAACCATCTAGGCATTTAGCAACAGATGTGCTGGCTAACAACCGAATAGAGCTTGGAACGGTACCGAATCTATGAACATGATACGGCTGCATAAGATAGTACCCACATAGAATAAGCGTCCTTAAAGATGGACCTGTATGTAGACTATGCAACAAGGAGGAGAAGGTAGCCCACCACGTTGTTTGAGAATGCGTTTCATTGGAATGGCAGAGACTACCATTGCGGGAAGCAATCAACTTAAAAGCTGATCTGTCAGAAAAAATACCCCACAGGCTGCTAAGCCTAATTAAGGGAATTAGCACCCTCTTTATCTAAAGAAATACACTAACTACGGAATAATACAATAGGTGGTGTGGATAAGGATAAGAAAATGATTTATATTCAGTGCTCAAATCAATCAGTTAATCTATTTGATCTACATATAGTAATAGTGCTGATTTATCTGAAATTTACGCTTGTTTTTATTTAAATCTTTACATTGTTCTTTGTATATCTACTAGTGCTGCGAATCGAAATCCGTTTTATGTGAAACCGGTTTTGGACGTGGCAATTAATCGCTTTAAAATCAGAAACTGTAACCGGAAAACCAGTAAAACTGGTTTCGAAACCAATACCGGTTTTCAAAACCAAAATCTGTTTTTAAAATGGGAAGACAGGTATTTATAAATTTATTTATTTATAAAAATGCACACATTTTTTTTGACCTCAAGTTGTAAATTCGTTTTTTTTACTGAAAATCGATTAACCGGTTTTCGATATCTGGTGATTTCTGCAATACTAATATCTATCGTTCTTAAAATTCATCAATATACAAAAAAAAATCTGTTTTAACCAAAATTGTCTACACACAAGGAACCGCCAGGTCTATAGTATATAGCAGATTCAAGCAGTGATAAGTAAATCGCACAACGTTAACTATTGAATAAACTTAAGGAGGCACTCTTTGTGGGGATGCTATGCCATGTCATGTTTCAAAAATTCAACCTTGATAGAAAATATCAGATTATAATACCAGATAAGAAGGATCGAAAAGGCACTCCAGTGAGAGCGGACTCGAAATGGTATACAGACGCCTCTGGAACAGGCTACGTCATAGGAGCTGGAATATATGTAAAGAAGCCTAGAAAGACTCTTACGGTAAGCTTCACCAGAGATACAACGGTGTAGTTAGGCGGAGGTTGTTGCAATTCATCATTGTGTCAGAGAAATAGAACCAGCCCACACTTAAGGCGTTAGTTCCGTAAGTGCTGAGTCAAAGTTGATTTGGGACTGTGTAAGCGCCCTAAATGAGGTGGGTACCCGATCAACATCGGCTTAGGTTCCCAACCACTCGAACGTGAGGAAAATGAGAGAGCGGATGATCTTTCCAGGCAGAGCTTGTCAAGGTCATTCGTCAGGATTGGTCCTTCTGTTGGCATTATCAAATCGCAAATTTATTTATTTATTTATTTATGACCAACATTTAGAGGTAGCCACGCTTTCGGCTACATTCCCAAGGCTTGGAGAGATACTAGTGTTATGTTCATTCCGAAACCTGGAAAGGACACATACTACCATCCGAAATCATTCAGACCAATTAGTCTCACATCTTTTATACTGAAGACTATGGAAAAAATTATACATCTAAACATTACAGAAGGAGCACTTGTTAGATATTCTCTCCGTCTTCTGCAATGGGCATACCAAAGGACTCGAAAGGAATATGGACGCAGGGGGTACGCTGATGACATTGTCATGATAGCTAGAGGGAAGTTCCCGGGCGTGGTGGCGGGCATCATGCGTAATGCACTGCGAATGGTGGTGGAATGGTGCCTTTCACAAGGACTCTCAGTTAATCCACAAAAAACAAAGTTGGTTGCCTTTACCAACATGAGGAAACTCAATGACCTAGTCGGCGTTAGACTGTTTGAGCTGGGGTTACAATTAACCAAGGAAGTAAAGTATCTCGGTGTTACCCACGATGCGAAACTAAGCTGGAAAAACCATTTAATCAAAACAACGGCCAGGGCTATGCAACTATTATGGCACTGCAGGAAAGTTGCTGGCAAAACCTGGGGATTAAAACCGAGGGTGATCCATTGGCTATATACTGTCGTGATAAGACCAGCAATAACATACGAGGCAGTAGTCTGGTGGAGGAGGACAGAAGTGTCCTCCGCAGTGAAACTGCTAGCCGCTGTCCAGAGGCAGGCATTGCTGGGAATCACTGGTGCAATTAACAGCACAGGGACCGCCTCTTTGGAGATCATTGTGGGCCTGCCCCCGCTGCATATTTATGTGAGAGCGGAAGCAATGAATGCGATCTTTAGACTGAAAGCCAACAACTTTGTGGCATCCCAACTTCAGGGTGGGAGGGCACACTTGCTGGACGCGCCACTGCTGCAATTGCCACACAAACAGCATGGCACCCCAAATTATCTTCACTGGAAAGGTGAAAATCTCCATACCGAACAAAGACCAGGCGCAGCCAGGGCACAGGAGCCGGTATTTCTGGGCCCAGTCCTAATCAAAGGATATCCATAAGCCTGGGGAAACATACAACGGTCTTCCAGGCAGAGGTATTCGCCCTTGCAGCCTGTGCAGAAGTGATTGCAAAAGGGGGCTACATGAGAAAGAAAATTAATATAATGACTGAGAGCCAGGACAGCCAGGCTGTCATTAAGGAAGTCTCGAACCCCGTAACTAGGTCAAAACTAGCTAAAGGTTGCAAACAATCCCTCAATGCACTGGCACGAGACTACACGGTGTTTCTGATTGGGGTGCCGGGACATGACTATATAAAGGGCAATGTAAAAGCCGACGAACTAGCCAAAGAGGGCTCTAAGAGACACTTCATGGGCCCAGAGCCCGTATGTGAAATTACCAAGGATTCCGCAAGAAGGGAGATCTGAACCTGGTTGGATAAAGAAAATACAAAGAAATGGAGGTCGACCGAAGGTCAACTTTATACCAAAGCGCTGATAGGGAATGGGGATGTTAGTTTCTCTGATAACTTACTCAGGCGCAATAAGAAAGAAGTTAAAACCATTACTGCGTTGGTAACTGAACACTGTCCCCTGAAAAAGCATCTATACAACACACAGACCGGGTAAGCGAACCGTGGTGTAGAAGATGCGAACTACAGGAGGAAACGAGTTTACAAGTAATCTGCACATGTGAGGAACTGAAGGTACTCAGGCAGAAATATTTCGGGAGAGATCTATTGGAGCCCTCGAAGATTCTCAAGATCCCACTGGGCAAGATACTGGGCTTTATAGAGAACACCAAGCTGCTCGAGTGGAAATAAAAGAATTAATAGGGATGGTACAATGAGCACCTAGCTCAAGTGCCCGGACATTAAGTGCCCACCCTAACTTTAATGAATGAATGAAATGTCCTCTCATCTAAAACTACAGACTAAAAGCTATGAACTAGACGCATGATGAGTCCAGAGAATAGTGGAAAAAAGTGAGCAGGAGAAAGACAGGCAAAAGTATTTCTAAAGGAACAAAGGTGTGAATTTACTAAAGACATACTGAGTAAAGACAGGAAGACTGTCAAAATGGTAGTAGGTCTGCTGACTGGTCATTGCAAACTAAACGGGCATATGTACAACATTGGCCTGGCAGATGATGCTATTTGCATATTTTGTCAGGAGGAGGAAAAAACACCAGTAGACCTAATTGAGACGGCAAAATTAGAGTGCGTCTCCTAGAAAAAAAGGTGACCGCATAGATCCGAAAAGGTTGCGGTGAAGCTTGTCCGTCGACCACCTTAACCCTAACCCAACTTAACCTATGTGTCGGTTGAGATCGATGCAAGAAAACACTTTATTATTGTTTAATTGATATAACGACAAATGTAAATAGCAAAGGTAAAAAAGTGTATGCTTTAATGAAGAAGCATTCTCAGAGCTAGCTTTAGCACCCAAGCTAAATGCAAGTTTTTGAATATTTGAACTGAAAATCTATTTTAAATGTTGATTACTCTACTTATTGGATAAGCAAGATCATGACATGTTTTATTTTGGTGGAGGCGCTAGGTATACTTCAAGCTTTGTAGTTCTTCCGTACTATTACTTCTGATATACCATACCATAATCAATTGAGAAAATTGTAAACAAAGTATGGCCGATTTCACTTTCCCGTTTGGCAAAGTGTTCTGAGATTGAAGTTGTGTTTTTGATTCTAAATGATTATGTGGTCTGTACATAGCCGAGACTTTAGTGCAAGAGTTAAACCTGTCATATGATACCCATTTTCTGGAATTTGTTTACTGTAACTTAAAGATAGTCGTTGTGACTAAATTAGATTTTGTAATTTTTAAGTTATAACAAAAAAACAAAACAATAATGGCAGATATCCATGGCATTTCTATTGAACTAAAATAAAGTAATGGGGAAACCTAACTGAAAAATTATGTAGAGGTATTAAAAAAGTAATACTGCAAGAGAAACGGTAGTATAAGTTAAATAATTATAAATTTCTGGTAAATATTACATTTTGTAATGAAAACATCTATAAAAAAATCAAAGTCATGGCACCTCTTACTAAACCGACACTTTAAAATGCTTCACAATGTATTCATTAGTCAAAGGAAAAGAAACACTTCTAACATTTTTTTTTAAATTGTGTCATACATATGCCTACTGATTTACAATCACTAACCTCATCGGTTCTTCTATATGTGTGCGACGTTGCCAAGTGAAGGAAGCAAAATAATGCGCGTTTGTAATAAAATATACGGCATGTGTATATTATTTGGCTCTATCGCATTTCTGTGAACTAATTTATACATGAATTTTTACATATGACGCACTATTTTGCTTCCACCTATTTTCCATCATAGATTTTTAAACGGATTGGAAAAAATATGAGAAAAAAACCTGGCAATGGTGGGTGGCATGACCAACGGGCAACGTACGGACAATTTTTTTTTTCTAGCGATTTACTCGATTAATAAGCGGGACTATTTCGTCCGGTATACGGACGCAAAATAGTCGAGGACGCAAAATGTAATTAAAATGGCAATGCATGGACGCAAAATAGGTGTGGATAAATATATATATATATATATAGATTTGTTCAAACAGCATATACAGACACAATACCATATCATATATATATATATTATATATATTTATGATAGATCTGTTAAACAGCAAATACAGACCAATACCAGTATGTGTTCCCAACGTTCCCAAACCCAAAGATACGTTGTCAGACACCATAGTGGTCTGACAACTTTTCTGTTAGATATGGCACTATTACGCCATCTAGATCATCTAGCCTGAAAATTCTCAATATAAAAATTGGTCCGGTTTTGGTGCTTCCCTAGCTACACTATATACGCTTTAGTTCATCAGTTTATAGAGAGGTAGCGGCTACTGTCGTTTATGTATAATACAGAAATGAATTCTAACCGATTTTGTCAACCATGCAAAATGGTTACTGCGTTATGAAACCAAAAAATGTTGACAACATTGTAAATATCTATTTTATATCGGTTATAGATACTATTTACTTATATTATTTGATTCGCGGTATTATTTAACGTTGCGACTGAAGTTATGTTTAACTTGTTGAATATTTAGTTTTATAAAATAAGTTGAGATAAGTTTAATATTCTTTTATCTTTATCAAATATAATAACACTGGTCATTTATAATGGAAGAAGCTACATTAACTTCTAGCGCGCCTATAGTTGTTCGAAAGATTAGAAATGTTCCCAAAATATATATATTGTATTATAGGAGTATAATTATTATTAGGGTTTTGAAGCATCCATAATTTCAATTGTGGTATTTCTTTCAATTTTAAAAAACTTCGTTTCAAATTTAAACAGCAGGAAAGAAAGTAAAACTCATATCAATAGGTATAAAATTTTAAACTGAACTAGGAAAAAGTGATTTTAATGCTTCTTGAAATATTTCAGCACGGCCTCCTTTTGATTTTCGCCATCTCATACGCTTGATTTTTTTTTGATTCATTATTTTACATTTTTTAAACGCATACATTCTGGCGATACTTCTGGAATATTAAAATCCTTAAATGTTCAATTTTACGTTTATTAACAGAAATAGTATATTAAATAAAACGCAAATTAACAGAATTAGAATCAGCGTTTTCTTTTCAAATCTTGTAGATTCATAATAACACGTCTATAATTAACTTACTTAATTATATTCTCACATTTATATTAAAAGTATCTAACAAAATCCTCACTTTCATTAAAAAAGTTGAATTTATAATCACGTGTAAAATCATCTTTGATTTTCTAAAATCAAAGATTCAGATGATGAAAACCGGAAGAGGCATATATTCAGTACCACTGGAATAATTATCATTATCACCAAAGTCATCGATGTCATTTTATATGTTTCTGAGCATTTCATGAATCCTAGGCTCAGTTGGCTGAAAAATATTTTGCTCTATTTATAAGGTTGACATTTATACAAAATACGAAATATAAAAAAATATTTTAGAGTGAAAGCACAACCTCACACATCTATTAAAATGCAAGGTACTACCTATATAACTATTCACAATCTAAACAATAACAATAAAATAACAGAATATTTCTCCGAATATTTGTTAAATACAAAAGCAGAATCGTCAACAAAAAAATTAATTATTTCTTGAGAACACTATTTAAGTTTAACTATTTTATATGATTACTACAAGTTAAACGTAATCTATATATCCAAATCGCAAGAAATATCTGTTATGTATCTTCTAACGATTCATTCTCCCGCGTAATTTTCTCACACTAACACATAGACCATTCATCCGCACCATTAAATTCCATACGAGCTCAAAAGTACGACCGTTACGAGGCGTACGAGTAGCGCATTTCGAAGTTAAATAAAAAGATTTAATTACGTACACGAAATTAAATAAAAAAGATTTGAACGTTATTATTCAGGTATTCCACGTAACTGGTCATTAAAAGTTTATGATGTTCTATTATTTACTTATATTTGAGATTTTGGCCACCAGTATCTGTTCGATTGAAACTATAAATGTAAAATACTTAACCAAATATCACTTCCGGTTGACGGAATGGATGTCAACTTTGTATTTTAAATAGAATGATATAATTTTATTCATTTTTGGTATCTAACAACTATAAATACGTCAGTTTTCATTAGCTATTTCCTATAGCTATATGTTGCCGTTTTGAGTTATTTAAGTTTTTCTTTTTTTTTTTAGTCATAATCATTGCATCATTGAGAAATTAATATCTCGGTTAATACTGCAAGTAGAGACTCCAAATTTGCTATGTTATGAATGTAGATATAATTCTAAGAAACGGTAAGCACACTTTACATTCTAACATACGGTGTTCAAAACTGAGGAACAAAGTGACATATTTTCAAATGCAGAAAACTCATTTTTTTTAAAATAGACACCCTGTATTTTAATTCGAATTAGAAGTAAATATCACCCCCTATCACTTATACCAGCATTTCCTATACCTATTTTTAATAATTTTGAGATATGAGCGACTTTTGTAAACAGACTAAGTATTCTTTTTTTTTTAAATAGAACATTCTGTATTTTAATTCGGAATTAAGAAGTAAATATCATCCCCTATCACTTTATATCAGCATTCCCTATACCTATCTTTGATAGATTTTGAGATACGAACAACTTTTTGTTAAACAGACTAAGTAGCCCTATCTTTGCGTGTTTGTAGCTGGCTCTGAATGGATTAATGTCAATTCATTGACTAACCAAAAGTGTTTATGTATATCATTGTAATTACACTTTCGTACAACGCAATATTAATAGAAATGAATATTCGAACAGACATTCTTGTATGGTTATTCAAAAATAATACAAGAATTTGACGTGAATCCATTTCAGAGCCAGCTACAAACATTTAAAGATAGGATTAGTTAGTCTGCTTAACAAATAGTCGCTCATAGTAATAATATATAATAAGTAATAATATATAATAAGTAATAATAATAATAGAACATCATAAACTTTTAATGAACCAGTTACGTGGAATACCGCGTATTGTTTCCCCTATATACACAACAATATCATGACATGTTAACTGTATTCCAGAAATAATTAATAAGAAAAATAAATAAAACAAAATTCTAACTTTCCGTCGCTATCTTTATCATTATTCGATATATTTGCTAATTGAACTAGCATCCTTCCCCGACTCATGTTTATCAATCAACTTAAAAACACTGGTATATTAATTTAAATCGCATCAGTATACCGATTTGCGTGTACACCACCTAACGATCTGATTATATGCACTTGCATAAATCTCATCGTATACAAAATTGTTCCTTGAAGCATGGCACCGCGTGGTCTGACAAAATCGTGTAGGAATCTCAAAAATATACACTAATGGTTCCAAAAGGCGTTTAAACGTTCTTGGTGTGATAACAACTGTTAGATTTAGTATTTTTTTTTTAATATTTTTTTTTTACCCCTCTTAAGTTGCTTAAGAAGTTATATTTCATTTTTATGTAATTTCATGTTATATACACCTCTAAAGTAGCTGATTACACATGGTCTGTGGTTGCCTGTCTAATATGCATGGACTGATTACGTCGATTGAATCAATATATATATATATATATATATATATATATATACTATATAATATATAGAAACCTTAACATAGTTGAGCCAATAAGCTAAAGCAGAAATCAACCATTTAGTCTCAAAATTAGAATCTTCTTCACATTCTACAATATTTTTTTTTGGCTTTTTCTTAGTCTTTCACTACAGCTAGTTTCTATGATTTATGGTCTTTCTAAGTATCTATTTATTCTTTTTTGCCATGTTAATTTTATGAACTAAATATAAATCCAATGCCAAATAGGAAAATTTCATCCAAAATAACAATCAGAAAGCGAACTTTCATTTGGGAATGGTTACTTCTGTTGACTATATGATGCATACACATACACCCTTACTTACGAAAAAATACTTTGCCTATTTAAAATTAAACCAAAAAATGATGCTCATCATTCCTGTAAAAATCAAATAACTCTATACTTAAATAATGAAAACTTTGTTAGTAAACTTTTCTAAATGGCCCAATTGTGAGTAGTTTTAGAAAGTTTATCGTTTTTATTGCTATGCTTACATTATTTTACAACTATTCGATAAGGTTCACGTGCAATTCACATTGTTTTCAATTTTTATATTACTCGGTAAAGCGCTGGTAGACTCGAAGAAAAAAATATCCGAACGATACAAGCCTGGGCGAACAAGAGAAGAAATGTGGGTTCCAAGTAATAAAATCATCTCTCTCGCTCGCTAGGACTCGCATCGTTCGGTTACATTTTTATTCAAATCTACATGCAGTTTCTTATCATATCTAATACAGGTGATCATGTTTTATAGAAACCGTTTTGGTTGAAGCTGCTTGCATAAACACTTGTATGCACCTCCACATGTGCCAATCATTTCAAGATGAAAGCGTGTTGTGAAAAATTATTTTTATAATCTTCAAGGTTTTGTTAAGTCAAACAAATTAAAGATTATGTTTTTGTAGAATGTGTATATGTATTGGCTTTGAAGTGCATGGGTATTTACACGTACTTAGCTCTGTCTATATAAACATGTTTAATAACTTTCGCTTTGTTGAATACAATAAGCAACTAGAAATAGGTTTCTGTGCAGAAAAAAAAATGAGTAGCTGCCGTTGTGGACGCAATCAATCGTAAATATTAGGAGCCGTAACGAATCATGAATAAATGGATGTAAAATATGGTAGTGTAGTCGGTTGTCATTGTGGTGAAAGGATCATACATTCTGGTTTCGTAGCGATTCTGAACACCGTCTGTATACTTGTAAAAGGACATTGGCGAAAAGTAAATTTAAATTACAGTGTAACTTGTCTACATATCTGGATATACTTTTCGTATAAACTGCGGCAACAAATTAGAGAAACACTAAAGCCTTATTCTAACCTGCAAACATTTTTTGCGAGTGTGAATGACTCATTTTCAGTTATCTTAAGAATAATAGTTGTAATGAGTTGTATACTTCATGAAACCAAGGAAATCTTGTAAGTTGGCTATATGATCGTTTATTTATCATAAAATGAGTTTAATTTGAACATACACAACCAAAAACCAATCAAACAATGCTAAATAATACAATAAACTAAAAAAAAAATTAATGGACGAATAAATTAGATTTAAATAACTAGAGAAAATGAAACTTTAAAGGGAATCTAATAACGGTTATGAAAACTATTACGAAACATATCGTACATGGGTTTGAAAGCACAATGTAAACATGAGACATTCTTTAATAATATCAAATACTATTAATACAATTACATTTTTATTTATCGCGTTTGCAAGTACAACATTATTCCGTTATGAATCAGATGCGAAAATAATGAATATGTAATTTACATATATGATTTTTAAAAGTAATTCAAATCTATTTAATAATAAGAAAATAACAGTTAGAAGTTAATAATTACGTGAAAATAATCTTATTATTTTGTATGCACCCAAGCTCGGCCAACCCCAATGAATCTCCTTAAACTGGAAGCATTAATATACCGAGTACACCATTAGTGCGTCGGCGGAATTTAGCACGAAAACTATCACAGATAGGAAAGTGAGATTTTCCATACATATATAGTATATCACTGCGCATCATATAAAATTATTTGCAAATATACAGAGTGTTGTAAATTTCCGCAGCCACCTCCAACTTTTTTATTTTAAATGGATTGCTATATTTTTTAGTAGTTACTGTGATAGACACTTAAAACACCTTTACAATGATATATGAGTATGTGTACTTCCGACAATTGGTTTTGGATATATCTCAAATTCTGTGAAAATTTTTACGATTGCAGCTTTTGAGATTTGAAGTTTTATCCTAAAAACGGATGTAGTGCAGCATGTTATTCTTTTGTTATCAATTGAAGGGCTAACACTTTATATGTTACGAAGTGACGCAACGTCAAAATATATACAGGGTGTTAAATATGTCGTGGCACATTTATCGAAATTCAGACGCTTTCTTTTCGATTTTTTTTAAAAAGAACCTATATTTTTCGATATTGCCACAAATTCCCTGTAAAATCCCACAAAATAATTATTTACACTGTTAGATTCTTTAATAATAATATAATTTTAATTCAAAAGATGGTCGAATATATCTCCATTCTGGTGCATACATATTCTCAACCATCTACGTATCGACTGTCTTACATTTTCTGCCATTATTGTTCTCGTTAACTTGAAGAAAAGCATTTCTTATGCGTTGCTGCATGTCTTCTGCCGTTGTAGGGTGTGTCATATAAATGATTTTTTTTATAGTAGGCCACAGTAAAAATCGCAGGGGGTGAGATTTGGTGATCGCCGTGGTCAGCTTCTTTGGCCTTTTCTCCCAATCCACTTATTAGGAAATACTCTATCTATATTAGGTACGCTCTTGCAGCAACTCTATAATGTGCGGGTGCACCATCGGCTTTTGAGGGTTCGATAACTAAAGTATAGATAATAAGCAGTTTATTGGGAATTTAGTACAATTCTATTGTACAATTGCATTCTTGTGCCGAATCGGTGATTAGTTAGAAGAAGACAAGGATATTATATTAGGATTGATACTATATTCTACACTTGCAATTATGTTTTCAAGAGTCAATGAAATAGAAAATAAAAATACGAACATAAATATTAATAAAAAAAAGAAAACTGCGTTGGATGGTGTTTTATGTAGGTGATTTTTATGTAAACACACGAACTGAAGTTAGGTTATGATACTCTGAAATGTTAAATATGACAGAATACAAAAAGCTTGGAAAAAATAAATAAGGTGCACTTGATTTTAAATAGCTTAAATAGCTAAAGATGATAAGTAAACTTTTATACGGATAGATGGACATTTTATGGTTCTAAATGTGTAAAATGCCAATATTGTTAACTTTTTTCGACCGCTAATAGCCAAATTCGGTACCTCTTGATAATATGTAACCTGAAACCTCTTTTCACAAGCAAATCAAAGCAAGTCGTATCGTCTAAAATCGGCCGTTTTGTAGCGCTATTATTAAACGTTTATGAATAACTTTTTATGAATAAGACCGTTAGTTTTTGTTTCAAAATCAAAGTCACCTAACCATATTGGGTATTCCAGATATTGAATATTGCAAACATATTTTCCTTGAAAATCTTCGAAAATACTGGAAATAAATGTTATGTTGTAGCTCCATTTCGAAGGTAATTTTGTAGGGAATTTGCTGACAATATCGAAAAATATAGGTTCTATTTAGAAAAATCGAAAGAAAAACAAAAAAATTTGAGAAATGTGGCACTACATATTTAACACCCTCTATATATATTTTTACATTGCATCACCTCGAAACATATAAAGTATTAGTCTCGCAATTGATAACAAAAGAATAACGTGCGACACTACATCCGTTTTTAGGATAAAACTTAAAATCTCAGAAGCTGTAATCGTAAAAATGTTCACAAAATTCGCCATATATCCAAAACCAATTGTCGGAAGCGCATATACCCACATATCATTGCAAATGTGTTTTCGGTCGCTATCAAAATAACTACTAAATGAATCCATTTAAAATAAGAAAGTTGAAGGTAGCTGCAGGAATTTGCAACACCCTAATATTTGTAAATAATTTTATAAAATGCGTAGAATATACTATATATGTACAGAAAATCTAACTTTCCTAACATTGATAGTTTTCGTGCTAAATTCCGCCGGCAGACTAATGGCGCATCACCCGGTATAATGCTGTATATTGGGTATTTCATTAAATGAATACCAAAACGTGTCTACCAGCGTTTTACTTTCTCCTGTCGTTTTGGTGTACTCCCATTTTTCTCCGCTTTTTATCAAAATGTAAATATGTGCTTTGAGATTTTGTGTGCGACGCCAAAGCTGCCCTATTAGGTATGGTACCATTTAATAGTGGTGCGACAAGGCGGATGAACGTGGAATACGTGAAAGATTATTAGTTATTATTAAAATCTCCATACTTAGATGGATTTATAGGTATGTACGTAAATGTTTTATTAATAATGTAATCAGAGAAATAATTATTAAGTGATTATCATGTTTAATTTATCTCATAAGAATATGTACAGTAAAGCTTTCATTTCGAAATTTCCTGATGTCATACATTTCTATATATTACCAAGAAAAACGCTTCTAAACGTTGTAAAATGCGATTAATGGCGACATTATATGTTTACATATGAATAAGTTGTTAAACAAATGAAGTAGTGTTTATTCCCATTTGTCATATTACTAGATGTGTGTATATAATTCCAGATGCATGCTGGCCGTGTTAATTTTTGTTTTACGACAAGCACTGAGTAGAAGAAGTGTGCCAGCTATTTTTTCAATATGTGATCGTATAAAAAATAGTTATTATTTATGAAACAGTGCATGAAGTGAGCTTTTAAACGGAATGTTGAGAGTGAGTGTTCGCTTCGCTCGTGCTGTAATTCACGTGAGGGCGCAAAAAGCATTTTACGCACAGGTTCATAAATATTTTATCTACGATCTATACGAATTAAAAATAAAAAAAGAAAAACATCATTAGATGAATGTAATTTATTAACAGTGTATACATTTTCGTATATATTCACTTTGACTTTTTAGGCAGTAACTCCTTGATTGTTTGATTGTGCAAAATGATAGAGTGTTTTTTGTTTTACAATCCATTTAGATGTTTTTTTTTAAACTAATTTACTATATTAAATTTTTAAAGATGCCATAATGTTTTCTGTTATTGTTAATTTAAACCGCATTGTTACCTACTTCATGCACACTTTAAAACATTTACGTACCGGTACTAATAATTACATTGTTTACGAATTGAATATGTATACCTAATGACGGATGTACAATCAAGAGTAAATAAACATTTAAATTGTTTGTTCATATATTAGGTGTTCATTTAAAAACGTCATCAAGTGACCTATGAAATTCTAAAAATAATTTGAGGTATGTCTTTCGAGAATGAATATTAGAAATATCAATACTTTGCTTGTTAAAACGGAATTGTTCTGACAATTATCAAAGTAACGACTATCCCCTTTTTGCTTTCTAAATTTTTCTAACAAATTCACAACTAACTTGATGTCGTTTTTAATTAAACACCCGTGATAAATATATCACTTAGTTGGATCAATTATTTTTTTTAACAAAATCTTGCCAAGTTGGGACTTTTATTGTGTCTTGGCTGCACATATATAGATCTAAAGGAATTAAATATTTTCTATGGTTTCTTGAGTTGTTTCTATTGTAGATTCCCTTTAAACTATGCAATCTTGCAACTATTCGACGTATTGACATACAGTATGATTGATTTTATGTGTTCAAGTATATAATTCATTGATTGTGGGAGATAGGAAATATATTTATTAAGCAAAAATATCCTACATTAAATTGATAATGCTACATAGTAGGAGAAGAAAATGACACAAAAATAAGAGAGCATCGCAAAACAAGTATGTTTTTTTTAATGGGATAGCGGATTTTTTTCAATTTTTTGAAAGAACATAAAAATAATTTTTTTCAACCTTGGATATCCGAGTAATAGCGAAAAAATAGCAAAATAATAGTGTCTGATATTTGTATCTGTCAATAATCGAAATTTTTAACTTTTCTAACCACAACGTGGCGAAATATTTTTACAAATGATGAAAAAATTGACATGATAAGAATTTTAATTCGGTGTAATGATAATACCATGCAAATAAGTGCAATGTACTTAAATTTGTATCCCGATCAACCACAACCGCATTTTCGGATTTTTAAAAGATTGGAAATCAATTTACGCAGAATTGGTGGTTTTTTGGCCGGTCAGAACATCCGGCCTCCCAATTTGAGACTGTTTTATTTGGGGATATCCCCAAACAAGAGGTTTTATGCAAGAACTTCTGACAATATTGATGATTTAATTACATAGGCTTGTAGGAAAAGAACTCCCCAGATGTTACTACGGAAAGCGGGTAGAAATTTATTAAGAAGAACCCTACTCTGTATTCAGAATCATGGTGGGCACTTCGAGCAGAGCACTTACTGTTTTCTTTACATTAGTATTACTTATGTGTTTGCTTACGAGTTCAGTTTACTTTTTTTCTTTTTATATTTGTTTGCTATTGCTTTTGTTATTACGTCCAAGATTGAGATTATTCTTTCTTGAAAAATTGCTATACCTTCTATTTGTAAATAAATCATAATATGTGTAATGTCGTTGTAAAGGTAATTTTAAGTTCTTTCAGAAAATCGGAAAAAAAAATATTTTCTCATTAAAAAAAAACATTTGTTTTGCGATGCTGTGTTTTTCTGTTCTGCTACTATCTAGTACTCCCACTTGGCACAATTTAAATTTCCCACAGTTATTTTTAGTAACTTCAACAGAAAGACATTAAAATAACTAGTAATCTAATACAAAACCATTGGTAATTTCGTGTTTCAATGTTGAAGTTACTAAGAATAATTGTGGAAAATTTAAATTTTGCCAAGTGGGTTAGCAATCATTTAATGTACATACTAAAAAAATTCTCCTATATTCGATATAAGTTTTCTACAGGGCAGACATAGCTATCAAATATTTATGTATTACTTGCCAGATATATACATATTTCTTGGGAACTGTTATCAAAATAGTTTCCCCTTTGGCCTTGGATATTCGTGAACCAGCTTCTGATGTGAAGTAACAGCTGGCGTGCAATGGTTTTGACTGTTCTTTTGGTCAATTTGTTAACACTTGTAATTTCATATTTACAGAAAAGGGCGAAACCTATATAATATATATAATATGCCTAATGAAATAATTTAGTTTGGTCAAATAGACAAATTATTAAACTATTAAATAAGTAGATCACATTAAAAACGTGTGTAACATTCGGTTGATAATCGTATACATATTGTTTTACCTTACCAAAAGGATCATCAGTGCTACTGGTCAACCTAATGTATTATACGAACAAAGTCGTATATATACTGAATGGAAGAATAATTGAATGAGAATTTAAGATGGAAATCTCATTATTAACGTGAAGATATTTGCTAAATTGTCGATCTGAAACTACAATATGTATCTATAAAGGATAACAATAATTGTAGGACGACTTTATAAGCCACTATACTTGCGTTAGTAATGATTAATGAGATTTCCATCTTAAATTCTCATTCAATTATTCTTCCATTTATTAAATAAGTATTTATTTGAATATCAATTGCAGTATTATTCATCCAAATATGTTTTATTATTCCAAATAAAGAAATTTTACTTTGCGACTGATATCGATTATTTCCAAGTCAAAGATATACCTTTTCATAAGGAAGAAATATCCTAGCTAAATCACTATTTCCTTCAAATAATTCTTTCTTAGAACTAATAAATCTTTCTTTTGCTATTATTTAAAAGAATAATTTATTTGGATTAATGCATATTTATTAACCAGAAATAAATTCTTTCTCCCTGTAATATTTTTCTTATTGTTAGTAATATTGCAATCACAGAGATGTTTTTCCTAGGAAATAGAAATTTTTCCATTAATATTCACGTCAAGTACTTTTATTATGTGAAAATTTCTAATATTTCGACATTTTTCTTGTGTTTCTGCATATGTATCTCATTCAGGCGACAAATTATCAAAAAGAGTGATTTTTACCAAGAAAAATTACCTAAACTCTTACTTAGGTGTATAGTATTTTTGCTTAATAAATATTTTTTCATCTCTCATAATGTTTTAATTAAGTACACTTCTCGCAGGAAAAATCGGGACACCAGCAATCGAGAATTTTAAAATTCTTGGGTGTAAATGCAGCTTTAAACAGAAATATAAATGTATAGAGAAAAAATGGTTTATACACTGAATAAACACATTGGAGTTTCGGCGATGGCGTTTCCTTTAGAAATACCGAATACGGAAATATTCATGCAAAAAAAAATACGTAACAACAAAAAAGCCTCTTGAATAGACGGTTTCATTTAGAAATATAGTAATCTATTTAACTTATTTGATGTTATGTAGAGATAATTCTTTTTTAAGAAAACTTATGGTGATGGGATTTTAAAATTATATTACTTTTAGTGCTGCTTTGATATTAGTCACTTAGTTCGATTTATGCGCGCAAATACATGTGACTTTAGCAATAGACAATCAATCAGTCTCCTTAGTTTCGGGAAAGTGATTCATAGATTTATTGATTACACAATTATTGATGTATTAACTATTATTGTTGGTTAATATTCTTAAATGTTGCATTACTATCAAGTTTTTATGTATTCAAAAATTGCCAAAAATAATTTTAAGGTTAGTTATAAAATTCTTGAAGCAATTAAGTTCGCAAAGAAATTATTTATTTTATTAACCCTGCGTTTATTGTATATTCAAGAAACATATTGCAGCTATGGTCTGTGTAATCCAATGTCGTTCTATTTTCTTGAAATATGGCCAACGCTTGGTCTGTTTAGAAACTGACTTTATGTAGCACAGGTTTATTAACAATTATTTGCAATATCATTGTATTTACATACATAACAAACTTCGTAAGAAAGCATATTGTTCGTCAATCTCAGTTAGTGCTAAAATATTTGTTTTTGGATTTGATTCATTTAATTTTAATATTTTCTTATTTCTACTGCCTGGAGCTGTGCCTGTGCTCCAGACCAAAAGTGTTTTAATAAAATAGAATAAAGATATTGGATTACACAGGCGATAACTAAGATATATTTCTTGAAAATACAATAAACCGAGAGTTAATACAAAAAAATAATTTCTTTGCGAACTTAATTGCTTTAAATCTTAAAACTGTTTTGGGTATTTTTTTTTAATAGATAGACGAACACATTAAAGTAATACAATATTTAAAAATACTAAACAATAATAGTGTAATCAATAAATCTGTAAAAATCACATTGTCCCAAAAGTCAGGAGGCTGATTGATATATTGTCTATTGTTAACGTAAGTAACTAATACTCAAGTAGCACTAACAAGTAATGTAATTTTAAAATCCCATAACCAATGTTTTCTTAAAAAAAACAATTATCTCTGCATAACATAAAACAAGTTAAATACATATATTTCTAAATGAAGCCGTCTATTCAAGAGGCCTTTTTGATGTTATGAATCTTTTTTTGCATGAATAGTTCCGTATTCGGTATTTCTAAAGGAAACGCCGCCACAGAAACTCCGATTTGTTTATTTTATATATAAACCTTTTTCTCTCTATACATTTATGTGATTTATGGCTTTGATAAGTGAATATATCCTTTAAAGCTGAATTTACACCCAAGAAATTTTAAAATTGACGATTGCTGGTGTCCCGATTTTTCCTGCGAGAAGTGTACTTGAACACATAAAATCAATCACGCTGTATAAACTTTGCGTTATGCGACGTTTATTAGCAATATTTGAAAAAAAAGATAAATGTTACCTATATCTTCATTAAATATTTGGCTGTTATTTGATCGAAAGTAAACATTAACGATATAACGATGAAAATTTTAAACCAGATCCCCACTTTTTAACTGTTACATCGGGGAACATTCAAGTTTTTAGATATTCCACGCTATCGCATAACGTACTGATTAAGTTGATGTTGTAAATGCGAGACCGGAAGCGTAATTGCGCTATCCGCGTGTACTTTCTGGATGTAAAATCTCTCCTTGTCGCCACCGTAAGATTTCGCGGATATCAGTTTTCTACGCCAGTTGTGTGGCGATATGCAAAAATATAGTCGCATTTTCTTGATGGCATTACATAATGAAGCATGCAAGCAACGTTAGCCAGATTTTGTATCGCGGTCACACAATATTATATCGCGTTGAATATCTAATGATGCGAAGAAGTGGAATTCGCAAGCTTTGTGCATACGTAATACGCATATCCATGTTTGACAGTTTAATTCGATTTCGCATTTTTTTTTTCTTTTGCGAAAACCGTTAAAGGCTGAAATTTGTAACGATTTTATTAATTCCCGGACCGAGTTGCTCATCGGGGACTGTTTGTTATATTCGAAATCTGAATGAATGCATTCATTATACTGTGATTCACGTCGGTTAATAAACGTCGCGATTAGTACTATGATGTAATTAAGTATGCTCTGCTCGTTTTTTTTTGGCGGATTCAATTTTCGTCTCTCTTATATATATTACCTCGTGTATTATTACTGACTAATGCTGCCGTTTATTATAAGGAAGAGCGTGTCTATGATTAGGGTGAATAATAATGTTATTATCTGTGAGAATATAATAATTGTTCCGGTGAATTTGCATGTAGGACATGTAATTTGATATAAAAAAAAAGAAATTGAGCCAATTAGCTGGGTGAGCTAATGTTGTTGGTAGTTTTAATTCTTCCGCTTTGTATAGCGGCATTATTTGAAACGGTGTTGAGTTTATCTTGCACTTTTCTATGTTTTAATCGTTTGTGTCGACTCCTCGATCCTGTTAAAATTTCATACTTCACCTCTCAACCGTAGATATAATCCGTGACATTAGAAATATTGCACTCAGAAGAAATAATTTGTTAAACTTGATTTTTTGGCATTAAAATGACAATGTTTAAAGCAAGCTGTTCTATAATTTTTTTGTGAAAAAAAATATCTGTCAGTTTTCTGTGAAGAAATCTGTTTATTAGAGCCGACTAGTACAGAAATGTTCAGTTATTGCGCGTTCGTCTACGAGTGTTAAGCATAAGAAAATGCCTAGAGTTCGAAGACGTCAAAATTGTTACCATGTGAGTGATTTTGGCTTAGAATCGAAGATTATACAAGAAGGTTTTGAAATAAGGAAAAATTTGTGTTAAGAGCATGATAAACCTAACAAAAAGTCAAAATAAACTTTTTGTTGCCGAAAAAAATAGATAAATTTACAACTTAAATTATTTTTTGTTTACAATGTTTCAGATATTTTGTAACAAGTGTTCAAAATGGCCCCCGTTAGCATGAATGTGACTTAATTTTAGCAGTTGTTATGATTTCCAAACGTAAAAGATGTAACAGGTACAAAACACAACCAAACCAAACAGAAAGGTTATTAAGACTTTTTTGTTTGGTTTTTTATGTTCTAGCACATTGTCTAATTTTGTCGCCTATTTTAAAATCACCCGGTATATACGTCAGAATAATTTGGTATTTGTTAGAAAAGTGAACGATTTTTTTTTTTTATATGAGATATGCCCATTGAACTGCATACTTACCGTAACTGGAATGGGTTCAGAGCGGCTAGAAGTGACGCCGAGTAGGAACGCAATAAGTTAGGTATTTCCGTCCTTGTTTAACACATTAAGGCGAATAGGGATAAACTGAGCGTTAGGTAAAGGCAGGTGTTTTTATAGCTAGGTATGGGTAATTCAGGTATATTCGTTGTGCGACTGTGAATAAAATGGTTACTAATATTTTTTGCAAACGTTTATTTGAAAGAAAACAGGTTATACATTTTTGAATAATATTAATTTTGTCATTTTCTGGGGTACTGTAGTCCCGTTTCCTATAAATTTTTGGGTTTTTTTTTGCAAATTCTCCAAATCTACATTTGAAAAAACACATGCATTACTTTTTTGATTATCTGAAATTCGTGAAGTTCTAAGAGAGAATCTAGAAAATGGGCATTACATAATTTACTGGTTTTTGTAGGTTGCCATTTTTTCCTTCTTAAGCCCGTCTGACACGATCAATCCAAATGTACATTTTTTTTTGTAATTTTTTCATGTAATAAAAAATTGAAAGAAACTTGTGCAGAAACATTGAAGCTAGACTTTTTCTGTATGCAGAGCGCTTCAATTTTTTCGTCATTTTTCTTTCGACGCAAGCGCAGAATTTTGTTTTTGAAGGTTATATTTGTATGGATTTGTCTGGTACATATATGAAAGTTTTAAAAATGGATATGGAATGTTTACTATTAGCTAGTATTGCTACGGCGCAAGCAGCTATTGTGATTCTATTAAGATAAAAAGGCGTAATGGAAATAAACGTAATACTTGGAGCATCAGCATATTACTACATGCGCATTAGACTTGTGCACAGAAAAATGACAAAAACTAGAACATTTCCTATTATTTTATGTATATAATGATTGAAACGAAAAATGATCATTTTTTTTCTCTGTAGAACACGTTCAATTTTTTTATTACTTAAAAAAATTACAAAAAAATGTACATTTAAATTGATCGTGTCAGACGGGCTTTAAATAGCAGATATCCATAGCGTTAAAAATTCTGGTCTTTTGAAAGGAAAGCTGTAATATGTATATAATATACTTGGTTACTGATAACAGACATGGTAGAGTGCCAATTATCCGAGTCTTATTTTTTGATAAAAAGTTGTTGATAAAAGGGCAAAAGACAATTATAGAAAGGCTTCTAAAATAGACAACAAAAATATTTTATAGTTTGCTTTTGCCTTTAAAGTTCAATTAAAGTGCAAGGAAACTTAGATAAATTTTAGAGTATAAAACTTTTCTGTTTAAAATTAAAACTGAAATAATTCTTCAATTCATTTATTAAATGAAAGATTATCACTATTGCTTACTGGGCGGCTCGGATAATCAGATCCAACAAAGGCACTTATCCATGAAATTGGATTTGTTTTCCTTTATCATGTAACTTTTTACATCCATATGCCACACAGTACATAACCATTATGTAAGCGAACGAAGTAAAATTAGAATTATAAAATTTCCGTATTTGTTTAATTAATATTGACCAAAAAATAAGCGGAAGCAAATGCAATACGGCTGAGCAAATGAACCAGAGTGAGACAGAGATACCTAAGTTAGTGTTGTTCTTGTTTACTTCACTTTTTGGCAGCGGTCAGCACGAGAGACTCCTTTCCAGTTACGTTAGTATTGAGTTCAATGGATATGCCACTCGCTTGGTGTTGAGAAGTTGCAACAGAAGATGGGATTGAGAAAGGGTCATGGGACTGCCTTTATTACCTTAACCATTGATCACTTGATCAGCAATTGACTTGCTACTGATATAGCGAATGTTTGAACTGAAAGTTTTCAAATAACTTAGAAACACGTTTTACACCACTTAAATCAGAAATAATTTTCTTTTTCCTTAATAATCGACATTATATTCTATTGAAACAAAAAATACTACTGCAAATTTGTTTTTAGTAAATGTCATAGTATACCGCCCAACCTATAATCATCAGTGAATTTCTATTTTTTAGACGAGTTCATAGTTGAAATTAACTATGTTTCGTCAGTTTGCAAATTAACTACCAATCATTAAATCGATGAAAACGGTTCTTATGTGCTGGTTTAGTGACTTTATCTCGCTTCACGTTTTCAGGCGATTTTCAACACTGGCCTTCGTATAAACAGTGCTGCTAACAATAGGTACGTTGAATGTTAAAGCTCACAAGAGTGTAATTTAAAACGATACTTACTATATTGTGATTTATTGTAACATAAAAAGGAGTACGCATTTAAAATGGCTGTTTATAATATACGCCGGAAACTCTTACGAGACGGATTCGTAAACAATAGCTCCTTTAGCAAAAAAAAAAATCAGAACAGAAGTTATGTATAAATATCTGAATGATGGATTAGAAGATATTTCGATCGTAAATTTTAAGTACCAGCATACCTAATACCTATCCAAATTTTCCTATCGGATTACTCATGCTTATAAAGTCGTAAAAATTACCATGTAATTTTAATGACTTATGGAAAAATATGGGCGGAAAAAACTAATAAATCTATTATAAAAAATAATTCTCTTCTTGACAAATTCTGTTTCAACCAACCAAAAATGTTATTTTGAAGTACCAAAGATTATATTGTATTTTTTATTAGATTAGAACAAAATTGAGTTTGTGTTTTTGGGACATATTATTATTTATTTGTATTATTACGTACAATTAGCTAAAAAAAAATGTAACCCAGGTTTGTAAAACGAATTCGTAGACGTAATTCTAACATATTTACTTTAAATGCAATGCCATCGGAATCTCGAAAGATAATACCTTACGGCGCGCGGCAAAGATGTCGCAACCTTTTCGGTTTGCCCAGCGATTTGCACTCCCAGAATTGGAAACTTTGTAATCGCCGCTAAAGGATTTTATACAATAATTTTGGTTTCTATTCTCTTGTTTACGTCGAAATTTTGTTTCAATCAACTGTTGTATTTTTTTTTATTATATATAACATAATGATGCCGTCATAAAAAGAAATAGAAATAAAACATTATAAAAGAATACCTAACTATTTTTTTAACAACTATTAAAATAATTTTAATAAAAAATAAGATTTTTCCATATTTTCTAGACTTTTTCAATAAAAAATGCCATTTTGGCATTTATGTCTGATATATTATTTATACATCCATATTACCAGAATTCTTGTAAACTAAACCTTAAAGAGTTTTTTTGTAATTGAAGTAATGGTTTTAGTAAATTTATTTCTTCAAATAATTTTAAATACACATTTTAAATACATATTTGCACAAGTTATGCCATCTGGTCACCTGCGTGTAATCGATGGCTAAACTAACAACAAAGGAAAGGATATATGTCGACAATCGTTCCGAAGATAATCCCCTTGATGTTATGCGACAAAGATGCCACAACATTTTCAGCTAGATTTGTATTCGCAGTGTTTTGTTTTATAGTTTCCGAATCTACACACGCGCAATGGCTGGTAGATTAAAGGAGATGTATCTTTCTTTATATTTTTTTATGGCTTATTTTCCCTATGTCGCCTTTTTTTGAGTTGATATCTCTATGATATCTTCTTTCTCTTATATAGTCCCTGAGAGTGAGCGATTGGTCTTAATTAAATGACTTGCACAATACTGATGATGCATATTTGTATTTTTATATTATTTTTAAATTTTATTTTGATTTAAGCTTTCCTACAAGAATATTCTGTTCTAACAATCAAGCTGCTTTGAATAATATCAAAATTTCAAGTGCAAATTTAAAACTGTATAGGCTTAAAAATGTCATGTGTAAAAAAGGTAGTAAATACAATTGAATATTTTTTAGGATATTTAATAAATTTATTCTTTTTCGGTAGCATTTTTAGCAGCATTAAAAATAAAAAAAAACATAGTAACTCTAATTTTGACCTATTGCATTTCAAAAAAAAAAAAAATAAATAAGGTGCCTTTTTGGGAAAGTAATTGAAGTTCTCAGATAGCTACAATATTATTAGTGAAAATCAACACGGTTTTATGGCAAGAAAAGTAACTTTTACAGTAATCAATTCTTTTTATCAAAGTATGTTAGGTACCTAGAAACAGAACCCAGATTTCAGCAGGGCATCCGACTGTGTCGGTGATCGAGCAATGTTGGAAAAGCTGCCGTCTTTTGATATTAGGAGAGCTGCTTTGCGGTGCATATCATCTCACTTGCATTATCGAAGTCAATATATATCGATAAATATTAATTTGAATCGGTCCATGCATCCTATAAATTCTAAAAGTTTGAAGAATAAGTATACGATGTGCCACGAGGCTCTGTAGTGAGTCCCGTCTTATTTTTGTTTTATATCAACGACATGGAAAGCTTTATGCTGAATGACAATATTCATATTAATTTTTATGGTGGTGATACATCCATTATATATAGTATTTGATGAGGATAAAGATAGTTTACAACTTAAATCTAATGTTTTCCTTTTGATGGGATTAATCATTGACCAAAGGAACCCAGTCTTTCATCCAATATTTCATTGTCATCTGAGAGAAGGACCATCTTTGAATTAATTAATGAAAAACAAACATCATGTGTAGGTACAAAAATTGCAAGTTCCTGATTTTACAAATAGACTAAACTTTAACGTCTAGTGCTATGATTTGGTCCATAATAAATTACGATTTGGGATATGCTTCCGGATAGGCATTTATCATTAAAAAATGAATTCTATTGCAAATGTGGGCTCTACTTCTTCTTGTACCCAAATTTGTAAGGAATTCAATAAGAACAATCAGTTTCATCAATACTATACAAGGGCTGGGGTCAATTCTAACTTTTCCGAGATAAATAAATCTTTTTGTTAGTGTATAAATGGTCTTTGTGATGCATTGAATTTATTGAAATTTCTTCATTTGTTGATTTTATAACAACATTCCGCAATGCTCCATTTTCTTTTTTTATTATTAAGAATTTTACTACTTTCGAAGAAGGAGCAATGAACTCATTCTATTTGCAGGTTGATTTACTTTTTCCGAAGATTCCATCAAGTAGTCACAAAACATTCTATGTTCGTATACGAACACGTTGACAGCACAACAGTAGCTCCTCAACAGCTACATTAAACTTGTCCACAATTAAAATGAAACGTAGTTACGTATGCAATACCTGTTTGCCTTTATTACAGTCACACCATTTGAACCGTCATACGCGAGAAACCCGTTACGCCTCAGGATTTTTAGATATAGGGTCAGAAAGCGTGGTTTATGTATACAAGGTTATCATAAAATAACGATATGTTTTAGCTTTAACAAATTAAGTTAAAGTATGTGAAAGAAATTCGATTGCTTGAATAATGGGATTGTTCAAGTCCAAAAGTGGTTAACGCAAATGTTCGATATGTATGTTTGCTGCTGTATAATCACCAACAGTTCCTCCAAATTATATACACTATTATTTAGCATTTCTGGTTGAATTGCAGCAATTTGATCCCTAATAGAGCCATTTAATTCTTCCAGCCCTGCTTTTTAAATAATCCCACATCCAGTAATCAGCTGGGTTAAGATTAAGCGATCTTGGAAACCATGAATTTACAAAATGTCTGCTTGTAACACGATCTTGAAAAACAGCAGTTAACAATTCTTTAACTGGTCGGTAGATATGCAGGGATGTGCTCCACCCTCCATTAAAATGATGTTTTTTAATTCCTTCGAGCTCGTTTTATATTCGTAGAATGGTATAATTCGTTATTTTATTTATTTTATTTCGACGTTATGAGATATCTTCTCCCACCATTATAAATCTGCGAGTTCCTGATTATAATCGCGAGCAGAAAAATCTACACCAAAGCATCCCAGAGCTAAAATATAAGAACGCCACAAGAGTTTGTTCTATTTGTTCTGATGGAAATAAAAGAACGTTTGAGAACTAAGGAAGCAAGTCGATTGGATATTCGAACCTAGCATAACTGTCAACCATATTCGACAGTTTTAAGTGTTACCCCCACCATTTAGAAAAAAATGGGCCTCATCTATTCATAAAATACGGGATAACCATTCGGGTTCAATTCCCATCTGAGCCAATATTCGTAAAGAAAAATTATATCTGATAGGAAAATCTGCATCGTTTAATTCCAAAAGCAGTTTCAGTTAATAAGGATACATTTTTTTTTAAGATTCAACGCAAAATTTTCCGTGGCATAGCATTTACAATCGTTTCAATATCGCATTCACACTTCTGATTGCTAGTGGATTAGTGTTGACCATGTTTCGTTTTTCCCGAAGAACTTCTGTAACTTGGACATCATCACTAATTCTTGGTCTTCGTGATGTTGATAGGTCAGTTACAGACCCTGTTCTTTCAAATTTGCCAATCAAATTACGGTAGGCTTTCATACGACAGGGCCCTAATTTTCGTACAAAACTTTCGTGTTCCGGCAGTCTAATTTCTATCGCGTTCATAATAACATTGTGTACTAAACCAATTCTTGTTTGTAGATCCATGTTCTGAAAGTTTAAATCCTTTTAATGGACGTTTACGTGAGTTTTATTTTAAGGAAAATAGGGTCGGGAACCGATTTTTTAAATTTCTTTATTCGAAAGAAAAGTTTCAAATTACTACGAATTTATAGCTTTTTTTGTTTATAAGATTAGTATTTTTAAAGAAAAAGATGGTTGAAAATGTATATTTTTTACTCATCAGTGAGTGGACATTCAAATAAAACATATCCCGCTGTATCTATCCCACCACATTCATAATGCGAATCATTAACCCTCTCAATTCTACATAAATATGATTTGAAATTACCGTTATTCATTCTAGTTCACCTTCCATTTAAAGTAATATCCCTAAACGCTTTTTTAACTATGCTAACTGAAAGTAACCCGCATCTAATTATGGATTATTATTGATTTTTGATTATATAAGGCTTAAAGTATACCCCTTACTTTATGATGACCTATACTTCTTTTTATCATTTATTTTAATGATTTTCCTGTGAGTATGGAGCTATTTATGTCGCCGTGTATATGGGTGCTGGATATAGACATGTATTGTGTTCAGTTTATTTATGTTTGTAATGTTTGTTCGCTTCTTTTACAGTTAGAATGCAATTATCAAATGTCTTGGTTGTGATGTACGTGTCATTGTCTTCGGTGTGTTGCCAGAAATGCCAAAATTGCTACACCGGACGTGTGCAAGGATTGAGGAGTGCTGATTGTTATAGGAAAGAGCTGACCCGCGTACCTCATTGTTTACCTGGGAATACAGAGGTAAAATTTGGGTCATAACTTTTTTAATTTCTATTAATTGATGCTTTAGTGTGTTTTCGTATTAATTCGTTAATGCTTGCTTTTTTCCATTCATTAAATTTTTTTTTTAATTACAGGTATTAGACTTGTCCACTAATAGGATACGAGAAATATTGGAAGACGACTTAAATTCCTACCCCTACTTACAAATACTGTACTTACAAGATAATTTAATTACGTATATACATGAAGAGGCATTAGATGACTTAACTAGTCTTCGTACTTTAGACTTATCGTTTAACGCGTTATACAAAATTCCCGCTGCGCTGTTTTCGTTGCCAGTATTATGGAAACTGCAACTGGGGGGAATAGGGAATCAGAACATGTTGACATGTATCGAATCAGCGACGCCCGTTACTAGTCCTTTAATTTACTTAGACCTGTCGTATAATAAACTCTCGAGACTGCCGATTTTGGGGGAAGTACCCACATTACAGTATTACAACGTGTCAGGCAACAAAAACGTGCGACTGAACACGACAATGTTTGCTGGCCTTTGTAATCTCCTGGAGCTCCACGATGACGGCTTCACCGCCACTTTTGATAGTCCTTGCGATTGCTTCATTCTGGAGCGTTGGTTGGCAATGAGACACGTCCAGTTTAAACCGCTTAATTGCCAAACAAAAGGTAAAAGAACTAAAGTACGTGGATGGTATAATCAATGTGCTTTTTTTTTCAGAATGTAAAACAGAAATTCCGCAGACGGATCTGGATACTTTTAAGAGTTGCATGAAACAGTATGAGGCTCAACAGCAGCAGATGTACAAAAAGAAATTGCTGACAAATATTGGAATATCGATGGGGACGATTGCTCTATTCCTTCTAATTTTGTTGTTTTTCATATTCAGACGGCACAGAGCGCGCAAGCAAAAGAAGAAAATGGAAAAACAATCTCATTTGAAACAACAAAAGAAGGAAGGCATCGACGATTTGCTTTAAATGTGTTACTTAGATTTAAGTTATTGTTGTATTTTTTACATATTTTTTTAATAAATTGTAAATTATTGAATATACCCGTGTTTTAATGAATATTTAACGCATTTAGTGTATTGAAGTAGGAGTTGGGTTATGTAAAATCGAAACCGCTTCAAATGCTGGCGGTACAAAAATTTATTGCGTCCAAGAATTGCGTGTCATTTCCATGTAATGAGGTGTTTACCTAGCGCAAATTTGGAAACAGAGTAAGTAGACTTGACAAAAAGTTGAGATAAATGACAAAACTAGACAACACGTCGAACTTATTGAATCAAAAATTTGCTAGTACTTTAATTTTTCAGTCTCTTTAAACATTCAACAACAAAAAACGATTGAATATAACTATTTATAAACATAAAAATTATTTAAAATTCATAAAAGAAATATCGGGAATGCTTTTCTAAATTTGAATTGCTGAAAAATAAATAAATAAAATTTGAATAAACGTATTCCACACGGCCTTGTAAAAATCAATAAGGGCTATCAAAATTATATCACTCTAAGCTCTCTAAGTTCCTGTTGAACGCAGTTAAATATTCATCATCTTTTAGAACTATTTTTTTTTAAATAACTTCCAAAATAACACATTAATTTAAAATAATATAAACATAATAATTTTGTAGTAATTACAAGTTATTTTTTTTTCCTTCTATTAATGATAATTATAATAAAATAAATTGTACACTAGCCTTAATTTTTGTTTTGTATATAATAAAGTTATGTGCCGGCAGTACGGCTGAGAAGGAAGGGTGCATCATTGCCAATCTTGAAAGTCAAGCAGCAATATGCGGTACGGTTTTGGTGGGTCACCATTCGGACAACGCTTCTCAGTGGCTCGGTGTGTTCCGGCACTCTAGCCAAGGGCCTTCAAGGCCTGTAGTGCTGAGTTATTATTATTATATAATAAAGTTTGAATTTTTCCAACCGCGTCAAAAATTTAATTCATTATCTTCATATTCACTTTCAATAACGAGATATTTTATTGATATAGGAAGGAGGATCGCGTTTTATAAACGAACGAAAACTTGCCGATCGTTTTTATTTAAGTATCCTATTCATTATTATTATTTTATTCAATTTATCCTTTGAATTTAATATGTATACAACTTCACCTCCAACCTAATTTGAAAAGCCAAACAAAATTTAGTGCACTGGCTTGATCATAGCTTGAATGTGTTTATGCGTTAGGAATTATTAGTGTCATTATTTCTAACTTTACATTATTCCTAATATCTTATAATTTGTAGTTTACGAGATTCAAATATTGCATATAGTAGAAATAAAAAGAAAAATTGAAGAGTTTTCACCTTGACTAGCTAATTTCAGTATGTTCGTTTGTTACAAATGTAACGTATATTTTGAAAGCCGAATGAAGATTGAGGTTAAATTGCACGTTATATATTTAAAGATGTTTATTGAAGCAGTGATTCTTCTCTAAATGATTGGGAAAGTGACTAATAAAATCTACAAGAGGCGAATTAGATTCTGCTTGTATCCCGTATTTATACTCTCTTTAATTTTTATTATATACCAATTAGTAATTTTTCGCCAACTGAATCATGAAACCACACCAAAACATGAGGATTCCACCGAAATTATCATTGATTTAGTTAGAGGGATACACGAGGGCAATAAGATATTTTACGAAAAGAATTCTGAAAATACTTTCAAATGCATCTTCAGCATGGAGGTGATAAGCTATGATGCAATTAATGACGATTACTGTGATTGTTTAGATGGCACAGACGAACCTGGAACAAATGCCTGCAAGAATGGGCAATTCTATTGTAGGCGGCAAAGGTCATTCAAGATTTTCCAAAAGGGTACCATCAAATCGTGTAAACGATGGCATCTGCGACTGTTGTGATGGTTCTGATGAATGGCAGAATAAACTGAAGTCTGACTTGACAGGTAAGGTTGTGTTGATGATAATGTTATTATTAATACTAAAAATGGTACTTTATGGTTTTAGCTAAGCAACAAGCCGTTTTGGATCGGTTTTTGGCACCATGTCCAACGCTATGTTAGTAGGTACTTAAACCTAGTAAATTTTTATATAAGATGAAATGCTTATAAGATGTTTTTTGTGTTATCTATTTTGTTATATAAAAAGTAATTTCAAATAATTTTTGTAATATAGTAAAGTATGGAGTAAATAGTGCCATCTATTGAGTGAAAGCTCAATTAGTATAAGAATTATCCAGAATTGTCTTTTTGCAATTAAAATTTTCTATTTCAATCGGCTTCTTTTTTTTTAACATATAGCATGAACGAAATGCTCGCCAAGCATGAAAACATATTCTTAAAAAAATAATGGTTTCGCAAATAGAGTTTGAGAAATGAGTCTGAAAAAAAAACTGTTCTTATCTTCTTTTTATTGTTACCGTTTTGAATATCTAACGTCTTAATAAATTAAAAGAACTCGGTGTTCTACAATGGATGTGTGTATATATTGTGTAAAGTTATCTGTCAAGATTTTTACAAATGAGGAATTGGAATGAACTTTGACAATGTACAATTTTTTTGGCGGTTGATGAATAATTCTTAATTTTTGATTAATTGCTAAGGTGATTACTTATTTAAACCAAACTGTCAACGCGTTCAGTATTTCAAATTTTTTATTATTAACATCATCTATTTTGGCTTACTTTGGCCGTACAGAAATGAAAATAAAAATTATTGAGAGAGGTAAGGTGCTGTAATGAGTGAAAAAAAAACAGGTTTAAGCACTTTTTCGACTTTCATCAAGAAACTGTTACTGCGCAGGGAATTTGTCTCTGGACAAACAAAATAACATTTTGTATATCTACGTTAAGCTGTTTTGGAGTAACCTGATAAGACCATTACAGCAAATATCCCAGTAAACCAAATTCAAATTTCCCGCAATTATTTTCAGTAACTTCAACATCAAGGCATGAAATTACCAACGATTTTGTATTACATTAATAGTCATTTGAATACCTTTAAGTTGAAGTTATTGAAAATAATTGCGGGAAATTTGAATTTGATTTACTGGGATATTGTATGTTTGCAACACTTTGGGTATATTTTCATAAACATATGGGAATGTAGAAGATGATAGGATAATTGACGTTATGCTAGAAGCATTCATAATTAATTTAGGAAGTTGTGAGACAGATAATGATTTTTACGAAGTAGCGATTAACATCAATTATTAACATTAACGTGGTTACCACGGTGCCCATAAATGCAGTTTACTTTTTAAAATAAAAATATGAGCAAGCAGTCATTTTATTATATTAAACTATAAATCAGGTATTTTAATCTTTACAGGTTTTTTTTCTTCTGTAAAATTAGTTAACTATCTGGCATGAGAATTAAATAGATAGAAATTTAAATTTTCCTCTATTTTTTATCCCTTATTAGAAATAATCTCACAAAAATAAAAATTTTGCAGTGTAAACCGATCTACTTCCGCTACTTCTCCTAATTTTTAGACAAGAGGTTTGTTCTTTATTGCCGTACTTTTTGTACTCGTGTACACTAGTGACACTGAAACGTTCTTTATTGCAGTACAACGTAAAACAAACCTGTTCTTTATTGCGGTGTACACAAGTCCAGTGTACTCATTGTCTGAAGCAGGGTCAGGCAGTGCAGTGTAAGGACCGAATAAATAAAAATTGGCTGAAAACTGAAAATAATATAAAAATAAGTAATCACAACTAATTATAAATATTAAATTTACCCATTAATATCAAAATAACTTGTTAAATATTTAAAAAAAGGGGGAATCATTATCTATGTAAGTACTCAGAAAGTGAGGTTAACTCTTATTGTTTGTAACCCACTATCATTATATTTATTGTATAAAATTGTATATATGTATAATCAAAATATTCTGAATTATTTACAGAATATAGAGATATTTTTGCATCATTGCCATATTAATTATTGCACTAAACGCGTTCTTTATACTTGCTCACAAAATATTTGTCCTGCTTGCACTAGTTCCATTCCGTGCAGTGTAGTATGAATTCATTGTAATAATAAAGAACAAACCCAAAGTATAAGTAATCGAATGATTTCGATAATCGAAATTCATTCTGTATAGCAATATATCGTAGGACCTTTTTTTAGGTTGTGTATTTCACATCTTCATGAACTAATTATTTAATTATTTACGTATCGCTCAGTATAATCCAGCGATTATTCATTACCAAACATCATAATCGAATTCTCGATGATCGCTAGTAAATGAATGATGGCTTTTTCGTCATTCGATTATGTTTACAATTTAGTATCTAATTTTTCCTTTTCTGTGAACAACTACATGCAATGAGGTTAGTTGATACACAGAATGTGTAGCGAAAATTCTGGTGAGATGAGAAATTAAACTCTGTATTTTATCGAGCTGGAAGTGCCTGTATTTATGTGTATTTCTCCTTAGTGTGGAGTTTAAGTTAATAACCATAAACCACTTTATTGTTTATTATATCGTAGCATAGGTTCATCGATATCCAGTATCCAGTGTAAGATTCTTATGTTCGTTTTGAAGTCGACAGTTTTCATAAAAACATAATATTTTCAAATATTTCTTGAATATTTGCTCCATATTAAACTATGCTTAACTTCATTATTTATTTACGTTGTCTACTATAAATTCAAGCAACAGTTTCCGTTTGTTTTTAAAATGACAAGCACAGCAATTGCGTTGGTAAAAACGATCAAAACAACTCCTAAGCAGAGGTTAGGTACATATCATTGAAAACGTTCATAACTTATCTCCCAGTTCTGGTCAAAATTGGTTCAACCTCTTTGTAACCATAACGTACGACTACAAATCCAAACTCCCTGCGATAGATTTGACAACAGTGCACGTATTTCCAATAAGCCTTGTTTCGTATTGTACCTTCTACCCCACATAGCCAAATTTAAATTGCCCGCAATTATTCTTGGCACCTTCAACTTTGAAACACAAAATTACCTATCATTTTGTATTACATTGATAGTTATTTTAATAGGTTTACGTTGAAGTCACCAAAAATAGTGACGGGAAATTTAAATTTGGCTGTTAGGGACAATACTGCATATATCCGTATTATTGAGTTGTAGGTGCATTCGATACGACGCCGCTGCCTGTAAAGTATTTATTTAAGAATTCCTAACGGTGAGTCATTTGCAACCTACAGCATATATGATTTACAGCATTTGCCTGCTTTATTGATGATATATGGTCGAAACTTAAAATTAGAAAAGATCTAGAATTGCGTTGATAAACATTTAGTGGCTTCGTACGCCAATGATTGCTAAAAGTGGGAAAATAAGAAGAGTGATTATTTTCATAATCTAAGCAAGATTAACAAATTGACGTTATTTTATTTCGTTATTTTTTTTTTCTCAATAAATGTCACAATATACATATATAAAATGGAATAAATAAATATTGATAGCGTCTCAACAAGAATTAATATACTATTAAATATAATAGTAATATTACATGTATATAATACTATGATATATGATACAGAGGTAAAGCATCTTTCACGAACGAAACCGTACTTAAACAACGATAAAGTTGAAATATAGCATCTTCAAGTTTCCTAGGTGTGTTCTTCGTACCGGTTCCATCATTTGACCGCGTTCTTCTGACTCGCCTTCTTGTCGATGTCCCTATCTTTAAATACGTTGATGACGTCAAAGTGTATGAAGAGATTGGGGCACACATTTTCGAAATGGACATTCCTATCCACTTGTGCGCCAAGCCTCCTCAGTATGTCGCTGAACAGTTTCTCTTCCTTTTTGATCCATGGACGCCTATCGTCTTGTATTTGATAAGGAGTTACATGGACATGGACCCTAATACCTGTGTCATAGTAAAACAGTCCATAAATAAAGGTCACGGTTTTATTTCGCAATAAATTAATCGTAAAAGTAGAACGTTAAATTTATAAAGTATCGAAGAGTAAAAACATTTAGGATTATTTTTTTTTTCTTAAATAAACGCGAAGAAATCGTTTATAGAAAACAGCCATGTGAATATATTTGATGTTTAACGGTTACTAAAACAGAACAGATCGTTAAAGAGCGTAAATGGTAAACAATATAATTTAAAACATGTGTTAAAGTCAAACAAACTATTTTTTTGTAGTTTAAATATATTTTCACGTCGAGAACACTCAATTCGCTGAAATAGCATTTTCTGGAAAGCAAAGTGCCTGTAAGATTTAACTCACCTAATCTAGTCAACGTTTCTAAGAGGGGCCTCGATGTTATCCAAGTGTTCTTACCCCCAGAATGGCCTCCATCCAGCCAATACATATCCTTAATTCTAGAGACGATATCCATTGAAGTATGATCGTCTGGAGTTAGTGTTTTTAGATAATGGAACTCGTATAGGAACTGGTTGAGCACAACGCAGCCTTTACTAAAGCCAATCAACGATATGTCGTATTTATCCAACTGGACGTTTTCTCGCCACCAAAACGACTCCTCCAGCTTGGGCTTTTCGTAAACGATGTTGGCGTTGTTGGGCATCAGGTCGTCTGAAGTCTGTATAGTATTTTCTTCGGTCTGTGAAAGGAAATGCGAAACTGTGGATAAACAATCGGGATCTTGAGAAACAAAGTTCAATTATAACGGTGTCATTTAGTAAGACTTAATATCAACCTTACCATGACTACCATAATCATTTTTAGAAGAAAAAGGATTTTTTTTTGTCATGTCATCCCCGGGATGACACGGCAAAAAGTTCGGTTACGTCCTCGAAGAACTTATGAAATGCATCAAAACAACATCTTAAAACTAAATAGAATGTCTTCAATCATCAAGTGGTGTATAAATGGCTCCAAAACGGCAGAGGGGACTGGAATAGGAATATATGGGCATAGAATCAAGTACTTAGAAATCCTAGGCAAATATCCGAGTATTTTCCAAGCGGAAATACATTTAGAAGCTGAACTGACAACATACGATCAGCTCTAAGATGATTTTGAATGCATAGGAAAACTGAATCAGCTAAGAAAAAGGATCAAGGTTAGCCTGCAATGGGTTTAAATGATCCTACATTTTCCCAAATTGCGCAGCACAGTTCAACTCGAGGGCGCATATGAAATCGAAGAGGAAGATTTATTTAACCTGGAGCTTTTTACGATGTCAGTATATTATGTATATAAACTAAAATTTTGCATATTTTACGATAGATGTCTTAATAATAACTGCATAAGGGATTTTTGAAAATTGTACAAGTAGATAGGTACAAGTTGTACCGAAAACAAATGTCTGAAAAGAAATAAAGCTTTTTCATCAGTTATTTTTATCTTGTCTTTTGTTCCATCTTGTTTCTATTTCACGTATAATGTTGACAATTTTTCAAATCTCGCAGAACAAAATGTCTTAAAAATAGTAATATGTAATAAAGCAACGATGTAAAAAAAACTACCTACGTTTTTTTTCATTGTTTTAAAACTCGCTTTAAAACATTGTTTTAAAACGGATCAATCCCAGTAACATGCATACATAATCAAAATGCGGCACTTATATTTTTGATGTTTCTGTGTTGCTATAATACACCTCAAAGAGTTACATTCTTGTTATTGAAATTTGTCATTAATAATTAACGAGTTGTTGTTACAGTCCACGTTACATACGAACGTTATTACTGCTAGTTTAAGCGTGCGCAAAACAATAGAAAAGGAAAACAGAGAATAAAGATTTTTACGATCAACTTGTGCGTAAAGGCTATATAATACTAGGAGCAATAATACATCTGGAACATATCATAAAGGATTTCATAAATTCGCAGTAAAACATTTGAAATATTGTTCTTTTGTTGAAATATGAAGATTGTTGAAGGATATTGGGTTGGATTTTCAATTCGGGAACGCATCTGGAAGCTAATATTTGCTTAAGTAAAATTATGTACATACAAATTGATCGAAATTAAAAAAAAAGCTTTCCATACTTACATCAGTCTCATCGTTTAAATGCACGGGGTTGTACGAGGCCGCGGCCGCTCTCAATTCCGATTCGGTCATGGTTCTCAGTTTCTCGGACACCGTTTCAAGTACTTTCTCCAGATGTTGAAGGGCGTAGTGCATGGGAGTGTGCTCCGGGGCGCCGCAGTTATTCGAAGGCACGAAGTTCTTGAAACAACTGAACGTCTTATATTCGATTCTGAAAATCGAATTCGCTTTTAATTTTGTTTGAGTTCGTGGGGCAATTTCGTTTTGCGCCGGAAGTTTGAATAAATTTGGAAAAGTTTCCCTTCGAACGTTAGCAATAATTTTATTTTGTAAACAATTCTGTGTGACTGAATAAATCGATATCCAAAAGTGGCGTTATGGTTGTCTTTTTTGCATACCTATTATTATTAAGTACGTGATATAATCTCAGTATATATAAGTATAAGTGTGGAGATGAAATATCATTTTGACTTACCTGGCAGGGCGAATTACTATCAGGTGTGAATCTAAGAAGTTTCCTTGTATAAGTCTTGCAGTGTCTTCTAAATTCCATTTGAGATAATTCTTGCTATCCCTGTGGCTCTGCATGTTTTCGGAGAAGTCCTGGTATAAGAATTAATGAATTAGATGAAAAAATAGATTAATGAATAATAAAATACAAAGCAGATTTATATTGGGAAAACATGGAGTTATAAAGTTTGTGTAATTTACAGGAGATCTAGAATTAAATTGATTGAAATGGAAAAAATAATAAAAAAAAGATCTCTTAATGGTATTATCATTTGTATATTATTTTTTTTCATGAAAGATAGTGTTATTCGTAATTCTGTAACGGTTATTGCTGAATATGACACCTGCCAAGGTAGGTCTAGTACATTTCAAGATTTAATAGAATATCACTTTTAAACGTAACGGTTTTATTGCACCATCTGTGGCGATAATAACACAACCCCTCATTTTAATGGTACGGCTTACCTGTTATAATTCCTTGCATCATATGAATCTGACTATAAATTAGGACTATGTGAGGTAATAGAATAGCAAAACGTAATTTTTTTTTTTGTAATATGCATTAAAATTATTTTTTGTTAATCAGCTGGCATTAATAATTATGAAATCAGCATATTTTAATGTAACATTTTTGGATCATTTAAGTTAACCGCCCATTAGTTCTGTGCCTTGGTGCAAGAAGGGCCAATGTCAAAAAAATCATTGGTTTCGAGATAATTAGCTGCTAAAGATTTTGTTCAAATTTGTAACAACATAAGACATAGAACCCAAAACCACAAAAACATGACATTGGCCCTTCTTGCATCAAGCCACAGAGTTAGGGAACAGAAGTAGGAATTTCTCCCTACACGTAAGGATTTCTGAATGAAATAGGGACTTAGGGACGGATTTTCGAAATTTACTCATTCGTGGGGAAGTTGTGAGTTCTAAGTTAATTTTTTTTTTTTTATAAATTGTTACACATTATATAATATGCCTATCATATTACAGATGCATAATCAATAATTTACAACCCTTGTAGGATCATATATACTTTTGCTGTCGTAGAAAGATTTTTTTTAAAGTGTTGTGACATTAAAACAAAAAAAGAAATAAATCAAGTGCCAACACTTTAAATTCGCTACTGAGAATAAAACTTAAAATGAAACGAACGAATACATTTGCTCACGATCTTCATGTAACAGAGAGAATGAGAAAACTGTTTAAGAAAAAAAAATACATAAATTATAAGAAACACGAGAAGATTCAAAAAAATTATCGGAGTCTAATGAAGAAGATTAGTTTATGAAGTAGTTTTTTTGTTAAATAGTTGTTATAGGTATACGTAGTGTTCTACGTTACAAAAATATATTTTACACTTGTTTATAAAATTAATTTTTCATGAGCTTTGTTTACTAAATAAACGTTTTCTTATTCTAAAATTTGTTATTTTATCTTCATTTTCTATAATGTGTCTATAATACACTGACGGAAGACAATAACGATGGATAAGAGCCGTTTTACACGTACGAGAATTTTACAGAAACATAACAAAAATTTTGGTGATAATTTTCGTTAAGAAATTTTGTCGCGATACTTCAGGTCATTTTACACAGGAATAAATTTGAACCGGAATGTTCACGATATTTGTTGTTGTAAGCATAGAAATCCTAAACAAATACCAGTTAACCGATAAACCAGCAAAATATGGATCATAATTGTTTAGATTTAGGTTACAACTTAGAAGTGCAAATGGAACTAACCTTATTCCTGTGTAAAACGACTTGCAAGTGTCGCGACAAAATTCTTAGGAAAATTCTCACCAAAATTTTCGGGCTAATTTTTGTTGTGATTTATGTAAAAATTCTCCTACGTGTAAAACGGCTCTTAATCAAGAATATTGAACGAATGTCGCAATTAGCTAAAAAGGCTCCTCTTCCCCCCCTTTTGCCTCACTGAAATCAATCTAAGAGATTATAAAAACAAGCGGATCTATATTGCAACAGACAGCCAGGCGATACTGAGAGCACCAGTAAACCCCAAAATACAATCAAAACTGGTTTGGGAATGTATTCGAGAACTGAATAGCCTGAAAGACCGCAATAAAGTCACTTTGCTGTTGTGGGTTCTCGGACATTCGGCAATCGAAGGGAACGAAGAGGTCGATGAGTTAGCAAGGAAGGAATCATCTGCTTCATATGTAAGTCCAGAACCTGTTCTAAGAGTATCCAAAAACACAGCACGAGAGCAGGTAAGGAGTTGGGTCTACAAAAAACGAGCACCGAGAAATAAGAACTTTACTATTATTTAATGTGCTTATTTTAATCATTCAAATTTGGAAATTCGTTACAATTAAACCTTTAATTTATGCTCATTCTATACAGGTAATTGTCAATATATGCGACAAACTTTAAGAGCTGATTCCTGAGGTATATTTGATCATAAAAGTTTATATGAGTATATGTCCAAAACGGTTTGGTTTTAAAGTTATTAAATGTTTCATAATAAATTATGAACTATGACTGACACGATATAATATCATAGTTGGTTCTTCAAAAACTATTGTGTTGATAGGGAATTGTTTATTTGTCATTTTAATATTTGTCAATTGTTGTCAGAGTCTTCATTCAGTTTATTGCCAGTTTCTGTTTTCTAAAATGAATTACACGAATGCTGAGATGTGTGATATGCATTTCGTTTACGGTAGTGCCAATGGAAGTTCGCGTGCTGCTAGACGTCCTTATGAAGAACGATACCCGAACCGTATCATCCCGCATCATTTAATATTTGCCCGTCTTAGTGAAACGGGAAATTTAAAAAAACGGACGACTGATAACGGGCGCCCATCTACAGTGAGAACTCCACAAGTTGAAGAAATGGTACTAAATGAAATTGAGGAACATCCTACTACAAGTACCAGAAAAATTGCGTTTGCTTTAAACATTAGTCAGGCCACAGTTTGGAGAAAATTGAAAGATCAACTGTTGTATCCATATCAGATTCAACGGGTGCAGGCACTTTTGCCGGCAGATTTTCCGCAAAGAGTGGCTTTTTGTCAATGGATGCAACACAAAATCGCACAAAATCCTGACTATTTGGCTCAAATATTCTTCACCGACGAGGCTACTTTCTCTAGAAACGCGATTATTAATTTTCATAATATGTATGTCATAATAACTAGTGAATGCCCCTCATCAACATCAATTCTCTGTCAATGTGTGGGCCGGAACTGTTGGAGATCACTTGATAGGTCCACATTTTTTACCGATTCGGTTAAATGGCAAGGTATACCGCAATTTTCTTGAAGAGGAGCTACCCCTACGGTTGGAAAAAGTTCCGTTGCAATTAAGATTACAAATGTATTGTATGCATGACAGTTTTTGGACAATACGTATTCAGATCGGTGGATAGGACGGGGAGGTCCGCAACCGTGGCCTCCTCGGTTTCCAGACTTAAATTCTTTGGACTTTTTTCTCTGGGGGTCACCTTAAATCATTAGTTTATACGACTCCCATTGAAAATATCGATGAACTGAGAAATCGTATTATCGCAGCTTTTCAAACAATTCGAAATACCGCTGGTATTTTAGAACGGACTTGCCAGTCAATACGACGGAGGATAGAAGCTTGTATTACAGTTGGGGGCGGTCATTTTCAACAGTTAGTATAATAGTTAATTTTGTTTTACTGATTATTTTGTTAATTTATAATAAAAACATTAATTATGTTAACTTACTATTAAAAATTGTACAACTTTAGAACTAAGCGATTTTGGACATATGTTCTTATAAACTTTTATGATCAAAATAACCTCAGGAAACAGCGCTTACAGTTCGTCGCATATATTAAGAATCACCCTGAATATTAGGGCTGTTGCTCGAAATTTTTGGCTGCGGACTACCCGGTTTCGGGTACTCGGGTAAAGCTCGATTTCGGGTACTGAGTATTACCTGAAATAGAGCTTCCCATCACCGGTCAGGTGATTATCACCACAGGAGCTGCAATAAAGACATTAAAAGTGATATTCCTATATCTTAAAATGCACCATGTATACATAAATACAAGCACAGTGTAGGTAATGTTATGTTTTTAGATATGAACAAATGCTATACATGAATAGTCAGGATGATACAGCGAAGGGCACAGTCAGTGCAGCTGTGGTTGTCTAAAACGTTTACGTTGTTTACCTAATTAGTATTTTGAAGATTCATAAATGTTAACAATGACTTGCCAAGTTTCGTTTGGCAATTTCCTACCATCGAAATTGCTTTCTTCATAAGATTTTTGTGATAAACAGCGGTATTTAAAAAAAGGCAAAATTAGGATTATACTTGGGATTACCGGCTTAATTCTATAATATTAATATTTGAATCGATGTATGCAGAAACAACACATGTCCAAAAAACAATTGTTGGAATCGTAGAAAACATTCCACAGTTGTTGCGACTTTAACCTTTTTTTCGTTTTAATAACTTCAATAAATAACTATAACTAAGCTCGTGACTTATACATATACATATACGTCTTTTACAAAAACTACGACCTATAGAGACATCTACAGTCTTTTTAAGGAAATATGGACTTGTGTTTTTGCAATACCATATTCATTTATGGTTGCATTTTGTACGAATGTAGTGTAAACGTATCCTATCATCTGTGTGTTGTAATAATGCAGCTCGTAACGTTGCTTCAGGTTAGATTTGTAGCTTTTATCCGCATCGTAAATTTGTCAAACGAGAGAACGAAACAAGCCTATGGTGAAAATATGTTAACGCCGGAATTTATTTCAGAGAGTTAACGGCGTGATAGGACACCGACGGCCGCTTATTTTTAGATCGCCTTTATTTATTTTTTTAAGAGTGAAAGTACAATAATATCGCCCGAAGTTCATTATACCCTCTGGCCAGTAGCGCATTCTACGAATTTGAATCCCATGCGCGTGTCGTTCGTGTAATTGAATCAGTTACAAATTACGCCGGCCATAAATTTCGTTTTTCTGGCCGGAAAGGTCCAGGAAAAAACAGCCGGCACCATTGTTGAAGTGACGGAGAAAATAAAAGTAATAAAAAAAAACCTGGCAGCGGAAAATATTATTCATGAAATCTTGGCTCGTGGCGTGGACCGAGATCCGTATTCCCTACCTACATGTGTCCGGTGTTATTGATGAAAACTTTATTGTGTTTCCTTTGTGGTCTCTTGTATATTTATGGAAGGGGAGAAGAATCTCGATCTCGTTATTTTTAACCTATTTCTTTCTGATCAAAATAGTTGACACATTGTGGAAACAATACAATAAGTACATTATAAGATATAATCCATTTCTGACTCTGTGTAAGTAAATTGATACGGAAATAAGGGATTCAAATACTGGTCTACTTTTTCACAAGTTCCTTTTAATTAAAGCGACAGGTTTCGTCCAAAAGAGGACATTCTCAGGCAAGAATTAAAAACAAATTTTAAAATATAATATTGAATTGTACAATAAATAAATTTTTTGTATAAAACTTGTACACACTAAAAAAAAATTGGTAATTTGCTTTTATGAAGGGCAGATCTATTGAAGCCCTTTTTGACTACCTTGATGCAATTTATCAGACCCTGGAGGATGGTAGCATTCCCCTAGGGATCTTCCTTGACTTCTCTTGAGCTTATGATTGTATAAATCATGATAAGTTATTACTTAAATTAAAAAGCTATTGCATGCCAGTTTGAAATGGATGGCACCATACTTGAAGGGTAGAAAGTAATTTGTAAAAATAAACTGAGATGGACATATAGTCAAGTCCGTTCTGAAATTAGTTGAAAGAGGTTTGCCGCAGGGCAGCGTATTAGATCCTTTCTTGTATAACATTTATGTCATTGATCTGTGCAACAGAGCAGTCGCAAAAGGGTCAACATCAGTGAATGTCGTTCTTTTTTTTTACTTCAGTTTTAGAACTTCATTAGGGTATATCGTATATTTATTTTTGTAAACAAATAATTCTTTCATAGTTTAAATGCCAAATGATAAGGAGTAATAGGATTCATAACGTTCAATCTCAAAGATACTATAAAATAGTAACCATCAAAATAGAATAATACCTCGAGAGAAGGTGCGGAAGAAAGATCCCGTCAGTACACCGACAATGGTGGAAGAGCCAGATTAGTTAGAAAAAAAAGCCAAGGCAGGTATTTCTTAGCTTCTAAACTGATTTGGGCTTGCATAAGTTCTCAAAACGAGTTGGGCATCTAAAAAAAATAACAATGGCCTAGGTGCTCAGCCATATGGGCGAATGAAGTGGCACATGTATTAGGTAGGCGAGCACCATCAAGGCTGCCCAATGGAGCTGGCTTTACCTTCGCCATTACCAAGCCATAAATAACAAAAGTTTATCAACGAATGCATATATAAGAAGTCCAAGGAGAGATGGCAAGTCATCAAGGTAAAGGCAGAATAACTGTTTAAATGATACAAGGCCACCAAATGGGCAGAATGTACGCCATAGACCGGACATATTGGGCAGAATTGCTTTAGTCAAACAATAAGGGTTAGAAAAGTCTGAAAATTCGCTGTTTTACGTTCTTTAGGGACGATACGGTACATGTTTTCATTAGCTGATAGATCTGAAGTTTTATATTGTTCACTTAAAGTTTTTTTTCATTGTTTTTTTTGTCCATCTGTCTATTCGCTGTAGTTGAACATACTTTGCCGGAGAAGCCTTTGCATTTACTACATTTTGCTGTGTAAGCCCCTAGCGTTGCTTCAGATCACAACACCAACTACAGCGGGGGAAGTCCAAGAATGGTTTCCATAGCAGCCGTCGGCGTCGAGTACATGATTCTCGTGATGCCCAACAGCAAGACTTTACTAATTGTAAGCGCACTTATAGTATAGCCTAGATTTGCTATATGCACCAAACTAGCGAGGCATAGTTATAGAGGGTACTATAACTTTCGTGTACAGCCAGTGTACCATTGCAAGCTTTAGTCCTCACGTTTTGCCGAATATACCTGTTGTTCGTCAAATGTTCCAGGTGTGATTTGTACAGCAGTTTGGCGTCCAAGACAACACCCAGATATTTAACCTCGATTGATACGAGTATTTTAGAGCCGAATAAAGTGGGACACTGGGGTTTGGGAAGCTTCCTCCTCCATTCATTGATTAGATTCCTAAATCTAGTTTTAACAGAGACGGGATATCACTTTTTCTGACATGTTAGATTAGAGATTCAAATTAACACGTAATTATTTTCCAAACCAACAAAGTTTAAATACCCATTATATTTGAAGTGTGTGATAATATACTAAGATATTTTGGGGGTAGATCCATCTTTATTAATGTGTTCTCTTTTCCCGGTGAGATAGATTGCTTTAAGATACAAAATACTGGCGGAACAGCACAGAGCAAGGAAAATAGCAAATACATAAAAATTAATCCTAAAATAACCGCAAGATAGAAATATGAGCTGTTGTGTTGAAAAGTAATACTTCGTGTAAGAAAATTGATTAATAAAGTGTTTCGAAGCTTTTCGGTAACCGTTCATCTCTCATCAATTTAACACGTCAACAAGATTCTCTGACGCCATCCAGCGCTGGAATGTTACAGCTTACCTACTACAGACAGGTATAAGATACTGATTTTTTTTTGTCAGTCGATTTAGAAGCAGTTAGACGCGCACATAAAATCTGTACCGTACAGAATGGATAAATATTTAGTCGGCAGACGAAATGTTAAATTGAGATATCAATCATGATAGCGCCGACCGCCAGCATTGGCATAAACATACGTCTCGTTTCTGCAGCGATAAATCAATCGAGTTGCCAATAATTTTATTACATTATTTACACGGATTATAGTAAAATCATTTCTATGATCCATAAATATAACGATAAATTGATTTTTATAGGAATTCTGGTATGATAAGCCAGTGGCGTAACAATGCGATCCGGTGCTCTTGGTAAATTTTTTGATTCGGGCTCCAAAGAATCCGAAGAAGTTCTATCGCCAAATTGGCTGCCGTGTTAATCGCACTGTAATAACGGTAATGCGTATGTGTCGTGTGTATATTATTATTTTCTTTCCATATTACATGTTAATATCCGCACTATTTTTACCAACAGCTGCTCATCGAGCGAGTTCAGAAAAGATTTCTTAAATACTTATTGTTTAAACTTGATGGCATTTATCCCGCTCGTGGGACAGATTATATCCTCTTGCTGCTAGACATGACCTCCATCCTCTTTCTCAGAGAAGAGATGAAGCCAGTGTCAAATTTCTTTTAAAATTAATAAATGGCAGTGTTGATTCACCTTCGCTTCTAAGTCAAATATCTTTCATTGTCCCTAACTATAATTATAATATACTAACGCTATTATTATTATTATAATAAAATTTCTTACAAATGTTTAGTTCCATTTTTGATGTGTGGAACTGTCACATTGGAAAAAACCAAGTTGAATAAATTATTTCTTCTAGATGTTACACTTTTAATGTCACTAAGCATATATATAGTTACGACTTAGAGTCTCTTAAAACCTTAGTCAGTTTAATCAGCGCTGGTATAATCAGGTGCATTTTAATAAAATATGTAATTACAGATATATGTCATGCACGGAAGAAAATGAATAACAAACAATTTCACATTCTTCTTTCTGTATAACCAAAATAAAATAAACTCTTACCACGGGCTGGGTACCTCAGGCTGGGAGCCTTTGACCCTTACGTCACTGTGACAAATAATGAAAAGTGTGCGGAGATAAATTACTATTCGTCGTATTGCCGCCAAAATCCAATATTTTGTGCAAGTTCAATAGTTTCTTGGAAGACATTCATTGGGAAGAAATACGCATACACAATTCAGAAATTTCACATTCATATATTGTCCATAAAATAATTCAACCTTTTACGACACATGTCGTCGCTGGCAAAGCTCCTTCAAAGCGAAATGATCTTCCAACACATTTCTATATTTCAAATTACGTTACTTAAAGAAGTCTGTATCGATGTATCTGTAAAGTGCATATGTATTATATATTCAGAACAACGATCTATTTCTATAATGTCACATAAATCGATCGAAACGCGAAAATAAATTAAAAGTTGTTTTTGCTATTGGAACGTGTCCAATAATTAAAATTTGTCGCAATTCCATTTATGACATATCTTCTTTCCTTTTCCCTAAGTAATGATGCTGATCTGCCAGATGAAATATTTAGTAAGTCAAGTAGTTATTAAATAAGCACGTTGTTATTTTAGTTATACCAAAATTAATATTCTTATACAGTTGGCAAGTGTACGACTGATCGTTTATAAATCGTAAGATATAGAACTAATTATTTGGGTAGTTAGTTACATACGAGAAAAAAAACTATTCTTTGTTAAAGTATATTATAATAACCTGAGGCGACTCGTGCTGTATGCCTCATGGGCTAGCTAGAGCCCCCAACTTCGAAAATTAATAAATAAGTCTATTTACATATTATGAACACAATTAATATGTGAGCAAAAATAAATATATTTTAAAGAAAATAATTAACTGTATCAAGTTCTGTGGAAAACTCGAATTGGCACATGACGATTCGGAAATTTCTAAAAACCGTTGATTTTTTCGTGAATTGACTTTTCTGCAGAACTGGATATAATTTTGAAAGAACGTTTAAGCAGTGCATCAGCTTTTAAAGGTACGTCTAAAACTGTGCAATATGATATTTTGGAGAGCACGTTAGCTGTATGCCGTCGGGGCAAGACCAGATTAACGACAACGAAGTTTTGGCAATTCAGAGCGATGAAACAACAAATATTTTTAATCACTGTCAAATGGTCAATGGTATGGTCTGTCCATAGATGTAACGTTTTTAATAATGACGTTTATCGGAGATTATCGATTACCTGCTACCTACCTAAACATTAGTTCGTTGTGCTGAAGTGATAGCCTTGTATGCATTTAGAAAACTACATAAAATGTTGCGTTGATATGCAAATTAACTCATAAGACCTCATCCACTTGTGCATAAACATGCGTTCTGCGACAATTTCTAAAGTTTTTGAGGCATTTCAATGTGCTTTTTATCATAAATAGTTGGAACGATATTGGTAAACGAGCAAAAAAATATTTGGAAGCTTCAGAAAAATGGTAAATATCTCCAGAACTTCCTCGGTTTGAATAACGTATGTTAATGCTGAAATGGACAAAGCTTAATGCACTGTTTAATGACTATCTGAAGCAGCGTGCCCAAGCCGTCCATGTTATTTTATACTCAAGATTATTATTGTTTTTCTTCTAGTTGTGGTTATGGTTCGTCTTTGGTTTAATTTTGCATGTTATTTTATATTCGTTATAATTATTAAATACCAAAGGACTGGACAATGTCATTAATAGTACCAATATACAAGAAAGGAGACAGAACTATATGCGATAATTACAGAGGAATAAATTTACTGAGTACTACAGCAATGAAAATATATGAAAAGATGATTGATAAAAAGATAAAACCAATAGTAGAAGACACATTAGAAGAGTGGTTTCAGGAAAGGGCGCAGTATACAGGACCACGTATTTACTGTCAAACTAATGTCCGAGAGAGCGATACAACAGGGAAATAAATTGTATGTGGGATTTGTAGACCTAAGGAAGGCCTTCGATAGAGAACCAAGAAGAAAATTGAGGGAAATACTACTTAGGAAATAATTAGGATAATTAAGAATATCTACCACGATAATTACAACTGCATAATACAAAGAAATATAGTATCTGAACCTTTTGTAACAAGAGACGGATTAAGACAAGGAGGAAGCCTGAGCCACTATTATTTATATATTTATAGATGAAATTATAAGAAAATGTAAGCTACTAGTTAAAAAGATTCATATGGGTTGTAGGAACTTGATACCTATAAACATCTCAGAAGTAATTTTTTCGGACGATCTGGTAATAATGGCAGAAAAGCGAAAAGATAGTATAAAGTACAACCCTCGAAGAATACAGTATGGAATTGAACAAAAACAATACAAAGGTGATGGTTATAGGAAGCGGCAAAAAGAATAAGTATAAAAATAAATGGAGTTGATATTGACCAAGTAGAAAGTTATAAATATCTGGGAATAGAAATACAAGAAGATGGAAGAGAAGAGATAGAAATTAATAATAGAATAGAGAACACGCTGAAACTATGTTTATATTAAGCAATGAATAACCACTTCATAAACAACAAAGCACTATTGGAAAAAAAAACAAAAATAAAGATGTTTAAAACAATATACAGACAAATATTAACGTTTGCATGTAAATCTTTGATCCTGAATACAACAAAGTATTGTTATATCTTAACAGATGATTTCGAAAATCTTCGTTTTTCTTAAGTAAATGCTATTTGCTAATATTTTTTCTCATTTGCTCATTTTGCATTTCTTTTTTATTTTTAATCTCAGATTGCTCAATTGTAAATGACTGTATGATATACATATATACCCTATACATTTAAAAAAATATATTTATTGCGTAAAGATGTTTATGCAGAATGAGAAATAATTTGCGCACAAATCAAAAATGTAAAATAGAGTAAAGCATTGAACGAAAAATGCATTATTAGTTACTATAAAAATTAGTTGAAAAAAAGACACTAATTGTCACATTATGATAGAAGGTTCATCTTCTTGATTTTCTGTTGGATAAAGCGGCAAGTTTAGCGGTGTAAAAAGTAAAATATTGGAAAGTTAAGTAGAAAAGTTCATCCAACTAATCAGGGTTATTATAAAATTTTAAACTTTAGAAGCCCGACAATTACATCTTTTGTTATGTACTGCGGCAGAGTTTCTAACTTCGAGAACATGTCGTTAATATTTAATATAAGGTTCATTCTTTTGCCCTGAAATTGTGCGCACTTTTAACGGTGGAATATTGGTAGTTAGGATGATGGAATTTTAAATCTATTTCGATAAGATAGGGAAATTTTAAATAATTATTAATATCTTGTCTCAAACTTAGGAGAATGATTCAAATTAGTCGCGCTAAAAAGAAAATATTCCGGCAATCGTCATCATGTCATAATTTATTTAAACTGTCAACGCGACCTGTCAACGGTATTTCAAAAATTTGATTCTTCGTATCATTTATTGTATTTTGGGGGTTTATAAATAAAAATATAAGCTATTGTTAGAGCTAATGGGCTGCAATGAATAAAGGCAAACAAAGGTTTTTTTTTTTCAACATTTGTCGTCAATATCAGGATGCAGTGATTTTATTATATTAAACTATAAATCTTCCTTTAACATTCAAGTATTTTAATCTTTACAGATTATTTTATAATTTCGTCAAAACTGTATGTTAAAAACTGTGTGTTGGTAATAAATTTAAACTTGCTGCTATTTTCAATCCTTTTTGTTTACAAGCATCTCACCTTAATAAAATTTTACAGTGTAAACTGGTCTACTTCCCCTACCCTTCCTAATTTTGAGAGAGTGTAGTCAGAAGTACAAGTATAATTAGAAACACGATCTGTTTGATGACTTGAACAGTTTGCCTTATACGGCCTGTCGGATCATTCAAGTTTACATTGAATTTAATGTTATACCAGGATTCTGTTAAGTAGCGATATGCGACATCTGTTTGACGTTTGAGAACATGCCCTAATAGCCAAATTTAAATTTCCGCAATTATTCTTAGTAACTTCAACCTTGAAACATAAAATTACCCACTATTTTGTACTTATTAATAGTTATTTTAATGCCTTTACGTTGAATTCACTAATAATTGTGGCGGGAAATTTAATTTGGCTATTAGGGTGAGAACTACCGACTGTTTCAAAATGGAATTACATCTAGGTGTTCACGAATTTCTCCTATAGATTATGATACTCCGCTTTCTTGAAATGGGGGTATAGATTAAATATTATATATAGTTATCTACCTGTCACTGTCAAAATTTATCGTCGATCGATGGTGATGAAATGAATACAATTGGATTATTAATTTATATGATAACTTTAAAGATGAGATATTAATCAAACACCTAAGGTAAATACCTTATTTCTAGAAATTTTATTTAGTAATAATTTACAAAATTCTGTTGAATGCATAATGCAATACGACGTTTCAGGTTGTCATAAATATTCTGCAATACATTTGGTGTTATTTCATTACATTTAATTGCAATTCGACTCATCAGGTTGTTTAAGTTATTAATTCTTGTCTTATATACTTCATTTTTTAGCAATTCGAAAATAGAAAAATCTAACGAAGTAAAGTCTGATGATCACGTTAGCCAAACACCTCTGCTTGTTGTTAGCGCTAACTTTCGCGAGTTGTATGTGCAGTAGCCCCATCTTGCTGGAAGCAACCCCCGTTGAATTCATGCTGTTGCAATTGATTTAAAAATGGTATTAATAACTGTTGTCGGTATTGTTGGCTATTAATGTTATTGTGAAAAAAATATTGGTCTTCTACGACGAGATACAGCTAACCATATTCCAACTTTAACAGGATAAAGGAATTTGAATTGCGATTGTTTGGATTATTTATAGACCATGTTATGTAATTTTGTTTATTCCCAAAACCGCTTAAATGATACCATGAAACCATCAGTAAAAAAACTAAGATCAATAATTTCGTTATTACTTAAATTTCCTTGAAAGAAATTGCAATAATTTACCTACTAGCGTGATTTCTAGGTAAGATCTGATGAACAACTTACTTTGCTTACTTTACAACATATTTTGTATGGATACATATACAAACGACGCTTCAAAATTCTGTTTATGGTACTAGAAGATACATTCCCTCGAAGTGATAAACGACGAACTGATGAATGTGGGTTTTCGCCAACAAGGTTTTCTACGTGGTTAACAATAGTTTGCTGTGTAAAAAAGCTTAAAAATATGTCAAGCAGATATTTGTATGATAAGGACCGCGCTCTAGTAAGTATAAGTAAAGACGTTTAATTGAGCAAACGTGTAACTCCCACAACTTCAAGGTATTACAGTCTTGCTCGATTAGTCGTCTATGCTTCCACCTTTCCATGCACATGTCAAAAAATTTTGAAAGGTTGTCAGTAAATCAAATTTCCCGCTCGTAATTTTTAGTTCAACAGGACTAACACTATATGGTTACTGACTAACAATTTGTACTAACATTGCCATCTATGTCCATATAACGTATTTATTATCTATGTAAATAACGGCAGGTACAGCTGATGACAGCCTGGTTTATGTCAAAATTAAACTGTGCAAAACTATGTAAATAACTATGAAACTTAAATAATCAATAAGAAATGAAACGTAACTTTGAAAAAACTAATAGTTGGATTTTTGACGAAGAAAGCGGATTAATATTGATATAATTTTATGATATGACATTTGTTTAAATTTAAATTGACATTTTGCAGTCGCAATTTTGCCAACCCAAAGGTAAAGATTTTTCTCAAAGGGGTCTAGTAAGTGGCGCCAGTGGTAAACACGTGCAACTCATGATTCTTCAGGCCGTATAAAGCAAACTGTCAAAGTCATCAAGCAGGGTGTGTTAGAAAATATATTTAAAAGCTTACCTGCATATCTCCCCCAAAGTATATCACGGTGGATTGTTTCTCCGAACGCAAAGCCGGGTGACAGTAAATGATGTCGTTAGTCCTGCCATCGTATCCAGTAACAGCATATAGTCTAATAGGTGAGGGCGGAGAGGGTGAACCCAGCATGCTCTGCAGCTTCACATCTGCAATCCAAACCACAAAAGCCATGGTCAACAGAAAACGACCATTCCTAGAGAAAACGCTTCCAAAAAATGAAGATAAAACGTCAATATAAGAATAAATGAAAAGTAAAGGTCCCGTTACACCCACTGTTACCGCAAAACCGCGATCTTTTCTTTCGCCACATCAATATTTCAATGATTTGCGCTTAGCGCAGCACTTCATCGTCGCCAGTTTAGTACTTTCTAAGCACTGTCCCATGTCCTCTTTCATTTCCGAGACCTTAACTCGTATCTCTTCGCGCATCAGGTTGTAGCACATCGCCACCAAGCCGAGACCGATGAGCATGTAGATAAAATTCACACTAATTTTATAGTGTTTACCGCTTTGGGATTCTGAGATGTTGGCGCGGGCACGAAGTCACCCAAACCGATTTTGCAAAGGCTGGTTTACGCAGAAATAAGTTACTGTCCAAGTAGCTCCATTGCTCCCAAGCGGAAAACATGAGGGCACCAGTAATCACGTAACCTCCGATCACCCACAGGGAAGCGGATGATGGAACTATCACTCTGCGCGGTGGTTCGCCTTCCGGTCTTTCCGTGGTACACTCGTGAAGCCAGGTGTAGATCCACCTGAAGCAGCCGGCGAACTTCGCCCATATTCATGAAATATAGACGTATAAGGGAATTCCGAAGATGGCGTACAAAACCGTAACCGCTTTCCCCATATCTGTTCTAACCACCATATTACCGTATCCGATCATGGTGATGATGCTCAGGGAAAACATCAAAGCCGCTGGGAACGTCCAAATTTCAGTAACCGTCCTGCCGTTGTAGCCTTTGCTCTTGATTTCATGCACGATTTTTTGTTGGTACTCCTTCAAAGCGACGTCGACTTCCAAGTTGAACGAGGTCCTGTTGAACGTATTCTCGATTTTGGCTATCAACCACAGCTTTTCGGCGGATTCATTCCGCCACTTCTGCACATTGAATATCGACTCGCTCTCCTGTAGGGTCTCGATGTGTTGGAAGACGAAAGCGCCAACTATAGTGTAACCTACGACCAGACCGCCGACACCCACTTGGGTACACATGAATGCCACCAGTTTCCTGCAGCAATCTTTGATTTTCTCTCTAGCGGAGACCTCGCTGCGTGAAGACGAGGAGTCTTGGCTACGCACCGAGCTGCGTAGTTGTCTCCTGCCGCGTTCCATGTTGCAAACTGAGCGTTTGGTAGTAGTCAAGTCGGCCGAGGACTGGATGAATGTGTCTGGCGATGCGTCCGCCATACGTGTGGCTATTTTTGTTATTCGGTGAGATTAGTTGGCCCGGTGCCCATTGTAGTCCTCTGACGGATCAATGTCTTCGGCGAATATGCGGTTTCCTGTTGTCGCGTCGTTGCGGGATTTGGGAAAGTATGCAGAAGCATTAGCCCAAAAGGAAATATACAGTGACCGGCATAAGTATTGTGATATACGAGATATTTTTTATAATTAATAACAACCTCGAATCTTATCGTGACGCACGGCATCTGACCACTAGTGTGGAGGCAAATTTAAAATGTGCAAATTTTTGTAAACATATTTAAAAAACAAACAAAATAAAATGATTTTCTGTTGTTGTACACGAATTCAGTGAAAATATAACCTGTACAACGCGTGTAAAAGTTAATCGGGGTGGAAAGATCAGTTAACAGTTAGGCTCGCGAACGCGTATTCATCTATTTCTGCAGACGCGACGTGGGTTATTTCGGGTATAATTACCAGTAGAATTACGTTTGAGGGAACTCAAATTTCGTAGAGATGCGAATAAAATAGGGTTTATGGTTTAATTACGGCAACGGCCGTAGAACCGCAAACTTCTTCTAAGCCCCTCACCACCATCTGCACTAAACTGGACGTACGTTTCAATAGCAAAGCTCAAGTGCTCAATCAGAGATTTTCTTGAACAGCTAAATTCAAAATTTCCTTTCATTAAGTTTACCCATGAAGATTAAACAAACAATAGGATTGCTTTTCTCAATATGTTAGTAATAGGAAATGAAAATAAGTTAGAAATAGACATATATAGAAAGTCCACTATACTAATAACAGATTTATTACAGAAGATTCAAATTATCTTGGAAAAATAAACTAGCAGCCATTAACTTTTTGGTGCATCGCTTACTTAATTTTCCTCTATCTACAGAACGATATAATAAAGACCTTAAAGAAATTATTAAAATCGTTGCATTTAATGGATTCTAAGATGACGTTGTATATAATACTACTAGAAAACATAAAAACCAAATAAGAATTAGAAATGTGACTACTTTAGAAATTAGTAACAGGAAGAATAAGAAATATGTTAAATTACCATTTTATCCAAGTTACACAAAAGGTGTACAAAAAAATTTCTCTAAATTCAATCTTTACATAGCAACTACTTCCCATAATAGTCTTAAAAATATTTTAGGTAACCCTAAAGATCAAGTAGATAACTAACAAATCAGGTATTTATAAAATATCTTGTAAATATGGTGATCATGTATATTCGGCAAACTAAAAGATCAATTAAAACGCGTTAAAAGGAGCATTTGGCCGATCTTAAATTTAGAAGGTTTGACAAATCTAGTGTAACCCTACATATGCTTGAAGAAAACCATAAAGTTGACAATGTAAAGTTAGTTAAAAACGTAAACAACTATGTGCAATTAAATTGTTATGAAGGCATGGAAATATATAAAAACAAACATATTTTGATGAATTCAGATTTAAGACCCTTAAATTTTTGTAATGGGGTAATGGAGGTAATTACCGCGTTCCCCTTGAGCCACGAAACATACTTGTAAATCAAAATCTCACTTCTTAAGCGATAATTTTCGGGCAGAATTAGTTACAATAAATCAGGCAGTACATTTTATTAAGAGCAAATGGAAATTTAAAAAAATCGACTGATTTGATATTAGGCACTTGGGATATGTTGCGTAAGGGGGTTGTAAAACTTTTCGGACTAGGGCTCACGTAGGTACAATCGGTAATGAGAGAACGGATTAATTAACAAAAGAGGCGGTGTCTAGGAGATAACGTGATAATTAGATATGGGTGAACTTCAGCTAGCCTAGTTAAAAAAGGGTTTAGGAATAAACTTGATAGTGATTGGCAGGATAGTGAGATATTACTTTAAATGGGAGGTGCTTAGAAAATTTATCGGTACCTACACACTAAACAATGTTTGCAATTCATGATTAAAATTCCAGTAACAAATAGGATAAAGTTATCAATAATTGGAAAATATACTTACCTACTGTTTTCTATTAAATTTCCAAATTTTCGGTAATTTTATCTATGTGTTACTGGAATTTTAAACAGGAACTGCAAACATTTTGTAGTGTGTAACGTCACACGTTTTAAGGAAAGGCGGTAGAACTAATAACGAGTCACGCTAATTTTAAATTATATTTATGTAGAATTGAGAGGTTAATGATTTGCATTGTGAACGTGGTGGGATACAGGGGCGTATGTTGCTGAAGAATTAGATAGGTTACGGCATGATATTTAGATAATAGAGAATTACGTAATTTATAAATGAATTTTTCATAGCTTTTAATGGTCTGAGTTAGTGTTAAATTATAGCTATTAGCATAGTTAGGACGTATACATAAATATTTAAATTATAAATCTTTGATTTAGTTACTATTGGTTAGAAAAATTAAAATTACGTTAGTATTAAATATTAGAATAGATACTAATATCAATTTTTATTTTTCATTACAGAGTGCCAGAAATACTCTGAAAATCTTCTTGATTGCCAACATAAGATTAACGAGTCTCAAATCAAAGTGTTGCACGCTTTTATAAGCTTGCTAAGATGCCAGAAAGTGCATTTTTTAAAATTTCTTAAAAGCAATTTCCTCAATAACTTGAAAGAGAGCTTTTTGCCGATTCCAGTGCTACCAAATCCTTGATGCTCGTACTACAAGTCATTTGCTAGATTAAAAATCCTGAATGCAAAAGCCATTTGTTAATCGTTATTATTTAGCACAATTATTTCTGGAATTTAAAAAAATAATTCATTGAGACACTGGGAGCATCTTGTCAAAGATGTCAATTTTTAGAAAATCATATTTCCGCATTAAGTCAATAAATGTTTGTTTACGCTACACATATTTCAAGAAATTATTGCAAAATATAACTAGGACTCTTTTTGTAAGAACAGTTATCTAAAGTTATTATTTTAAGAATTATTAATGATGTGATTCGGAAACTACGTCATAAAATATTTGATTCATTTCATGGGAAGAGCTTTATACCTACAGCTATATTATGCAAACACTAAAAAGTTCGCAACAAACTGAAAACTTGTAATTTTCTATTTGTTTTATTAGCATACATAAATGAACTTAGTTAAAAAATAAACACGGTTATCCTTCAATTTAATTTGGACTAGACACTACTAAAGCCCTCTGGTAGTCGATAGCAAAACCATTGTGACTTACAACATTCCAGATACAGGTAACGATTTTCTGACATTCCTATTTTTTTTCCTATAAAATCTTTATTAGAGCAGTTATTTTAAATGATGGATGTCATTACACGTTATTGCCGATCAGGCAAATCAAATACACAACAAGCCAGCACCACACAATCAACCACAAACAGCTTCCTAGCAAAAATGCGAGCACTCTATAAACTACAGCCGGTAGAAAAGGTTATATTTGGCTTGACCCCAATTGCGGTCACTTACCTAAATATTTTGGGTAGAAAATGTTTCGCAGGGGTTTTACGATAGTCGACGCCGTTATTTAAAATTAACGAAACACTTGGTTTTATTTTAAATGTACAAATATTTCACAACTGTCAATGCTTGGCGTGACATTAGCTACTGATCGTAGGCGAGGAGCCGGTTAAAGATGGACCGCTTCAATTAAATCAATGCGGAAGGAAACTTGCGGATCAAATTTTCTCCTTCCGATAGATGTCTGTACGTATGCATTTATATAAACGTTCGAATGAATTTAAAATGTTACAATTTTGGTAAAATATTGATTTAATGATTAGTGCTATTAAGTAAAGTTAAATGTTTTTAGTACTTGAATACGAATAAATTGCATTTTACATTTAATTGCAACCCTTGCTTACAACACTCCGAATTAACAGAATAACAAATTACATTTTATTTTACAATATAGTATAAAACAAACGATTTTAATATATTCAGATGTATATGTACTTCTTTATTTCTTTTATTTTGGGTTATAGGTCGGAATATATTTTTTTATGTATTTTTCATTATTTTAATTTATTTTTATTGATATACATTTTCTATAATAATTAATAAGTAACTATAATTTATATCTAAAATATGATACGTACACGTATACTTTACTCTAAATTCTATTTGTTGCTTTTATATTTATGCGTTTTTCTATGGAGTTTAATATTTTTGTATAAATAGAAATTATGTGTATCCCTAATAGCCAAATTTAAATTTCCCGCCACTATTTTCAGTGACTTCAACGTAAACCCATTAAAATAAGTATGAATGTAGTACAAAATCGTAGGTAATTTCAAGTTTCAAAGTTGGGGATATGTGTTGTTTTTGCGTTTTATACATATGTGTTTACTATCTAATTTCATTAGTATCATATTTTATTTATATACATTGTTCTACCTTAAAGTATTATTAAAATTAAATAATTAACAAGATGCATGTAATTTTCAATTTCATATGTTAATGTAAATGTTGTTGTAAATTTATATCATCTCTATGATTTATAGAACTTTTACATTATTGAAATCAAATGTATGAGCTAAAGTTGTGTAGTGCTAGTGCAGAAGCACTTTGATTCTTTGTTTTTATAGTGAATTTGTGTGCATATATCCTTTTATGTAAATGTTGTTGCTTTTGCCCTATATATGTGCTGTTGCAATCGTTACAGTTTATTTTATAAATTCGGTACGTGTCTTTTATCTAGTGGGTTAATTTTCTGTTTTGTTTGTGTGAACATTTGTTTGTTGTTTTTTAGAGGTTTATGGGCTATTTCTAATTTATAGGGTTTCCAAATATTTTTAATTTTTTCTGATAATTCTGGTTTATATTGTAAGGATCTCTGATTCTTCTGTTTGTATATTTTCTTTTTGGTTGTTAATTAAATAAATTCTTTTTGTTGTGTTTTTTTATGAATTCAACTGGATAATTATTTTTTTAACATACCTTTGATTTTTTTTAATAGAAGAAGTAAGAAGTTTCAATAAAGGCCAAGGAAACAAACCAAAAACATATATTCAGATACAATCAACTACTATACCCAATTAAAATTCTACAACAAACATTTACTCTGTACTTGTTTTCTCTCCCTGATTAGTTTGCGTTCAACAATTTCTATTATGTTTATAATTAACGTTAAAATCGACCTTATTGCTTGTAAACATGTAGATGTGCGTGACTCAACTCTTTTCCTTTTTTCTAATGATGTCCTAATTTCCATTAATAAGCTGTTATAAATACTATTTAGATTTCTCATATCATTTTTATCATCTATTTAATTTCTCTGACTTTCGATGTGCCACATTTTTTTTTAAAAAAATCTTTATTTAGCTAGCAACTATTTTCTATATGAATGTTTCATTAAATTTAAATCTGCGGCTGTTATTTATTGCGTCTTTTGCTAGAGCAGTAGAATTACAATTCGTTTATTTGTATATAACTGTATTTATATGTGTGTATTATTTCGCTTATAGCCTGGACAATTAATTATATGGTATATGTTTGTTTGTTAAATTCTATAAGTTCTTTTGTTTTTGTAAATAAAATTTTATTTGAGTAATTAGTTTTATGGCCATGAATGTGGCCCATAAAACTAATTACTATATATTATATTATTTTAATAGCTTTTGTAAATTTTCTGAGATGTTTATTATTATTATCTTTTTGGTTTTAGTCTTTATTTTGTTGATTATCATTAGTTATGTTTTTATTTTCTATTTGTATACTCTTTCTTTTATGTATTTGTTTCAAAATTGTTTGGGTAATTATTTTTCAGCAATATTCCCTTAATTTTATAAAGTTATGCATCTGTCTACTAAGTTATTAATAATTATAATGATTTTGTATTTTATCAGTGTTTGTGCTAAGAAATTTAAATATCTTCCATAATGTGTGGGTTTAAAATACCAGTTCGCATAAGTTTTTTCGTCTTTATGTGATATTGTAATGTTTAAAAAAATTTTTATTCGTTTTCTAGAGTACATTGAATTTTTTTTTAATGTGTTGATCCTTGTTTTGAGGTATTGCTGAAATACGACCTCCAACACATACCTTTTGAAAAATGGAATGTTTATTTATTTATTATTAATACATCTTTTACTGTATAGCCGTTATACGCATTTACAGCTTCATTTTTTTTGTTGAGCTTTTATTCATAAAAACCAAAATAACTCGGAAACGGTAACCGATAGGTAAGTAGATGTTTTATAAAATTGGCTTTAAAATTGCTAGTAGAACCTAAAAATGCACTAAAAAAAATATAGGTTTTTAATTAAAATATCAAAGTTAGCCATGACTTTCCATGTAATCTGAAGTGCGACATAGATGAAATTATTTTTCCTAAAGAGATCATAGCCAAGTATGCTTAACTCCAAAGTTTCAAAATCGAGATATCATTACAAAGTCAAAAACTTTTAATGGATGGGTTCTGTGAATCGCCCTGTATTGTAAAGTAGAATGTAATTTATTATTATGTTAATTCGGATTTTTCAATCAATTAGTTTGTAATTTTGTATATGTACTTATTAAAATTATATTTAGATTCTAGCTGAAGATGGTCTAAACTAGACTATATTAAAAAAAACAATAAGGAATGAAGAGATTTTAACACATTTTATAATTTTATTTTAGCTTTCAGTAATTAGGGTTACGAATTTCAATAATTTATTATTATTAAATAATAGAGCAAACTGTATTTTGTAGTAATTCATTCTGATTTATGTAATAAATATTTTGATATTTAGAGAGTCAGGGACAAGACAATTTTGATAATAAAAAAGAGCAAAAGGTAAGTAATATCTTATTAATTCTATCTTATCTCCAAGGAAGCAATTGATTGCATACATTGCGATTCTTTAATTGTCTCTATCTAATCTTATCTTTCCTATGAGAATATCCGTTCAAAATCGATTGATACACTTGTTATTCTTTAGAAATCCAAACGTCACGGGTATAGCGAAATACCGTCAAGTGTGTAGTGTTTTCTTTTGTTTTTAAATGTGCAAGAAACATGTCGGCTGGGGATGATAAACGCACCTTCGTCGAGAGTAATCTCAGATACGTTCCTGAAGAAGATGAAGACGATTTCGGCTATCAGGATAAACATAAGTGCTCAAGATGCTTGAAGAGTCGCAAAACTAGATTGATAGTAATCATGGTGGCTTTCGCTGTGACCGTACCAGTTTTGTTATATTATTTCTTGATAACGCTAAAAGAACCGATCGAGCCTGTGAAGAATTTTACGTGTGCCATCCATAGTGAATTCAGAATTCTATGCGGGGACGGGGATTTTAACGAGACCAGATGTTGGGAGCTCAGTTGCTGTTATGATTTTACCGATGAATATTGTTATCATTACCTACCGTCTAAATATTACTACAGCTTGCCGAAAAACGCAGATACGTTTTCTCCAAATATTTCGGAAGATATATTCGGGAACGCTGCAAAACCTTCGCTGCAGCTTACGGTTCAACATCTAACAGAAAACAAAGTCAAAATTATCCTTCACAATTCTTCAAACTACGAACCAGAAGAGCTTCAAACCAGATCTTACCTGGTCGATATTCATGCAGATGATCTAAGGGTCGACATCCGCCGCAACGATAGTCAATTGTTATTAACCACTGCTTTGGGGCCACTAATGGTTTCAGATAACTACCTGGAATGGTCCTTCTACATGGGCGATCATTTGTTCGGATTAGATCAATGGTACTTCACCAATAACGAGACTTACAAGAAAGTTATTTACAAGAATAGGATCGATCATACAACAATTCCCGCTTTCATGGCCTACGTCGATGGGAAATATCATGGAGTGGTGTTTGACATTGCGGGCCCAATCGAATTCTCGGTCCTGCCATCTCGATTGGTAAGCTTCAGGGTTTTAAGTGGCGACGATATTTCGTTCGTTCTTGTAACGGGACCCACCCCGAAGGATATTCAACAACAACTGTACCAGTTCAAGCTGCCACCTCGATGGGTATTGGGACCTCATATTTGCAGGTAAATTAAAGCGGACTAAATCACTTTTGTTACGCATACTGCAAGATAACTAAAAGGCCCTGATAAGTGGTAAGCCAATGAAAATACAGGATGTTCCACTTGATTCGTTTTCAAATTTAAAATTGATTCACTTTAAAAGAGATTTTAAAGTTTGCCCCTTTAGGTAAGGCCGGCTTTAAGCCTGTGATTATGAAACTGGCAGTTAGCTTTATTGTCGCATTATTATTTGGTAAGAATCAAGAACCTTTATTAATAAATAATTATTAAACGCGGTTTTAATATTTTTTCTAATATAAAAATATTTCAGAAATATTTGATGTTACTTGGGTTAATAGCCCATAATTTACTATATAATATATAATTCTTAAATAGAATATTAGCCATTGAACTATTTTTCGCTACTCAAAATATGTATTTTCTGTGATACAATAATTATCTTTTATCCTTTCCTGTGGTACAATATATAATGAAAAGTTATTATTGTTCCTCGAAGTTGTACAATAGACATATTTTGTGTTTGTGGGTTATTATTTTTACGGTAGTCTCTAGTACCCGCGTATTAGTGTGTTCTAAAAGCAAAAAATGAAAAAGAGATTCACCGAAGTGTCATATTTATCTGTATTGACGTATAGAGAAGCAACAACTGTATGCATTTAGACGTGTCTGCTAAGATAAATCATTCCTGACTATTGTAGAACACCACAATAATCTCTCTCGTACAAATAGGAGAGATATTACATAGATTTGTCGGTTATGATGCATGTGACAGTTATAAAGGTCTTGTGTCTAGAATGATATAACGTGAAGGGGCGTAATGTTGGCAATTTCAATTAAAGTCGGTTTTCTTACAATCCTTAAAGTAAAAATACGGTATAATAGTAGAATGTGCTTAAAATATTGTCAATTTAAAAGCTCGAGGAAAACTTGCAGTTTCTAAATGTACTATACCGTGTGCGAGATACGAGTATAGTCACTCGATGTCGAATTCTGAGTAATAGAGTGCAATGCAGGAGGTAACAAAGCAACGATTCCTTTTAAATGCGAGTTAGCTAATAAATAATAAATCAATAATAATTAATACAAAACAACTAACCATTGGATTAAGACATGGGGTTATTTTTTTGGGTAACTGTTTTTTTTTATATCCCAATTTATGGTTTTTGGATTCCTAGAAAACTTCTTTCAAAAGTTATAATTCATTGAACATACCGTATATTTACTTTTTTGAAATGGCCCCATCTATTTATATACACAAAGATTCAAAATGATTGTCAATTTCGCTCCTATAGATAGTAACAAGGTGTAGGTATATGCCGCGTGTTTGTAATGAAGGTTCGAACTAAGACAGTGTTGGAACATAAGAAAGTAAACGGATCTGTCATAAATAAGGAAAACGTAACCTATATTTGAACTCGCATTATATAAACGACTATGGACTGGTGTTTCTGCTTGTAAAAATGAAATGTAATTAATTTAACTTCACTAAATTATGATTTTACAATTCAGTACTAACTGGTGTTTAACTAAATTTATTTATTACTTTAAAATATAACATACAATTAGTATAATTATTAAGTGACAAAACTGCATCTCTCAGTTCTTCTATGGTATGCATGCGGTTTCTATAGATCCTATTTTTTAGATAGCCAAACATGAAGTAATCTAATGGGGTTAGATCAGGCGATCTTGGTGGCCATCTTTGTGCTCTAACGAACCTGTCAGCAAAACACTGTTGAAGATATTGGCAGGTTTGTCGAGCAGTATGTGCTGGAGCATTATCGTGCTGAAAATAACCTGCTTCGAGCTCATTTTCTTGTAACTCTGCAATAAACAATTCCAACATCTGTTGGTAACGTTAGGCTGTTACAGTTTCCTCGAAGAAAATTAGCCCTATTATTCGTTGCCTGGACATAGCTAACCAAACTTCAACTTTTACCGGATGCAATTGCGTTTCTCGAAATTCGTGTGGATTTTCTGCAGACCAGATACAATAGTTTTGTCAATTGATATAGTCTGTTAGATAAAACCAGGCTTCATCCGAGAAAAATGACTTGTTTAGCAAGTCATCGTCCCCTTAAATTGTTATTAAACCAATGGCAATATTCCAATCGCCTATCGTGATCTAATGGTAATAATTCCTGTACTGTAGAAACTTTATAGGGATGAAAATGTAACTTTCTTTTGACAGCTCATTGCGCTGAAGTGTATGATAAAATTATAAAATGTAATAAACTATTTCACTTAATGTTAATATTGATTTTTCACCTGTTTGTTGAGCTATTACCACAGATAAATTCCCTTATTTTCTTACAGTATTCAGAAATACTATTGTTGGTGATATTAGATGTAAATATAAACGACTTGAAAAAAATTATAAGATAAATAATCGAAAGATACTACAACACGCACGCCGATGTCGCTAAATGTCAAGAAAATTCATTTAATGTATGAAATTTGTATGTAGCTAACTTCGCTCATTAAAATGGTAATAAGTATAGATAAATTTTTCCGGAAAACAGTTCACAGAAATCATTTTGAATCACATGGTACAAACATAATTAGAATTATTTATAAACGTCATTGTGATACACATTTCTATGGCGCAAGATTCAGGAAAAACGTCTGAAATGAAATATTCAATTACCTTCATATCTCTATATTTTTATAATCAGCACAAATGATACAGTCAAGCTTTGACTTTAAATAAGAAAAAAAAAACATTTTTAATTTAATTTCCATCTAGGCTAAGATTTTCTAGATTGCATTTTCGTATCACGATATGCAAGATCCGCGTCAACGGTGTTTACCGGAAAGCCTCTTTGCCTCGCGGCATAGAATCAATGAGGTAACTGTATCCATTTACCGATGTTCTGCAGGAAAGTGCGCTCTAGACCTATTATCGACTCATCGTTGCGAGTCGTGGGCGCGCGGATATGTGGTTTCCTTTGTAAACAGTCGGGAAATTGAGCGTGATTGAGCCGTAAATTGACATCGTACGATAGTACTTGACTTGTAGCAGGTCTGAAGTAAACACGTTTAATGAATGTAATTTCCACGAGTGCCATCGCGGTAATTCCGTAAGGGGTGCAAGATGATAATGTTAAATTGGTATATCTATAGGGCTTTAATTACGTTTATCTGTTAAATTTTCTTGAAATAGACATCCATGGTGTATAAAATAAATCTAAATAATCTCAAAAATATTAGCACTATATCATGCAGAGTGGAAAGTGAAAACTGACACTAACTTTTTGAGGGAAATAGTATTATCATGTCTATATATATTACAACGTTCTCGGAGTCAAATTATTAACACAGGCGATATATTTAATAAAAAAGTATTGATATCTAATTTGCCTTCGTTAATGAACATGTGAACATCGTTATGAGTGGATTGCGTGATAAACAATTCTATGTACTTTTTCTAAATGCCATCCTCACCAGCAGCTTGCATTAAATGAAGTCAGGAACTTCCTAGATTTTTCGTGCCATGACGAGTTTTGCCATGTGACAACATTGTATACAGTCTAAGTTTATCACGTCGAATTTCAAATTGAACGTATAAGGATTAATTTCACATCGTGATTAATGCGCGATTGCAGTTTCTCCAAACGATATGGGAAGCCATATCTATGCTGTGCTTATAGAAACGTTCTGCCATATGTTTCCTCATAAATGTAGAAGACTTATAATCCAAGGAAAGTATATAGAGTTACCTAGTTGGTTAAGTAAGTGCACTGAGAAAAAATTGTGCATCAGGTGTGCACAAATTGTATTTAGGATGGCTACAAGGATCGTATTTTGTGTATAATTTACTACATTTATTGTGCTTAAAAGATTGTGTGAAAACAAACATTGTAGTTGTGATAGATGTTTATACACAAATAAATGTATTCAAATGCACAATTTGTGAATTAACTTAAACAAATAAATGTCAAAATATAAACATATTGTTTCCCGACTATATACTTTCAGTGCACATTTTGGTATTTTCTTGTGTAGATGTAAATACATTGTTGTGTGATAATGAATATTTTATTGTGCAGATAGAAATGCACGTTGCTCCAATAAGTATACATATTTTGTGCATAAAACCCTATCGACTGCTGCTAAAATGTACATTTTTTGTGTTAATATATGCATTTTATTGTAAATTTATGTGAATTTACCTGTGTATTATGTGCATTTAATTGTACAAATGATGTAGGGAGATGAGAAGAAATAAAAGCATGTAATACTTTAACAAGTTTTTAATGAACTTAACTCTCTCATATCATCTCCAGATAGCAAGAGACAACAATAGCTTCGGAAAGGCTCAGTTCGAAGCGGTGCCCTGAGATTTCTTAAGTCAGTACTTACCTTCAAATGTTTTTTGTAATTCATCTAATTTCCATTCTATTAACATATTTTTTACATAATCATCCATCTTTGTTAAACACATACGCGTCTAACAATCTTCACAGAAAAAAATAATGGACGCAACGGTCAACGCTAATATACAAGCTGATAGAACTTGTACGTGCAAAACCTATATATTTGCCTAAAATGGCTAAAATGAACATCAATTACCAATAGACTCAACGCATGGTGCACGAGACGATCATGTGACTGTTTGCATCCAATACGAATCTGATAAACATCTAATGCGCATGTATTTTTATAAACGGGAAGGGGTAGGTTACAAGTATTGTATTCTTATTTACACTAAAATATACATAATTACACATTATTCATCAATAAGTTATCTACAAAATGGAATGTTGCGGTACATTTCTACAAAGGTACATAATACCAAATATTATACGAGTATACGCATTGTCAAAGAAATGTTCCACTGGCGCACTACAGATGACATCACCAGCATTTGCTATTGTTGTGCATTTGTAGTGGTAATATATTTCCATAAGAGAATACTTATGGTGCCATCTATAGTACGCCAGTGGAACATTTCTTTGACCATATGTATTTTAGTATAATATTTGATAAGAGTAAATTTTAATAACATAGTGCAGTTCAAGTTCATCTCGTAGCAACAAATTGTATATATCTGTCTAACACAACCGATTATCGGATATGCATACACATTGTGCCATTTTAAACATTCCTTGTGTATAAAAGCCCACAATCGAAAATACACAAATTAAGTTTACATTTTTGAATAGTACTGTTGCCTAAAATGCACAATTGATGCAGAAATTATATACAATTAAATCTACACAGCGTTGCGTATAGCTCTGTACACTAATTTTTCTCAGTGTGCTTTCGTGATTTTCTAACAATCGCTTGCAGAAGTTAAAAATAAGCATAAACAGTCTTTAGTAGCAGCATGACGCGAAATTGAAACTATAACTTTTCAGGACAGAAAAACTATATTATAACATAGTTGGGGAAGTTTCAAATCCAGTCAACAAGTGAAAGAGTTATCTGCAAACACATGCCAGTAATAAACAGCACTTTAAAACTTACTACAAATTTGTGGTGGTAAGTGCATTGTGTTGTCAGTTTTTACATATGTTTGTTAAATGAAACTTTGAATGTAAATCAATATAGACTTCATTTTGTTCTCAGATTGTACTGTTGTATTTGGCAAAAAAAAACAATTCCTTTCAGAATGAATAATGTTGATATTTCAGACTAATAATAGGATTTATATTGATTAGTCTATGTAGATATTTCTGCAGCAATAAAAACACACATGTATAATAGTAATAAATGAATAAAGTAAATTGAGTGCTTATAAACATCATTATTGTATGCATATATATATATATATATATATATATATATATATATATATATATATATACAATTAGTTCTACGGACTTTTAAGGGCCATGACTGAAATTAAGTTATCACTTAATTTTCTTCACCCTTTTTTTCTATCGAGTTCTTCTCCGTGTGGTTTTGCGATATTCTCCTTGTTTCTTTCAATTTTCAGATTATTGTCTCCTCTTATGCGACTTGTTCATTCAATTTCTCTACTTCGTCTCTCTTGGTATCTCTTGTTGTTCGTTCTCATTTTCTCCTATCCAACAATTCCGTTTCGTTTTCTTTTCATTTGCCGTGTCCTGTTTGTTGGATCTGTTTGAGCTCTTGTCCTTTCTCGGGTTCCGATGTCATCTACCATTTTTCTACTCATTTTTTTTTATTAAGTTTTTGCTTTTACTCCCATTGCCTCCTTATTCTATTCGTAGATTTTTCCGTTAATTACTATATATTTTCTTGTATCTTAGTTCTACATTGTTTGCTTTAATTCGTTCTTCCCACGCGATACTTCTTAATTCATTTTTGATGAATCTTTCCTCTACTGTCAAATCGTTGTCAATGTATTCTTTGTCCCTTTCAATTTACTAATATTCGCCGTCATTATTTAATGTTTTGCTTGGAATGTTTCCAGTTCCGCCATTATTAGTTGATATCCTTGATCTGGCTTTATTACGTTAACTTTTCTTACTTTGGTGTTCACCTATAGCTCGTCTCATAAGAACTGCCTCAGTCCTTATTTTTCTAACCTTTCAAGTAAACAAGTTCTTTTATGTTTCTCATGGTTTTCCTGTTTATCTTCTAATTTCTCGATTCTTTAATCGATATCTTCCAATATCCCACTCTTTTCCTTCCTGCTTCATTCTAGTTTGTTCTTCTTTATTTCTTCCTTTAGCACTTTTATTGTGTTCTTTAATTCCGCATTACTTTTAGTCAAGTCTTGATATATCTGTTTCATCATTCCTTTCCATCAATTTTTCTAACATTTGTGCTCATTTATTTCCTGGGTTTACATACCTTATAAATAATTTTCGTTTCAAACGTAAGTTAAATGCTAAGGTTCGAAGTTTTTATAAAGCATGGTATACCAAAAAAGCTTGCTAGTTGTAGTAAATGAAGGATTGTAAGCTAATTATTACAGTTAATAGCAGAAATACATTAATTTGTTAATTTCTCGCTGTAAAAAGCTTGCAATCCTTGCATATTTGCCGTCCTGCCGACCTTTCAAGATATAATCTACATATGCTCGGTTAAACGCTCGAACTTACATCTCCTCTTAGCTTAATTGGTAAAGCGCTCGCCCGGAAAACGGGAGGATGTAGGTTCGAATCGTGCGTGAAGAGAAAAAAATCTCCTGATTATTACAGTTAATAGCAGAAATACATTAATTTGTTAATTTCTCACTGTAACAAGCTTGCGATCCTTGCATATTTTCTTTTTTAAGTAGAATACTTTCTACACTGTTACATTTTTTTATTCAGCATAAAATTCTTTCTATAACCGTCGGAAATCTGTAAAAAAAAATGTAATTTTCGTAGCACATTCCGTGGATATGGATCGTACTTTTACCTGTGTATGAAACAAGGTATAAATTCATATGAATTCCGGGCTTTTTGGTGTGTTATTTATCCTTTCGCAAATATCTAATTGCCGTTCACTTTTATTCCGGTGCCAGCAACCCTGGCCCAAATATATGTAGGTAGGCATGTATACCTACAATACAGTTAGTTCAATTTCTCTAATTATACTGTATTATGTTATTTCCGACTATCCGTGAATGAGTAATTTGAGCATTTCGTTTTTTACGTGTCTGTCTAAATTAAATGCTGTAATTTGCCTTTCGTGCATCGGCGGTTTTATTTAGTTCGTTATTTAAACCGTAGAAGCTTTAGCCTACATCAGATCCAGTGTTATTTGTAGGTAAATTGCTTTGTCGGAGGTAAAGAAAGAAGCTCTTCATCTAATTGATTTTCTCTTGTATCCAATTGTGACAAAATCTAACCCAACCAATATATCAGTGCTACAATTCTGTTAGCGGTCTCTCGATAAAATCGATACCGTGTTATAAAAGCTCAGCTTTATTATTTAAGACGTCCTTTTTAGATACAGAACCCATTTGTTTCATGCTGCACATATTAATGTGTAAGCAATACTCAAGCGATTAAGGAATAGGTATTTTGCACGAAACCAGTCTAAGTGGTTGAATATTGCTTACTCCTTTATTTAATTCCACTTCTGACGAGGTGAAGAAAGATAATAAAAATACATTTATGTATAATGTATGTGTTTATCAATTTAATACTAACTAATACCGCAATATTTTAATAAATTATTTTATTTTTCGTGTTTTATTAATGCAAGTACGTAACGATAGCTTTCACACATTGATCTGTTTTATTTTATTGAACTATGAGTGCTAACTTAAATAATTGAGATTTAAAATCTATATGATTGAAGAATGCACCTAAAAGTAAATTTATTTAAAGAGTTTCTCTAAGCTTTCGCTTTTATTTAACAATTTACGAAAGAATGGAGAGAATTAAACACGTTGAACCTGACAGGCATAATCTCAACAGTTCACTTCCAATAATTACTATTTCGAATTGATAAAATTGAGGAAATTCATGATAATAGAATATACAAAGCACTTAAATTGAAACGAACCACCTCAAATAACTCTTGCCTGCTGTGATTTATATAAAATGCCGAAACCTTGTTGAATTGTCATTCAACGCGCACAACTTTTAATAATCATAATAAATAATAATTCATTTTCTTTTTTTCTTTTCATCAATATGCACAAGAAGCACATGAATACAAAAAAATAAAAGAATAACAAAGAGAAGATTTGATATACAAAGCAGTGCAGTACAAAAAAAACGAAAAAGCAGGATGTGAATCAAGCACAAGGAATATTTGACGATTTAAAATCCTTGCTGAGGGCGCAGCAATTCCTACGCTTAAAATTATAATAGAGAAGATGGGTCTTGCCAGAGCTTCTAATTCTCTTTACAACATGTATGAAAAAGTCATTTTTTAATCAGTAAGTAAAAAGTACATAATTTGTAATGGTGGATTGCTACGAAGCAAACTGCAGCTAACAATCGTTGGCAGTTTGTAGCAGCTATTCAATATCAAAAGAAGCTGCTACTTTTTGTAGCAGTTTCCTGATATAATAGACAAGTGTGAATGTTATGAAACATACATGTATATTCGTAGCAGTATATATTGCTGTGTTTCATAAGAGGGAAACCACCAACCATATTGGAATGCAGTTACTATTTTATGTACACACCTGTTTGTAAGTCCAGTATAATTTGGATTAATTCACACTAGTAGTCATGGAAGTTGAATATAATTTATCGTCTGACAACTGTAGGATAGCCTGGTATCCTAGGTATCTATTTTGATTGAATGGGGAGTGACCTAATGTAATTCGTTGTGAGAAAATGATGAAAATCCTTGGTGACGAGGTTGTTGATAAAAAAACTGAAAAAGATGATTTTTTATTTTTATCAAGTGTAACAAATTAAGTGGTTTTTCCTGTCTTACGTCTGGTATTGAAAGGGATCTTCTATCTAAATTCATGTCATTACTCTTTTCTGGAAATATACAGAAGAAACGTGAGGATTGTTCGACATTATAAGAAATTTTGCTGTATCTACTATACCTGGGTGTTTGTTCTACGTGGGAGTGTGCATGTGTTTGATGTTCCGGGTCTAATCATACATCCTGAATGTAACGAAGGAGGTCTGTTTCCTGAATTTTCCTGCTACCGATGTTATTCCTCCTGGTCTGGCCCTTTTAGCTGTATATACGAGCGAATCTGGATTGTCACTACAAGGAAATCACATTTGGAGGTATTTTGATGTCCGTGTAAACCGGTAAACGAGGTATCTGGTCAAAACATTGTTTAAATTTTTGTATAAATGAATTTATAACGACTATAGTATTTTGAGGTTATTATTACCTCGTATGAGATTTAAATTTTGTACTTTCATAAGTTGGCAAACGTGGTTGGTGGTATTCAATTCTCTTATGATAGCGCGGCAGATTTTAAAAGTTCATATTTGAATAAAAAGAGTCTTAATTATACTGGATAATTGATAATACTTGTTTGAATATTTCCAATAACTGTACTCACCTTGAGAGTAAGAGTTCTCATGCTATTTATATGTCTTTGATATAAACTTAATAATAAATTATACAACTTATTAATGATTACACTGTTTTATTAACGGAAGTTCATTTGATACATTGAATTATTAAGAGTTAAATTATAAATTCAGTATTTAACAAAGTAAGGGCATGATAATAAACAAGTTGGTGATTTAGGAGAACCGAGGCCTACAACCGTCAACGCAGCGGGTTCCTAACTGTAAAGAATAATAAAGGTTAGTAAGAGGGGGGATCATTAGTGCGCATGATCTGGAGTGGTAAATTTTAGATATCTTGGACGTATACGGGATTACAAAGCCATCTAGTGGATTGAGTTTGCATTGTGTTTATCATTGTAGGAAGGTATCTGCAAGGAAAAGGCAGATCTAATTTGAAAGTTATTTATTTATTTTCCTTTTGCTTGTTAAAGCATATAGCCGCGAAATCACAATAATATATAGCAATAAAGCAGTACAAAAAATGTAGTAATGTATAAAACTGCTTCTTTACGTTAGCAGCTACAACCTGGTTCTGTAAATGTTTCTAAATATGTTGTGTAGAGGGTAGGTTTGGATCGGAGTCGCGCGCTCTCGAGCGTGCAAATTTAGTTGTATAGGGGTATTTAGATCGTCTTGATGACTTTGGGAGGCGCGTCGTGCAGAAGAGATTAATTTTTCTTCAGTGATTAAATTAAGTATTTTTTCACAAGACCGGTGAGGAATAGAGGTAATAATAATTTCAATGAGTAAATTGATTTTTCATTTTGAGATAATTTATTAATTTGTTGCATTTTGTAGTTAATATTGTTTTTATGTGATTATTAAATTGAAGAATTTAGTAAGTTTTTGTTAAATAGGTTTGAATAGCTTCTCTTATTATTAAAATCACATTGATATTATTATAATAATTGTCACTAAACTGCTGCAATATGATATGTTGGTTATATTTGAACGGGGTTAGCGGTCTGTAATAATTGCTGTAATTTCCATTATTGTTAATTATTACAGATCGCTAATCCGATAATTTCCCTTATTGTTAATAAAGTACGGTCGATAAAAATTTATATATACATATAAAGGTATTCACATGCGTAAGTACATATGTAAGTATATGTATCTGCGCTCGTTACTGAATCGTCCACAATATAAATACATAAGAATATTAACGTCTACCGCTATTTAATGAAAACTGCTACAAAAAGTAGAAGCTTTTTTAAACTGCTAACCAAAAGTAGCAGAAGCAGGTTGTAGCTGCGAACGTAAAGAAGCAGTTTTATACATCTCTAATAATTTGCAACCTGCGTGATGAAACACAATCAGAATGAAATGGCTTCAAATGCTTTCCCTATGTGCTCTCCTGACATTTCGCAATTTTTTTTGTGGTAACCAAGGTAATTCCTGTTTGTGTTTGTCACATTCATTTATGTTTAAGGGGAGGTTTACATGTATTTGACTGGAAAAATCGATTTTTGGTTTTTTGCATTTTTTGAAAGGTCCAAATATATAACATACATGGTTAAAGCGGTTTCGTAATATTCGCATTGTTTAAGCCGCTACGGCTTATTAAAAGAGCGGGTGTACCGAACACAAACGGAGCATATTAGATGTAATACTATATTCGACTCGGGGCTACTCGGGTCGAAATATTATACTTATTGTTTGTTAGTGTAGTTGTCTTTAATGATTAGAAATGACACTGCAGTCGGGATCACAAATAAACGACAGAGTAGCTATTTATATTACAATAATATGAAGCAATTAGATCCGAAATTAAACGCACATTTGAAGAAACTGATCTAACAATATTTCTTTTACTTAAAACACACTTTCCCACGCTTTAGAAAACTACTTACCATAAAATGTATCAATTTATTGCAGACGCACTTACTTACACTAAATTTCTTAGAAAAGCTGGCTAGAATATGATGGCAAAGGTAACCGCAATACGGATCATCAGAGTAGCACAGGAAAAATGGAAGTCGATGCGATGCGTTAAAAGAAATTTTCGCACGATTTCGGATAGGCGACTGAGACAAGAAAACTTTTTAAGCAATTTGTGATTTTTAGCCGTACGAAGATGTTACTGTTCAAGAAAAAAAGAGAATGCGTTGGAGATGTACAAAAAAGAATGAGTAGACTTTGAAGAAAGGGCGCTGGTAAACTGACTGACAAAGTTATTGATAATTTAACAATAGTGTACTATGGACTGGCAATTAGGCAACATCCAGATTCTGCATAAAAAATGAAGGCAGCTATTTGGGCTACATTTCATTATAAATGTTCAACCGACGCAGATCCACGACACATTTATTGTCCAAAAGGTGTAGACAGCCTGTGTAAGTGGCGCGTTGCAGAAGCCAAGGTTGAGCTTGCTTCATTCATACATGACCCTCTTTTGCAAAAAAAAAATCAAGATGCTATTAGGCCGATTTATGAAGTTTTTTCTAGAGTGATTTATTGCAAAGATGCTTTGGAAAAAATTGTCAAAACTGAAACGACTCGTTTAGTTCATGTGTGTAGAAACTAGCTCCAAAAGATTTACCTTGCGACCCATAAACAATTCAACTTGCTACCTACATTGCCGCAAATTTGTTCAATGAAGGTTACTTTTCTGTATTACAAATAATGAATGTGGTGGGAATTGCAGTAGGACTTGATGCCAAAAATTTCGTCATCAATTCTGATCGTTAGCGCATACAACGAACAGAGCAGAGTATGTCCAGCGCTGCAAAACTTGCTGTGCTGTCTAAAGGGAAACAACAAATTTTGCAAATTCAGAAGTATGAAGAAGAAGAAGGATTAATGTATGGTGCTGGAATAGCTGACTAAGTGTATGTTGAACTATTTGTAAAAAAAATTGCTGAGAAACTTTGAACGCGTTTTTCTTGAAACATGATTTTTCAAATCTGCGTAAGTTCTAGTTCTTCAAGTGTTCAATATATCAACTTAATTCTTTTGTTTTCTTAATGTAAACAGTTTTTATTGGAGGTTATACCTATAATATACTAAAAATTGCAATATTCCACATTTTTATATCCACATACACACAATAAAGAAATAGAAAATAATCAAATTAAAGTCCAGGTATCTGCCACATTGTTTGCTTTCGACTTATTTGGTTAAATTTAGGTATAACCTCCAACAAATTTAATATATTTCTAACTCTTCTTTTTATTTTCAATTTCAGATCACTTTTGCGTATGCTAGAGTTTACGCAGTCTGACCGTGTTTTCTGTGCACATTGCTACCTAGATACAAATAGCGAACGTTATAGTGGTCTTGTCATTAAATAAAATATATTTTTTTAATGTCCAAGTTTTCATATATTTATTAAGAAAAAGTCGTATTTCGTATATCTTTTCCTTTGTCTGAAGAAAAAAGCTCAAAGTTTTTGGACTTTTCCGATGTATATATGTAAACCTCCCCTTAATGTAGTTTTCCCCCACCTCCACTCTTTTTGCTTCTGTTTTCAGTTTTATACATTTTGTATGCTATTAGTTTACGTTGATATTGTTCAGTGGGATTACCTTTAGTTTAATCGTGAATTCACAATAAATTAATATGAATTAAAAGACCTTTTCAATCAATGAGTGGTGACAAGACCCAGTTTCCAGTAGGTTAAGATTATTTGAAGTGGCTCGTTTCAATTGAAATGACCTGTATAAAAACGAAACATAGCACCAAAAACATCTTGTCGATGAATTGAATAAAAATCTTATGATTAAAAATATATTGTACGAAAATCAATAATACTTCTGCTACAAAGATTGACACGTTTTGCATTTCTGTCACATTTATATTATTATTTACCGATAAATTTGTCAAATTATCTTATTTTATAATCAATTTTTCCCGTTATTACGTTATTTGATAAATTATTATATAGTTAAGAGTAAAATAAGAATTATTATATCTGTATTAGACACTATTTTTCCTTATCGAAAGTACTAATTAAGTGTGTGCAGATATCATTGGTATTAAATTGCAACAGTGCAATTCTTTTATGTATACTTTAAGATCAAATAAAGTTCATTGCAGCTACATACAATGAGAGATGGTGATGTTTTATGTAACAAATCAATAAATAATTTTTGTTACATGTATTATGTTATAGTTCTGTTATATTCATTATTTGTAGCTGCACCTAGTTTTAGGGAAACACACAAACTAACCTTTGCACAAAATCACAATCACATAACTTTGCAAATCTCACTCGAGCAAACTTGCTATATACATATATTAAATGAATGAGTGGCGCATGAAAGGCATTATTAGTTGCCCTAGATCTCAAATTCATTAACTATTGTTATAAGTTTCCTGCTGAACTTACAAAATTTCTGTGCATATCCTCAGCTGCATATTGATTATTTAGTAACATATTACTAGGTTTCCTCAAACAAAAGTGATGTTAGTTAGTATATGATTGCATAAGAAGTTTTCAAGGTGAGAACTTACTCGCGGAGCATGTGATTGTATCTTTGTTGTTTGTTACTCGAAGTACCTGCTAAAGCCAAATTAAACTTCAAATTGCTTTATTTCATTGTTTATGACGTTTCAACCGTAGACAGACATATTATTGTTCATATATTCGCTATATACGTAGTATCTGTGTATATACAATCCATTCAATTCCAATAGGTATAATTCATTTTTCATGAAAAGGTCAACAGATAAATACATGCGATGTTAGAAGTTCAAAGTGTAAAAGTGATACAGGTTTAGACTGGCTAAAGGCTACAGTAAAAAATGATAATTCTGACGTTTAACATCGAATTTGCTGTACCTCTAAAATATAGAAATCCGAGAATAAATTAACATTTTTAAGGCCTAAAAACGACTAAAGTTTTCAAAAGAATTTTAAGCTCTTGAACCATGAAAAGTTTTTAGCGGTATAAGTAAAAGTTCATTCTGGTTTTTCGTTCTTTCTCGATGGGAAATGTTTTTCACGAAATTTTAGGAACGTAAACTTTCCATTAAGTGAAATGCAGTGAGAATACGACAGAATGAAATGTTTTACATACAAGATGACTTTATTTTGTGTGTCTTTTAAATTAAAATATTTTTATTTGAACGTAAAGTATGTGATTGATACGGCGAAGAAGTAAGGATTGCCACTTTTTGAGCGGATCCGCAAACATGACCTTGGCACTGTTGACAGCAGTTTACAGAGAGAGCGCGACCGCAGTCATCGTCTTGACGTTGATTATGACGATCATTGAGAATAATTGAACAATGAAGGTTTGAAATAATTCTATTCTGCTCCAACATCTTTAGTAACAGGTTTCGTTATTGATTAGATTAGATCCTGGTTTATCGAAAATACGCAGAAACTTTTCAAAATACTGCTTTGGATGTATACAGCGATAGGGACACCGATCATCACTTCTGCATCAGTAGCTTGGAGCAAAAGTCTAATCTAATATAATAATAACTAATCTGGCCACTGCGAGAATTAACCTCTCGAAAGTGCAAAGATTAACATGCGTATGCATAACTGAGGCTATGAGAACTTGCCCAACAGCAGCTATAGAGATAGTACTGGATCTTACTCCTCCCCATATTGTAGTAGAGGGCGTGGCAAAGAGAACCACACTCAGAATGGTCAAGGAAGGAACGATTAGGCATAGGCCTCAATCTCCTGACGGTGATCAAACCTGGGATATGTCCCGGGATGACATGTCAAAAATATGCTGTTTTGTGAAGGAATTTATCACAAAGCTTAGTAACAAGAGTGAGTGGCATCATAACACCATCTTGAAATTGAATAGAAATGCAATCAAATGGTACGCTGATGGCTCTAAAACAGAACTGAAATAAGAGTATATGGGCCTAGAACCAAGTATTTTGAAAGCTTGGGAAAATATCCAAGTGTCTTTCAGGCGGAAATGCACACTATTAAAAGATGCGTCCAGTTCAAAATTGATAGAAATTATCGAAAGCAGGAGATTATCATCATGTCGAGATAGTCAAGCAGCCATCAAGGCGCTGAGCTCATATGAAATTAATTTCAAGATGGTCTGGGAATGGCTAGGGAAATTATTTAATTTATAGGCTAGGCAAAAGGTATAAAGTAACCCTCCTGTGGGTTCCGGGTTACGCAGGAGTGGAAGGAAACAAAATCTCTCAAAAAAGGGGCCGGAATACCTTTTGTAGGGCCTGAACCCTTTTGGGGGGTAAGTAGCAGTACAATACTGAAGAAACTGAAAAGAGAAATGGAGCAGAGAAAATCCAGTTACCGGAAAATCTCCAGGGAATGAGGCAAAAAAATTCTTCTTGGAACCTATAACCAGGAGAGGTTTACAGAATGCATCCACCTGAGTAAGAACAATGTTCGCATATTAACAGGAATACTTTCAGGCCATTGTAAACTGAAAGAACACCTGGGAAAGCTTGTATTCGAAAAAGAATCTGAATATAGATGCACAAAAAACTTGGCAAATCTTGATCATTGGGTAGACATCATTTAAATACCATTAATATCAAAAAATTGTAGTTTTTCATAACAATATTTTTGCAAAAGATAGTAAATCCAGCAGCATGTTAAATTTTGACAATAATAATAAACAATAATTAATAAATAATTAACTGCTTCCCAGGCCCTGCTCCCAGAGTCGTTTCATGGTGTTCTATAACGACTAATTATTAATAATGATAGGGAAATTATTAGTTAGACTAGGAACATTTTAATTGTTATGGAATCCATATAGTGGTTAGAATTGGGAGCTTCGTGTAGTGATACTTTTATTGGAGCACGGGGTTTAGGATTGTGATAATTTAGTTCTTCATAATAAAGTACAACATACTACAAGTCCAAAAGCTTGTAGTATGTTGTAGCAGTTGTTGATGATGATTATTTAGTTCTTTAACGTTCCTAAACGTACCCTAAGTAAGCCAAAAATATGAGTAAATATGTACTTTAAAATGTTTTTTTTTATGTTGTGATTTGGTGGCTCCCAGATTTGGTTTTCAGCAAATATAGTTACTTTGCATAGCCTAAGAACAAACACAAATTGCAAGTCGATACAAGGGGTACGTCTTATTAGTGGGATCAGTGATATAATCTTGCAATGACTTAAAATATAATATTAACAGAAATATTTACACATTTTTCAATATAAAGATAAAATGTTCGTTTGCTTGTAATCGTTGCTTACTAATAATTTGAAAACTTTTAATATTTTCAGAAATGGCTCCACCGATCTACAGTCCATAGTAGAAGAATACACAGCCTTTAATTTATCGAACACAGAAATAAGATATGCGACCGATTGCCTTCACGACAATTTATATTACTTATTGCATTCCTTAACGACACCGAACAGGAGCTGTTAAAAGAGACGTTAACTCTCGTTAACGAGAGAAGTAAGTTCATTATGACGGTGTACCCTCAGGTAACATGAAATGCTACTTGAAAATCGGATTTCCCTCATCTCATTTCTTTTACAGATTATAATCAATAACAAATCCGCAATCTACAATCTTGCTAAGGATTCGAATTTACTTTATATGGATGGTAACGGTTTCGACCTAAATGGCACACATTTAAATCAACAAGTGGCCTATCCGTATTACAACGCCGATGCTGAAAGGTTAGACGTATGGTTCCAAGAGTTACTAGAATTATTTGGAGCATTCGATACGCACGGTTATTCTCTGAAGGATAACTGGCCTGATGAGGAACATTTCTTAATGGAACGCGTGGGTGAAATTCCTTATCTGAACCAGGTACGTATGAAAATGTCAGGAGAATTCCGATCTTATTGGAAATTGTTTGGGAATGAAGTTGAAGTTGTTATGCAAAAACTTCTGTGGATTTTGAAGGATTCTAATGTCTATCATGTTGCTGTTCTATGCAAATCACATGGATACTAAATTTATAGATTACAAACCGCAAGGTTTACTTGGCAGCATCGGGTTAGGTTAATATATGTAACAATAAATATCTTCATTGAAAGTACGTATTAATATTTGTTTACACTTGTTTGTATTTTATTAATTTTATTTCATCATTTGAATTTTTTTCTTATCCAGATGTGTCAGGATTAATCATGGGCAAATTCGACACACCTGGCAGTGGCGTACGCATGCAATTTTATATTTAAATTTAACTTATAAGGACCTAATTAAAATAAAACGTGCGCAAACACTTACCGCATTATGAATCATCAGTGAATTATGCATACTATTTTGCAATTCAAGGCTCCCTTTTTCGTACTGCTGACTGTCGATTGAAAACTCGATAACATATAACTTTCGAAATATCTATGTGTGCGACATCAAGATGTCTGAAAAAAATATCGATGTTGTAAAACTAAAAAATGTCTAGAAATTTTATGAAATCTTTCACTTAAACTGTTGGGACAATATTAAATAACGTGTGTAAAAAAATCAATGAGGTCAGATACGGCTTTTCTGAGAAAAAAGGACATACGTAATGGCGGTTTTCCTGTATGGATGAACATATGTACTAACCCCCTTAAGTTATATTGACATCCTAGCCATACATTTTTAAGTTAATTGCTGGTTTAAGTAATTTTTGAACTTAACTTCTACTCATCTTTTCTTTAAAAACTACAAGCTTTGATTTTTGTTCATAGTGTTGCTGGATGTATGTACCTAAAAAAAAACTGTATTGATTGCTGAATCAGCTATTGCCAGATATTTTCCTTAGGTAAAAAGAGGTAACTTTTCAGGAGAAGTAATTTCGAATTTTGCCATACATTCTTTACAATCCTTTGCGTATTATTTTTTCTCTAAAAAGGCAATATATCTGTGCGGAATGAACATATTTTTTAGGAACCTTGAAACTCGTGGAACGATTTTTGTATTACATTTTTTTTTTAATTGAAAAGATACATATTTTTGTGGACCAAAAGCATTATATAGTCCTATCGGGTATTCACTCTATCTTTATGATATATTTTTTTTCATTGCCAAGCTCATTATATGTTATTCTTTGATAAAAGTTTCCAGCGGTCTACATCTTTTTTTTACAACGATTTTCATTTAGATTTCAAGGAATTATCTGTCGTAAAATACCTTTTACGGTTAATAATCTCATAATTAAGATAATAGGACGTCATATGGTAATATTATGCAGTGACCCATGGTGTAGAATTTCATAGTTCTATTATAACGTTATCTCATTGTATATAGCCGTAATATATAACTTGAGGGATATAAACAAACCACAGGATATGACTCTTAGCTCGCAAATCTAACCCAAGCAAACTTGCTGTATACATTACATATACATATTATAGGCAAAGTTTACTCCACAAGATCTTCTAACTTCTGGCTAACATAAGAAATTTTATATGTCACTAATATCATTCAAAATCTAAGGTTGAAGGAAGAATCTTCTACTAAATACGGGTTGGTTTATTTCCTTCTTCTTACTTTCTTAGAATCCAATATACTACAGTATTATATTGTCAACTAAACTGCAGTTGTATTGACATTATTTGACTGCATCTACAGTAAATAATTAAAAAAGTAAGCAATGAAGCTATCAAGTAAATATATACTAGAAGAAATATAATAAATATGTATAAAAATGTATGATGTTGAGAGTCAAATTATGTTTAGAATCGTAACAATTTAAAATTACCAAAACTCTGAGATATTTTACAAATACTGTAAGTTGATATTACCGAGGATATGCCGGTAAAAAGGGAGAATAATAGTCAAGAAGAGATATATTTTTCTGCTTTTATTTACTTTTTATATAGTAGTATCTGTCATTTCAATTGTACTGGCTTTTACGATGGCGCTGACATATAAAGTAACACAACCGAAAGTCAGAAAAATATATCTTTTTCTTAACTACTATTCCTTTTCTCCACCAGACCACCATATCCTTAGCTATAACTACAGGACGCGAAGCAGATAATTTACAAGCATAAATTTCTATTGTTACGCTACTATTTACTGTTCGTCATTTTGTGAAATTGTCAGATACATACAAAACAGATAATTGCTTTTACGTTTTAGAAACTGGGCATGATTGTAATGTGACACTTATGCATTATATTTCTGTTACAGGTTTCTTTCATTTTGTTTAATTATTAAAGAGATTTGTTGAATTTTGATGAAAGATTCATATAAAAAATTCAAATATAATAATTTACCAATTTATGCATTAGATAATTCTTAATTATTTTAAATTAACTAATTAATAAATTTTTCTAATGAATTCTTCAGGCACGAACCGAAGACGAGAGATGTTATTCTCAAGCAGTATATTTATTCACATTTAATAATAATCTAAACTTTTGCTATTGGTGTTTCATTTATTGTTTCTTCTTAGTTATATCTCTTATCATTAGAAATGCTTTATGAAATATATTCACCTTGATGACTGGAAAAAGATTTTTCTTAAAGGCAATAAACGCCTATGGGAAGAGTGGGGATATCATACAACCACATATGCATGTAGGCGTGCATGTTCACGATAGCACAACCCTTGTATAAATGGCGGGTGCAATTTCTATGTAAAAAAATAATTGGTAAGATAGATTGAATGGTAATGCCCTTTTTATTGGGGGTCGAATTTTGGAATAACCATCAGTTATGGTGCATGATATACATAGGGCTATATGTATATATGGTCGTACGTCATATCCTCACGTCTAGCCATGTGATATGAAAAAAAGGCTAAAGGAATCACGAAATATTTTTTTATCAAGAATGCTAGTAGGTAAACTATATATCCATGTTTCGCCATATAAGAACACTAGGCTGACGTTTCAAAACAAAAGCTTACTATTGTGACATCAGTACTGATTGCTTCTAATGGGCTTGTAAATACGGCACTTAAAAATCGCTGAGCTAAGCGTCATAACGGTTAACAAGAAGCGACGACCTCAGCGACCCAGCTCAGATAACTATTTGCCTGCTGCGATTTACATAGGTTTCCGAAACCTGTCAATTGTCATGTCAAGGTGGACAACTTTTAATGGCGGGCCTCACGATTTTTAAATCATTTTTGAGAGCGTAGCAGTCCCTATCCTTGTGAGCACTCATTCAAAAGATCTTTTAATTCCCTTTATGGCAACATGTATCAGCAATTCTTTTTAATCAATAAACAAAAAGTGCATAATTTGCAACTTGTGTAATAAAACACGATTAGAATAAAATGGCTTCAAATGCCTACTAAGGTAACTCCTACTTGTTTTTGTCACATTCACTTATCAGTCTTAATGTAGTTTTTTTTTCCACCTCCACTCTTTTTGCTTCTGTTTTCAACTTATTTTGTACGGTATTACTTTTATTGGTTTACGTTTGCATTGTTTAGTGGAATGTTCTTTACTTGAGTTTACTTTTAATATAATCGTGAATTCATAACAAATTAAAATGGTCAATTCTAGCTAAGAACGTGTGCGATTAGTGGCTTTGTATTATGAGAATAGAATGCTCAACGAAAACCATGCAGGCCGAAATGTGGGTGTTTCAATGAAACAAGCCATCTCAAGTATGAAGTATGTGTAAATATACGTGTTATTTTTATGTCTAAAATTTCTAAAACAAACCTAGAGAACTTGAAGTGGCTGGTTTCAGTTGAAATACCTTGGACAGCTGCTGCTGGTAACGGTTACGTTACCATTACTATTGAAGCCTAAATTGGAGTAACTGTTACTACTAAGTCAGACATTTAGTAGAGCTTACGCAATAATTACCGTGTCGAAGTTTCAGTCTTAGCTGCTATCGTTTCGATGCTGTTCAGTTGCTCATATTTGTAAAATTTTTAATTTTGGTTAAGCAGATAACGATTGTTAAAAATTCTGTTAATTTAAATTAATATTTAGATAAATATATCCACAAACTTCTTCTTTTCAGACCTTCTTGAGTCCCATGTCTTTCACTATACCCTGGAACGCAAGTATGCCGCCCGCCTGGGAGCCACACAGCAAGATTCATAACAATTATGGAAAAAACCAGTTGGAGATGTTTCGCAGGAAATTTGGTGAAGACCACTTCATGTTGACATCTTCTTATACCACCGGCATGGGCGATACCGTAGCACAAGTGCAAAACATGAACACGACTTGGGTAAATTTGAAGAAGTCAATACAGATCACCTTTACCCACGGACTTTTTGCAAATCCTCTGATCTCCATCCCGGTATGCGGATCCACCGCAGAATATCTGCCGGAAGTGCAAAATATCCTCTGCTCGAGGTGGTACATCACCGCAGCTACATTCCCGGTGTTTACGGTCAGCTCAGATAATCCCAGGAGGGATCATGTAGGACTTCCATACGGCCATAATAGGAATATCGCGGTTGATGCTTTGAAAAAGAGGGAGATGTTGATGCCCTATTATTACACTATCCTTTCGAGGAACGAGTTAATTACCAGACCGATGGTTTACGACTTTCCGCACGATAACTACACCCACGTTCTGGACGAGCAGTATATGCTTGGTGATGCTCTGCTTGTCGCCCAACCCATGTTGAGGGACATCTTTTCGATGGTTGTTTATTTGCCGGTCGGGGAAGGTGGATTTTACGATTTCTTCAGTGGAGAATACTTTGAAGAAGACGTTGGGAATGTCACTCTGTCGGTTATCGTAGAATCGGATTGGATAGTGTTCATGAGGGAAGGGAAGATAGTGCCTCTGCAAAACGTAAGTAATGATGAATAATTATTACTGCTAGTTTGATCTGGAGTTTCTTGTTCAATATTCTACCAGGATGGGAAAAAGGTCGGCATAACTGTTGGAATTTCTCAAGAATAGCCCTGCCGCTCGGAGGATCGAAATGTTGTACTGGATGGGTGCAAAGTGACTCCATAATCACGATTGGGTGTTTATTTTTCGTCGCTGACCATATTTTTTACACTTTTTTCTTTAAAAAAGATGCGATTTTCACGTTATGTCACCACACAAAACATGTCGAAATCTTGAAAAAAAAAACCGCATTTATCAACCAATAACTGTTATAACCGAGTCCTAAAATATTTCAACTAACTTATTTTCTTGAAATAACACCTTTTCATGTAATATTTTTGTCAAAAAAGAATATAGTCAGCGACGAAAAATAAACACCCAATCGTGATTATGGAGTCACCCATCCAGTACAACATTTCGATTCTCCGAGCGGCAGGGCTATTCTTGATATTACCCCAAAATTTTAAAACTTACCTAACTTACATTCTTCTTTTGAAGTGAATTTCCTTTTGCTACTAGCACGGTCAACAAACATCTCCAATCATTTCTAAGTTCTAAGCTTCAAAGTACAACACTAATGACAGCAACACAAATAATCTTTGCCCGAGCATACTAAAGCAACTGCTGTAATTTTGCCAGCCCTATAGATTTATTCAAATACATTCATACACGTGGCCCACTTACATCAAATATAACAAGAAAAAGAAATATACATACGTATATGTATAGACATGATAAAAAAAAGATTTATTTTCGTGTTTCTTTCCGCATCTCCAGATACATGAGCCGAAGCCCGTCCCGGTTTAATGGTATCGAAAGCTCCAATTTTTGCATATCCTAAGTATGTTGTGCCGCTGTGCTCTCATATTATGTTATGTCCAATTACACATATGTTTTATTTTGTTTTTATATGTTTCATGTTCAAGTTTCTTAACTTCAAAAAAACAAATTATGAAATACTTGTAATTCCTTGAATCTTTCTGTTCTTAAATGCGATTTCCTTCAAGTTTTATAATAACGAACGTATTTATTCATTAGCAATTTTATGTTAGTTTTAAGAAGGTGTTTTCAATTTTATAAAGTATTAGGGGGTATTTAGCATTAGTGTAGTATCTAATTCGTCAGTTTTATCATACACAGTATCAGTTGGTGTCAACATATTTATAGAATAAAGCACTTTTAGAATTTAATTTTGTTATCATTGCAGTTTATTTGGATTCTCTGAAGGTCTATTCACACTATAGATCAACGAACCTGCGAGGCACGGGCTTGTCACCGTCAAAGCAAAATTTCTTTTCTACTAAACATATGCATTTCACGGTAGTATATTCACACTTGCAGTCTCCCGGCGATCGTGCGACGGGCAAGTGACTGCGGCGATTATTTGAAAGAGTATTAGACCGGCACAAACCCGTCGCTTTCCGACGAATGCCTGCCAGCGTGAATTATACTGTAGGCCAGTGGTTCTCAAACTTATTTAGACACTGTATCCCTTTTTACTCACAAAACATTTTAGGTACCCCTTCTCAGTTACCGGTACTAAGTAAACTATAATTAAAATATTAAACAAATCTTAAAGCCTTCTATGTAGCATAGAAGTATAGTGTTAACCTTTGAAACTGAATTACGCATCATGTTTAAATAAAAACAAAGAGATATTGTTTACAAACATTTTATTACATTAAAAAACACACACACAAAATTTAAAGAACAAAAAGCGCTTACTTTCAAAGAGATTAGGGAGAAGGGTGAGCTTGTTTTCCTTTGCACAGTTTATCAAAATTGGGTTTTAACTTGGTTAAATACAATCTTAAATCATCTTCAACATTTAATTTGTTTCTAGATTTATTTTTAAGATAGGTTAAACTTGAGAACCCATTTCACATAAATAAGTGGTGGAAACCCAACAAGAATTTAACAGCAGTGCTTGACAGTTCTTGTATTCTTCCAATACCGATCCAGAAATCTAACAATGTAGTACCAGCAGTCAAATATTTGTTTTTCAACGTGGGATCACATGATACTTCAATGAGGTGTTCCTTTGAAAGATAGTCAGGTTAGTGTCCATAGCATCAGCATTAAAGGGTCACGTATCCAGTTATACTGTTTCTCCAAAGGTGGAAAGTACTCTCTTATGCGGATCTTCAATGCATTCAAATGCTGGCCCATTTGAGTCTTGAGTTCAGTGAAATCAGATATGTTTTTCTCATTATCTTAAAAAATGTAAGTAATCTTTCAAACGGCTCGCAGTTGTTATTTTCTATTTGTTTTTCCCAGAGAATGATCTTTTTTACCATTGCATGTTTTCTTTTCTATATTTAAAAATATCAGAAACACTGCCTTGCATGGTTAAATTCCAGATGTTGAGTTTTCCAAAAATATCACTTAAATAAGCCAACTTCAAAAGCCAATCAAAATCAGTAAGTACAGAAGACAGATGGGATTTGTGTTCGGTAAAAAAAATATGTAACTCTTTGTGGAGTTCAAATACACGGGACAAAACATTTCCCCGAGAAAGCCATCGTACCTCAGTATGTAGCAATAAGTTCTCATGGAGGCTCCCCATATCCTGGCATAGAATTTTAAAGTAACGAGATTTTAGGGGCCTAGTTTTTATGAAGTTCACAATTTTACACATTTGATCAAGGACATCTTTAAGTTAATCAGGAAGGTGCTTAGCCACAAAGCCTCTCGGTGAGGACACAGTGAGTGAACTTACACTCAGTTGAAACCGTTTTAATATGGCCTACCAGCCCTGTGATGTGACCGCTCATAGCCTTAGCACCATCCATACACACTGACACACAGTTTTTCCACTCGAGCTGGTTTTCGGAAAAAAAAGAATCTAACAAATTGAAATATCTTCACCTTTTGTCCATGTTTTAAGTGTCTTACAAAATAAAATATCTTCAAATATTCATCTTGAAAAATGCCACGTACAAAAACGATCAGTTGGGCTAGGCCAGCGACATCCGTGGTTTCATCGAGTTGTATACCAAAGCAAGGACTAGCTCGAATTGCTCCAACAAGTTGTTCTTTTGTGTCATACGCCATGTCACTAATTCTTCTTGAAACTGTATCATTTGATAATGGAATTGCTGTAATTCTTTTTGCCTCGTTCTCTCCAAACATACAAGAAACAATTTCTGCTGCGGCAGGGAGGATTAGGTTTTCGCCAATAGTATGGTTTTTACCAGACTTCGCAATTAAATGACTAACTTTGTAAGAAGCTTTTAGAGCACTTTCATTTTGTTCTGCACCAGAAAAGTGTTTTATCGTGTTTTTTCTACTTTTCAAATCTTCCAAAAGACGTTCAAAGTACCGAAACTCCTTTTTGACTAACTTCTCATGTTTGCTTTCAAAATGGCGTTTTAAAAGAGAAGGTTTCATAGAATTGTTTGATAAAATTTCTGAACAAACAACGCATTGTGGATTAGGCTCGTCTGAGCTTCCAGTCCAAGTAAAACCTAATTTTAAGTACAACTCGTCATATTTTCTCTTTTTATTTTTATATTCATTTGCCAGTTTTTTGGGTTTTTTTATTTTTTCCTTGAGCTGCTCATTAGTAACAAGACGTTCAGGTCTACTTTCATTTTGTGAAGTTGATGGCCCAGAATTTTTGATGCAGATCTTCATGAGGCCTTTTCTTTAGGAGCCATTATCCATGTTAATTTTTATTGTAAAATTAACTTACGTGGTACCTGACTCAGTTTTCAAACAGATGTCCGTAAACGTGTTTCAACAGGATTGAGTGTCCGCAGAATAACACAACACACCACAAAAATAACACAATACTGAGAGCGAGCTTGTAATAACAGGCAATGCTACTGCAGTGCAGTGACACGAGTGATTGGCCGGCCACACAGCCCCACTCTGATGACTAAGCCCTTAGTGGCGCGCGCACGTCAACGTGTCCATACGTGTCCCGGGGTTGTTTTATTTTATTGTTGGCGGGCCGCGTACCCCCTAAAAATTTTCGCGTACCCCACGCGTACCACAGTTTGAGAACCACTGCTGTAGGCAATCGCCAGTCAGTTGACGCTAAAAATTATGGCCAAAGTGAAGCGACACAGAAAATTTACTTCGAAATGTATTTTCATTTTTAATACCATCGTTAATTGTTCGTACATTTTTTGAGTGACTTTCTGAAATGTTTAAAATATTTACTTTCGTTGTCTAAGAGTTGATTGCATAATGTGACATATTCTCCTTCTATATTTCTGAGTTTTAATAGTTGATTAACCCAGAAACATTTTTTCTTCCGCACCTTCCTATTTTCTTTCTCTTCTTTAGTGTTGTGAGTTTCCAAATTAAAATATTCGTTGATTTCGATTATTGAAATACTCGGATGATTCCGATTCTTAGAATCCGATTCGGAATCGGATGATTCCAATTCCGTAAAATTTGTACAACGATTTTATACTGAATGAATTCAGCGAAACGTTTCGTATTCGTATAGTTTGTGTGATTTTGGAAATTCTCAACTTTCCGGTTTTGACTCGATCATTCGAAATTTATAATTTTGACTGACGGGCTGTGTTTGTTGCTCATAGACGCTGTGCGCACTTAAATCACACAGTCATATTCACGCAGTATTAGTAATCTGCAAAATATTTTATTAAGAAAAAATAATAAACTTTTCTTATAAATAAGTTTAATATAGAGATTTACACCAAATATGATCCCCATATTCCACCGTGCTCCGTGTGAATTATTTCGATTATTAAAATCATCCGAATATGTACAACTTATACGAGTATGTCTGGTGGAATATGGAATCGGAATATTATTTTGAATGTAACCTTCCGATTCGGGTATACCGATTATTGAAATCATCCGAATATTTACAACACTAATCTTCTTCATCCAAAATATGCGCAATTTTTATTAAAGTTGAAGTGGAGAGCATTTTTATACAATTGCAAACACCAAACTGACTGTCGGTAGATCACCAGTGTGAATTCATTGAAAATTGACTGGACTGTGACGGGCCCGTGCCTTGCATGTTCGTTGATCTATAGTGTGAATAGACCTTTAGAAGTATCCCCAGATGGTCATTAACTAGTTTATTGCTGGACGTGAAATATATAGGTTTTATCAAAAGTTATTATATGCTTAATTTTAGTTACTATCGCTTTAGTTACTGTTTTGATGTGTGCATCCCATTTTAGATTATTTTTTATTCTTAATTCCAAGTAATTTGTTTCACTTATTTCGTTTATTGTTTGCGATTTTGTTTTTATGTGATTTTTCGTCCATTTTTCCTTATTGGGTTTATATTGGGCTTTATTTTCATTTATAGTCAGAAGATTATTATAACAGCATTCCTCGGTTTTTTAATATCTTCTATATTTGCGATTCGATTTCTATCTCTCATTTATCCTGATATAATTATACTTGTATCATCGACATATGCATCTATCTTTCAGTTAAGATTAAATTCTAGCAGATTGTTTGTGTATATGATGTATAAGTTTGTAGAAAAGATTCCTGTTTGTGGCCTACATTATTCTGTATATAAGGGATCGATTCCTTTTTTGAGATGGTGTCGAAGTCTTTTTTCATGCTTATAAATACGGTTACCACACGTTCTGATTTTCTAATTTCTTTCTTATCTGATTTATTAAATCGTGTGCTGCAGTTGTTGCGCCTGAGTCTTTCTGAAATGCGTGTAATGGGTATCTTTTTTTCTTAGAGGCGGAGAACCTTAAATTGAAATAAAACACAGACAAATGTTTTTAATATCCATGAAATTCGGCTTCATTTAAAAGATAATTTTATGGCATTAATGTTTGAATATGAGTTCGGTCAAGTGGCCGCCAAGGCTAAAGCGCACATGGTGTAATCTGGAGGGCCAATTTTCGCACACTCTTCTCAGTAAATCAGCGTATATTTCGGCAATAACACGTCGTATGTTGGCTTAGAAGTGTTTAATTGTTTATGGTTTATCGGCGTAGACGTGCGACTTTACATATCCCCAGAGAAAATAATCTAATGGCGTCGAAATATGTCCATTTTGTGAAATTCGTCAAATGTTTCTTTTAGTAAATCAATTGTATCGGGAGTTGTGCGGCTCGTGGCGCTGTCCTGCTGAAACCACGTGTCTACAACTTTGATGCTTTCCAATTGAGGCATGGACAAGTTAGTAATCATGTCTCTGTACCGCTTACCTTCGACTGTAACGTTTTAACTATCATCACTTTTGAAGTTCTATGGGCCTATGATTTCATGGCCTATAAAGGGCATCAAACGATAACTTTTTCTGGATGTAATGGCATTTCGACAATGACTTGTGGATTATCATCGCTCTAATTGCGGCAATTCTTCTTATTGATATATAGCCACCTAAACAAAAGTGTACTGCATCAATATATGCGACAAACTTTAAGCGCGGATTCCTGGGGTTATTTTGATCATAAAAGTTCATAAGAACATATGTCCAAAATCGCTTAGTTCTAAAGTTGTGCAATGTTTAATAGTAAAGTTGACATAATTAATGTTTTTATTATAAATTAACAAAATAATTAGTAAAACAAAATTAACTTATACTAACTGTTGAAAATGACCACCCCAACTGCAATAAAAGCTTCTATCCTAAGTCGTATAAACTGGCGAGTCCGTTCTAAAATACCAGGGGTATTTCAAATTATTTGAAAAGCTGCGATAATACGATTTCTCAGTTCATCGACAATTTCAATGGGAGTCGTATAAACTAATGATTTAAGGTGACCCCAGAGAAAAACGTCCAAAGAATTTAAGTCTGGAGACCGAGGAGGCCACGGTTGTGGACCTCCCCGTCCTATCCACCGATCCGGATACGTATTGTCCAAAAACTCGCGAGCAACTAAATTAAAATGCGCTGGAGCACTGTCATGCATAAAATACATTTGTAATCTTAATTGCAATGGAACTTCTTCCAGCAGTAGGGGTAGCTCCTCTTCAAGAAAATTGCGGTATACCTCGCCATTTAACCGCATCGGTAAAAAATGTGGACCTATCCATTCAACATCTCCAACAATTCTGGCCCACACATTGACAGAGAATTGATGTTGATGGCGGGCATTCACTAGTTCGTGCGGATTTTCTTCGGCCAATATGTGATTATTATGAAAATTAATAATCGCGTTTTTGGAGAAAGTAGCCTCGTCGGTGAAGAATATTTGAGCCAAATAGTCAGGATTTTGTGTTGCATCCATTGACAAAAAGCCATTCTTTGCGGAAAATCTGTCGGCAAAAGTGCCTGCTCCCGTTGAATGTGATATGGACACAACAGTTGATCTTTCAATATTCTCCAAAGTGTAGCCTGGCTAATGTTTAAAGCAAACTCAATTTTTCTGGTGCTTGTAGTAGGATGTTCCTCAATTTCATTTAGTACCGTTTCTTCAACTTGTGGAGTTCTCACTGTAGATGGGTGCCCGTTATCAATCGTCCGTTTTTTAAAATTTCCGGTTTCACTAAGACGTTGGTGAAGGCGGGCAAATATTGAATGATGCGGGATGATACGGTTCGGGTATCGTTCTTAAGAAAGACGTCTAGCAGCACGCGAATTTCCATTGGCAAGACCGCAAACGAAATGCATATCACACATCTCAGCTTTCGTGTCACTCATTTTAGAAAACAGAAACTGGCAATAAACTCTAACAACTATTGACAAATATTGAAATCACAAATAAACAATTCCCTCTCAATACAATAGTTTCTGAAGAACCAACTGTGATATTATATCGTGTCAGTCATACTTCATAATTTATTATTAAACATTCAATAACTTTAAAACCAAACCGTTTTGGACATATACTCATATGAACTTTTACGATCAAAATAACCTCAGGAATCAGCTCTTAAAGTTTGTCGCATATATTGAGAATCACCCTGTATAGGTATTAATATTTGCTGTTATAAATTCTTTTTTTCTTTTTGCTCGAACAAATATTTACACGGTTTAAATCTCGTATCGATCGTCCTTTATTTGCACACAAATGATTCGTGGTAACGAGAAAATTGTAAATATGAATCCTTCTTGTTATTTCGCTGGGATATTGGGTATTAAAACGTAAAACCTATGGCGTGTAAAAACTAAATTCGCGTATTTAATCGAGAAACAGCAAGCGAGAAAACATGATTTATGTACCTATGTGTATTTATGTAGTGCAACGGAACTCGAAATAGACTTTCGTGCTATTGTTTTGTTACCTGTTAAATTCCCGGATTTGCTGTTCATCGATTTGCGCTCATATACTGCAATGGTATATGTCCTGTAACAAAACAATGAATAAAAATTTAGGAATTCTCTTAGTAATAACCATAGAATGCAGTGATAAATGTGAGTACGTGTTCGTTGCAGTTTTTGTTTTTTGAATGGTTACTTCAATTATCATTGATTGATTATGGTTTAATGTGTGGTTGATATTTCATAATTTTTATGTTTTTGTACTTGTCAAGCATAGATGTTGATGCCCTGGTTGTTGATTTTTACAATGAGCCTAAGGCTAAATCTGCAATAATATACACTTTTTAGTAGAAATCATAAAAATAAAACTATTCATTTTCACTTATCTGTTCTATTTTTTTCATAGGATGAAGATAAAGCCGGTTACACCTTAGTTATAGCTCTAACTAGATCGAGTAATGAAACTACTGCTTCTGGGTCATTGTTTTTCAACGAAGAAACTTTGATAATGTTTGCAAATAATGCGACTGTAACTTTGTCCAATCTGAATGCAACCAGGGAGGATTTGGGGTGTGGTGAAGATACGTTTGATTTGCCAAGGGTAATTGCTGGCATCAAAATCTATGGACTGGAAGAAAATGTGATTTCGATCGCTAAAGAAGTGGATTTGTGTGATATTCACGATGATGAATATGAAATTAATTACTTTATTCAAGACTCTTTATAAAATTGTATACATTCTATCATTATATTTTATATTACACTTACTGTATGTATAGAATCATGTTATTTATTAGTAGTTAATTTTAAATGTTGTCAAATAATGTATTTTATGTTATTATAGCTTTTCAAAGCTTGAAATAAAATATTTTTTACCTCACCCCTTTCTTACCATATTAGGCACCCAAAATCTCTTTTTATTTAACCATTCTTTTATTAGTGGATGTTTTTGTAAGTCGAGACGAAGCCACCTGTTCGTAATAAATGTGTTTATTCGTTGAGGTTAACATTGGTGAGTCGATCAATCACATTTTACCCCCAGATTTCTCGATCAGTTTCGACGAGAAGCCGCGAAATGATAGGCGCGTGGCGCCCTTGAACATGGTAATTTGGAAAATGAGTATTTATTTCAACATTCCGGCACAGTTGAAAGGGGGAAATGTGGTCAATAACTTCTCATTACAGTTATAATACGGAAACATTTGCCTTTAGAAGCCACCCTCAATTTTCGTTCTATTACATACTTCGCTAATTTAATTCTTTATTTTCTTTTCGAAGTTAGTTGAATTTCTCTTTTGTTTAGTTTTAATAAAATATTTTATTACTTTTGCTATTAATTTATTGAGATGAAATTTCATCTAATTTGAATATTATAAACATACGAAATTAATTAATGTGTCCATTTAGAAGAAATATATTTTAAGCTGTAATTATCACATTTTGAGAAAGCCAAAGTGCATTCTGGCGAAAAGTCAGCATAAAAAAAGAGTTTAATTTCCGCTAATACCACAAGAAACAAGGAAAAAATATAATGCTTTGGCCTATAGTAGCAAATACGTTAAACATATTCTACAAGTACAGAAATTGCCGAGTAGATGGCGGTTCTCCTATTTCACTACACTAACTTTCCATACTTGCTCTAGTATGAAGGGAATAGTCTACAAGGAAAGAATTGAGTCCCGCGGAGAGTTGCTTCAAAAAGTTTAAGAAGCTGCCAATGTAACCAGAAATAAGGCAGGACTGCTTTTTAACATAAGATCTTTAAGAAAACGCATAGAGAAGTGCATTGTAGTGAGTTGTGGACATTTTGAGCAGTTGCTCTAAATAAGTTATTCAGCAGACGTGTGTAATGACAGTTGTATTAGCTTGCTACCCTTTCGAAAAGTCGATTTTAACAGACATTATTTTCGAACATACTATACTACTACTCTACTGATAAAGTATGATTGAGTGTGTATGCACTATTTCTTTTTATTATTTATTATTTATTATTTATTATTTACCTGAACTTCGTAATTTAAAGATAAAAAATTGTGTTAATACGACGAACTACATTGAAACTTTTGAACGCAAATTACTTCAAAAGGGATCAAGATATCAAAATTAAACAAGCACCTATTTTTCACGCAAAAAAGCTTGCTCTTTCAAATATTCTATTCGGTTTATGTGATTCTTCATACACAAAATAGATAAGCGTCGATTTACCTATTGAGCAGGATGTAACTGCCCTCGATGAGCAACCGTAAAAGTGATAACACTAACAACTCCTCAAGCTGAGAAATTATATTTGTATGAAGCATGTTGCTCTCAATCCTTATGTTTTAGGCTCTTCTATTCCCAATTTCCAGATTTCTCATTCTAAACGACTCAGACTGTATAAAAAATAAAATAAATATTGAACAGATCGGATGGTGTATCTACTTCCTTCTCACACTTTCTATCGCTTCAAATGATGGTATTTTTCTACATTATTTGATATATCAATTTTCTAGATGACTTAGATTATGAAAGAATTTCCGAAAGTATCTTTACATTTCCAAAACTTATTGTTAGCGAAATTTATGTGGGATAATGGACATTACTTCACGGAAACCTAACTCCTTTTTTTTTTTAAATTTGAGATATTCTGAAGCTAACTATTGCGTAAGTAATTTCTTCGTTTTTACTTGATTATACTAATCAATTCGGTATTGTACGCCTTACAAACACGGAAGGAAGATGTAAATAGGCTGGATGCTGGGAGCGTGAGAGTCTCTTTTATTCTGAAGCACACGTTCCACTGTTAAAGCGGCAATGGCATTGTAATATTCACGGCGCGATGAACTTGACAATTTTCGCAGTGTGATATATGTATGGTCGATGATTGAGTTATGTAGCTTCAACATCTGGTTTATGGCAGATAAAGGCGTATAAAGCACGATGCCTGAGACTGCTTCAGTTATCTGCTAGCACAGTGGCAAGGAATGCTGTTTCGTATTGAAAATCGATACAATACAGGTATGGAATGTTCCCGTATATGGTTGTAATGTATTTGTGCAAATATTATTAACAATAATTGGAATATTTATTAAATTATTAACATTTTATAAATTATTTGATATTATGAGGTATTGATACCTTGCAGAAATTATATTCTCCTCGAACTAGTTATAAATATGTTCTAATATTTTTGTTGGACTAATTTTTATAAGGTTTATTTTGGAGATGAAAAAAGAACTGTCGTTTTAATCCTCTAAATCAGCAATTTAATTGGCCGAAACGGTAGTTCCAGAAGATCTAATTTACACTATCCTATAATTTTCTTATATACTTTTAAGCTGTTTATTCACTGATTTTGGCAGATAAAAAGCCCCTTCAGACAGTTGCTTTCGCAATATTCGTAAGGGTATGTACCTCGATTTTATATTTTTTCCCCCACATTATAAAAGCTAACGACAAAAATAAGAGATGTATTCCTTTACTACGATTTTTCATTTATGAGAGCTAATTTTTTAACAGTATATTGTTCATTTTTTGTAAAAAGAAATATTAGCGAAGAGGATACTTACTTAAAAAAAATATAATCTTCGACATTATCGTATAACAAAAGAGGTTTTGTTCCAATCGATTGGCTAAACTAAGACTGTCTATAGCAGTTCATGAAAAAAACTATTTTATGTTGGAGAGAAGAAAGTGGATTACGTGATTCTGTGTGGGTGGCGACTTTAATAACGATAACAATACACAAAAACCATTTTTTAAAATTATTTTTGTTTTATTAAATCATTGTATAATGCCAAAACGATGGTTTTCAATCTTGTTTGTGAGCTCCGTGTAATTACAAAGCTCGTTTTATGCTCGGGGTATAGACATTAGCCAAAGTCTTTGAACGGGCATTTTCTTGCTTCCACTCTGTTTGCTACAAGTTAGCAATTACGTCAGTAACTTTCTCAAGTACAGATCACATAGCCAATAATTAAGATGTTCCCATTTAAGAAAATCTTTACTTTAATGAAATGCTTGCCTCACATATTTGATTATTTGCGTGTGCACTGCAGGTTTCAATTTCTTTAAACTGTCTTTCTTATTGGATTAATAAAATTGTGTAACATTTTTTTTTACTAACTGGTTTTAATGAACAGGATATGGATTACCCCACCATTGTGGCGAGATCATACAACTATCATACAATTGCATCTAAAATTCTTAACAAAGTCATTTAAAGACAAAAACATGAGTTGTCACATCTTAGAAGCTGGAAGAAATTTTAAAATGGTGTTACACCTCAGGTATCATATTTTAATGATTGGTATAGGATAAACTTTATTTTATTTTATTCTATCTTTTTTATGGATACTCTACAGGGTATGCGTTAGCGACATCATGCGGAAGATTTGTACTTTTTTCAGTGTGGATTTAAAAACGTCAAAATTTATAGCCCTACACTGTTGAAAATATTACGGTATTGGCGTTAATTTTGCGCTAGTCAAATATTTTAGTGTTGATTTTTCCAAACTTTGCCAGACGAGTTGACTACGCGTATTTAATAGAAAAGAAATTACTAGAATTTCGTGTGAATTCTTTGTTCAGATATGAGGATTGACTATTTTTCTAGACATTCAGAAGCGTCAACCAATCAGAATTTTCCCTCGGATAGAAATATGGAAACCCCACCTATTCTAATACAGTATTGCATTATACGCACCACCTGCATTGCACGTGTATCTGTTTCCGTGTTTGATTCTCCGTATTAATATATCCAAACAAACCACCAAATGTGACTGACTTGCAAAGTGTAACCTCGTGTTATTAAACGTTAATTCCAGTGGGCATAAAAAATTTCAACATCTTAAAGATGTATTGGGAACATCTATTTACGCAATTAGTTTAGATTTGAATCAAATAGCATAAACATTCACTTAATTTTATAATGGTTCTCAAAAAATCATTTTAAAATTGGTACATTTAGTTGAAACCAAAACTTGTGAATGAGTGGTTTTGCATATTTATAATTGAGAAAACGTCTTAAAGAGAGAATATTATAGCAGTAAGAAATAGGAGTTGCATATTAAAAAGACGTTGTGTTTAGAAAATGGTGTTAAGACACCCAATAGATCGCATTCATTTAGTTAAACAGCTAGTAAATTTGTCTAGTCTAGATCAAATTAAATGTGACTAGAAGTATTTTATAATTCCACGTGTCAGTTGGACAAAATAACCCCTTAGCAATAGACAATACTTGACTATCTTTGCTCGTCAAATTTAAACTTCTATAGTTCTCGACAAAATAACATGAAAAGAGTGTGGACCTCTCCTGACTATTAAATTAGTTAAAAAAGTGTTAACATTTTCAACAGTGTATAGAGCTTTAATAGCTCTATTAGGACTAATAGCTCTGGTGGTTTTAGTAGCTTTAATAGCTGCAGAAGCTCTAACAGAACTAGCAGTTTCAATATTCGACTATAAAATATTTTAAGGGCTCGTCATGGTCACTCACTAAAGATGCGTTACTTAACTAACTCCAATTGATGTAATTAACTTAAAATATCGAAACGTAGCGTATACTAATATTGGTCGATTGTTAGACATATTTTTAATTTAACTTCAGAACCATTAATAATTGGTCAAAACTTCGGTCCAACATGTACTTACTTGTATTGCTGAATATTTTGTTTGAGTTTAATAAATAAATAAATTCCGATTCCTATAAAATAAGGATTTGATACGATTTCGTTTATCTAAACCCCAATCAATACTGAGTGAATGCCACACTAAGCACATCAGGCTTACGTGAAATATTTTCGACGCCTATCTTCTGGCATTCGACACCGTCTTTTCATTTTATCTGGATCATTTCGATAAATTGTGGCACTTCATCTCGACTACGCCTAAACTGTTTACCTTCGCCTACCTTTTCCGGAGCAGAATCGCCTCAATCAACTTGTCAATCAATAGATTTCTGAGTATTGCGAGCGGATATAGTAATACGGAATTTCGATATTGGTTCGTATAACAATGTGTTGCTCCCACCTGCGTCGCTGGCTCTGGTCCGTTATTTCGACTGTGATTTTAGCCCAGGGGAAAAAATGAAATTTTTATGGACTGGTGGAATTTCGTGGCGGTATTTTTTTTTCCCAGCGAATATTTGCAAGTTCGCCCGCGGTGTCAATACTGAAAACGGTGTCTGTGTCGGATGTGATGAAGAGAGAAACGTTCCTGTGTTCTTGTTCAGATTAAAAAAAAGTGATGTAGTATTTATGACAAAAAAAAATGATGGTAATATTTTACCAATGTTGTTTAGCTAGCAAATAGCTTGAATACTGTAATACGAACAAGTAAAAGGATTTTATTTCAAATGATCGAATTTTAGTCGCACAACATGAATTCTGAAAAAATGATAGCTCCAATTCTGGAAAACATAAATATTTGTTTCTACCAAAAGTGATAAGGAGAAACTTTCAGAAAGTGTTTCAATATTATGTATCAGATCTCACTCTCTTTGAAAGGAGCCCCACATTTGTGGACAAATATCTGTTTAACGCCTTGCCTGTAGATATTCAAGCTACCAACCAGTTGGATCCTTTTACTCAGAGACGATCAGATATACTCGTCTTTTGACGGTTCTTAGTAGGTTCTTTGGAAATTGGTAGGCAACATGACTCCCCCAATCATCACGCAAATGAACAGGAGTGTAGGTAGTCGCTGCAGAAATTTATTCATTTCTTCTATCTTGTCCAACACTGATCCACCCTATACTTGCCATCATTTAATGTTAGAAAGGGTACAGAAACGCTTTTTAAAATATTTAACCTGCGAAATTGAGAATAGTTATTTCGAAACAGACAGAAATCATAGAATTTATTCCCATGATCTTGTATCTCAGACTTATTTCTTGATTTGTATTTATGATACATGCTTTATCAATGTTCTTCATGTTTCCAACATTTCACTCCAATATCCTTCAAAACGCTCCTCTATTTCACATGGCGGCTAGAAATTCTAATGTATTATATCTTCCAAATAACTTTATAATAATAATAATAATAATAATAATAATAGCGTTTATTGTCCAACAGAACAAGATTCCAATAATAGGACAAAATAACAAAAATAAAATACATTAGTGTGCGTGCAATAATACGTTTGAAACAACAAAAAAAAAATTACAAAAATAAAAGGCCAATAATTCAAAACAAAAACAAATTTACCTTTAGGTAATTTAGTGATATTATGCATTAATCCTTTATTTTTTTATAATGAGTAAGTAATTAACAGTTCTTGTCCTGATATTTGTGGACTCACTTCATATATATTAAAGCATTTACTTAAAACTAGATTAGTCAACTATTTTGAAAAAAAAAAAACTTACGAACTAAAGAACTATCTTAGCATTAATTAAGGTAATTGAAGACATAATGCAATTGATGAATCACAAAAATGCTCAGCGATCTTACTAGATCTAAGTAAAGCTTTTGATTGTGTCAATCGTCAATTTCTTTTAAATATATTAGAACGTTATGGCATTAGAGATATAACTTTAAAATTATTTCAATCTTATCTATATGATACAGAAGGGGTGGATGTAAATTAAAATTTTGCTGGTACCTCAGATATTTCTTTAGGTGTCCCGCAAGGTTCGAAACTTGGTCCTATTTTTTTTAATTATATTTGTCAATGATTTTTATACCTAACTTAAATACCGGTCATTCTATTATGTTCGCTGATGTGTTACTTTTGTCAACAAAGGTGAAACAATACCTTCTTTACTTAGTTATGGAAACAAATCGTTTGTGGCTGCTACTGACTGGTTTGCAACTAATAAAATTAAATTCTGATAAGATTCAAAAATAACTTTTTTGTTGCAAAGGGACTATACTTAAACCATAAATCTGTTAGGTGTTGCTATCGGTTCTTAATTAAATTGGAAACATTATATAAATGAGTTATGTTGAACTAAATGCTTGTTGTTTTCCAATAAGAAAGATAATAGACTTTATAGATATAAATGTTGCTTTATTATTATACTATGTCCATTTTTTTAATTTAGATAATTACAGTATAATTTTGGAGCTTCACTATTCGCTATAGGAGTTTTCAAAATTTCAAAAAAAAAAAAAAATGGTATCATTAGCAGAGTGTCACCCACTGTCCTGAATATTGTAAATCACCTTTTAGGAACCTGAGGTGTTCACCGTGCTCTGTCTGTACATCTATAATTGTTTAATATACATACGTTGAAGAAAATTTCAGTACTTTTGAACAACGCTTACATTTACATGAATACGGTGCAGGAACAAATATAAATTTAGCGATTCCTTGCTATCGAGTAGAGGCGATTCAACTTTCTATGTGCTATAAAGCCATAAAATTTTTCAATAACCTATCCTTAAGTGCAGGAAGATGCCGATCAATACCTTCAAGAGAGAGGTAAAACGATTGTTATTAAATGAAGCGTATTATAGCAGTTCGGAATTTACTTCTTTAATTTTTTGTAATATATCGCTTCAAGCTTCATATGAACATGCACTTGTTTGGATTTTCTAAATCTTTTTTTCTTCTATTTTCATTTTTCCCTTGTTCTGTTGACTTTCTATATGTACTAGATATTACTTAGGAAATAAAACTTATCTTAACTAGTCGGATGTACATATAGTTTCAGCGCTTTTTTTTTAATATACTTAGGTTTACTTATTGTTTTTATTACTATACCGGGTGAAAAGTTGCGAGCTAATCAACAGCATCCTGGGCGACTGGAAATAGGAAGGACTCAACTGTAGGCGTAGCTACACACGAAGCCGCAGAACAGATTATTTAACGTTCGGCGAATTGTTATAGTTCAGCCAAATTAAATTGAACCTGATATTTTTCTTCTAGCTTTGTTTATGAAGTTTGTAAATGTAATATTAAATACAACATTACATTTGTATTAGTATTCGCGCTAAGAATTGATCTTTCGGGATAATTTACCGCTAATAAATCGTGTGTAACTTTTGCTGAATTGCTACCGTAAAATTGTTTCACAATAAAAAGTTTTTCCTTAGGCGTACAATATTCCATTTTTTTTTTCTTCATAAAATCACTGTCCGCGATCAACTGCTACAAAACCTGTGGACCGTACTCTAATATCCAGCAACGCCTCGTTAAGAAATGATCGAAATTAATTTCTTATTACTGTTAACTTAAATTAAGTAGATTAAATATTTTTCGATACATGGTTTTGTTAATCGTTTGTCTAACACTCCTTCATGTAAGTAATAGGTTATGATTTTTTTGTTCATAATACGTTCTTACTTGTTATCACAAATTTTAGATTCTCTCCGATTGTGCAATAATTATGATTGTGAAAGTTTAGACACTATAAATGGAATGCTCAGATATGTAAATGACTATTTACCCAATAAATTGTTTTGAACTTATAATATATACAGTGACCGGCATAAATAATGCAACATACGGGAAATTTCTTTATTGTTAAAATATACTAAAACTTTTTTGGGGGATAGGTTGTACATGTCTAGAAACGCCAAAATTTATTTTTGCAATTAGTGCCGTAACCATACCATTTATTCCACTAGTGCCGTAATAGGGTCTATTACAGCACTAGTTGCGTAATAGAAATGAAACATTTAAGCAGATTTATTTTAAGTTGGTCACATTGCAACAGAAATGGAGATGTCAATATGACATTTTGTAAGCAAGTTTGAGGTTATTATATTAAAATTCATTGTATGATTTGATATTTTTAATTAATCTTTGAAATAGTACAACTATTATAAACATTTATATTAACGTTTGAATTATCTTTCGAAGTGATAGTGATACCGTGTGCAGTAGAAACATTCTGTTGAAAATTATCGTTCTCTGCGATAGTGATATTGCTTCTGTTGGAGTACTCAAACTGTGAACCATTCCCAGAAGTTCCAGATAGATTCACATTATTTTCCTGTGCAAACATATTTCAACATCAATTTTTTTTTCATAGAAGAGGCAACGTAACCTTCAGCAACAGCGTGCTTTTCCAGCCACCAATCGTTTTATAGTTAAAATATAACCTCCAGTATTTGCTATATGTGTCGCACTGGATCTTCTAAAAACAATGTCCTGTATAAAGATGAGGATCTGGTAAATGAAGAAAACTGGCAATTTGTTTAAAAACATTTCCCATGGTGTTAATACCGATAGGGCTATTAATTAAGCAGCCATGACGATAAGTTAGAAAAAAACGTTTGTGAGTAACTGTTTTAGGCCACAGATTATTATATTTTTTTATAAGTTCCATGCAGTTTACATCAGTCACTGCGAACATTCTGGGTACATATTTTTCTTCTAGCTTTGTTTATGAAGTTTGTAAATGTAATATTAAATACAACATTACATTTGTATTAGTATTCGCGCTAAGAATTGATCTTTCGGGATAATTTACCGCTAATAAATCGTGTGTAACTTTTGCTGAATTGCTACCGTAAAATTGTTTCACAATAAAAAGTTTTTCCTTAGGCGTACAATATTCCATTTTTTTTTCTTCATAAAATCACTGTCCGCGATCAAAACTGCTACAAAACCTGTGGACCGTACTCTAATATCCAGCAACGCCTCGTTAAGAAATGATCGAAATTAATCGAACGCCGGTTAAACTGGAAAAGAATTACGTATGCCCAGTGAATCGTTTTATCTGCTCGTACACTGTTGAAAATTTTAACACTTTTTTGACTAATTTAATAGTCGGGAGAGGTCCACACTGTTTTCGTGTTATTTTGTCGAGAACTATAGAAGTTTAAATTTGACGAACAAAGATAGTCAAGTATTGTCTATTGCTAAGGGGTTATTTTGTCCAACTAACACGTGGAATTATGATATACTTCTAGTCACATTTTATTTGATCTAGACTAGACAAATTTACTAGCTGTTTAACTAAATGAATGCGATCTATTGGATGATTTAACATCGTTTTCTAAACACAACGTCTTTTTAATATGCAACTCCTATTCTTAGTGCTATAATATTCTCTCTTTAAGGCGTTTTCTCAATTATAAATATACAGAACCAGTCTTCAAAAGTTTTGGGTTTCAACTAAACGTACTAATTTTAAAATGATTTTTGAGAACCATTATAAAATTAAGTGAATGTTTATGCTATTTGATTCAAATCTGAACTAATTACGTAAATAGTTGTTCCCAATACATCTTTAAGAGTTGAAATTTTTATGCCCACTGAATTAACGTTTAATAACACAAGGTTACACTTTGCAGGTCAGTCACATTTGGTGGTTTGTTTGGATATGTTAATACGCAGAAACAAACTCGAAAACAGATACACGTGCAATGCAGGTGGTGCGTATAATGCAATACTGTATTAGATTAGGTGGGGTTTCTATATTTCTATCCGAAGGAAAAATTCTGATTGGTTGATGCTTCTGAATGTCTAGAGAAAATAGTAAATCCTCATATCTGAACAAAGAATTCACACCAAATTGTAGTAATTTCTGTTCTACTAAACACATGTAGTCAATTCGTCTGGCAAAGTTTGTAAAAATCAACACTAAAATATCTGACTAGCGCAAAATTAACGCCAACACCGTAATATTTTCAACAGTGTAGTATACGGAATGTGTGCTATGTGGTATTGATTTAAATTGGAAAGACCGATGTGGTGATAGTATTTTGTACTAGTTAGACAAGGGTAGAGAATAGCGATGAGTGCTTGCTGTTAGAGAGCGATAGCATGCGAATTGGAGATGATTAATCGAAGTGTATATCTGAGCAGAATAGTATGCGTATTTCTCGATTTCGTTGAATCATATTTTTCATCCTTCTTTCATCATATAACGGCAATCGACAGGTCGATAGTGCGCTCTTGGTATGTGGATGTTACTGCATTATTTTGTATAGGACTGGTCTATGTTTTCCCAGTCATTTAAGTGACCTCTAAATGTTTCTGTACACTGTTGAACAAATAAAGAGAATAAATAAATAAAAAATACGACAGAATCGTGCGATTATAAATCACAGTACGCCTACATAAGAGTCGATGAGCCCTCTAATGCAAAAGAAATCCTTTAAATTTTCTTCATAAAATCACAAACCCTCAAATATACTAAAACGTATTACATGTTAAGTGGTTTTTGGTTTGTTTTTAAGGTCACCGACAGAGTTCAGTCGTTCATTTACTAAATTCAACCGAGCAGAAAGGGCGAATACTAGATCTAGAAAACAGATTTCTGTCTATTCAGTATTAGATTGGATCCTAATTGCTTTTCCTGGGACCGAAAACGCCTACATTGAAACTACGGTGCACCGTACCTTTGTTGCAGGACAAATTGAATTTCACATCTCAGTAATATCCCGGTGAGTTTCAAGCTAATTAGGAACATTTGACGATGTACGATGGGGTGCCGAAATTAGTTCCAATTTCAATTGGTCTGGGAAGACCTATAAATATGCTGTAGCCAATATTGCTATTGACGCGTAATGTGCCTTAATTCGTTGGCGTATATTGCAATAAAAATTTGGGAGTTTGCGTGCTGTGGAAATATCGTTGTCACACTTTCTGATTGCCTGGGAGATTGTAGAGATGGTTGATACCGTACTTGTTGTGCCGTTTCTGTCATTGGCATTGTCGTGTGATTGCTTTTGACGTATTAAAAATGCCTTATTGTGATTTTACCTCTATTTATTAAATAATGATTAGAAATGGCGTATTCGCTGTTCCTTTCTGCAGAGAGGATTGATACGAAGAAAATCATAATTTGTCACTAAACAATACAGAATTCCATTCATCGTGTGATGTGACCGTTTCTCACACCACCTTAATCTAGTATGTCTACGCCTTTATTATAATTTACTACGATAAATTGGGATTGTTATCTGTAATAACGTTGTAAATTTATTTATTTATTTAATAACAGAAACAAGCAAAGTAAACTCCCAATATTAATGTTTCCATATTTATAATACATATTCAATAAAAATATATCATTACTACCGCAAGAAAAAGTTAAAACAAAACTATAAGAAATAAACAAAAGAATAGGTACTACACTGTAGACTAAATTATTTATTCTAAATTCATATGTGAGTAGGCCGGAAACATTTAATTATTTTTAAAAAGAGTATCAGACTTGGTCGATTTTGTAAAAAAAATGCCTGGATGCACCAAATGTCTGGACAATCTGAAAATAGGTGTTAAATAATTTTGATATTTTATTAATTGGAGACACGGTATTTTAAGTTACATGCATGGGAGGTAGAAGTCTAGTACTGTAATATGGAACATGCAGTCTAAATAACGACAGTAAGTGAGCATTGTGAAATAATTATTGAAAATTTAAAAAAAAATATATCATATGTATAGTTTAACTAGTAACCTTAACGATTTTAATTTTTATTTCTTATTACTGTTAACTTAAATTAAGTAGATTAAATATTTTTCGATACATGGTTTTGTTAATCGTTTGTCTAACACTCCTTCATGTAAGTAATAGGTTATGATTTTTTTGTTCATAATACGTTCTTACTTGTTATCACAAATTTTAGATTCTCTCCGATTGTGCAATAATTATGATTGCGAAAGTTTAGACACTATAAATGGAATGCTTAGATATGTAAATGACTAAATACCCAATAAATTGTTTTGAACTTATAATATATACAGTGAACGGCATAAATAATGCAACATATGGGAAATTTCTTTATTGTTAAAATATACTAAAACTTTTTTGGGGGATAGGTTGTACATGTCTAGAAACGCCAAAATTTATTTTCGCAATTAGTGCCGTAACCATACCATTTATTCCACTAGTGCCGTAATAGGGTCTATTACAGCACTAGTTGCGTAATAGAAATGAAACATTTAAGCAGATTTATTTTAAGTTGGTCACATTGCAACAGAAATGGAGATGTCAGTATGACATTTTGTAAGCAAGTTTGAGGTTATTATATTAAAATTCATTGTATGATTTGATGTTTTTAATTAATCTTTGAAATAGTACAACTATTATAAACATTTATATTAACGTTTGAATTATCTTTCGAAATGATAGTGATACCGTGTGCAGTAGAAACATTCTGTTGAAAATTATCGTTCTCTGCGATAGTGATATTGCTTCTGTTGGAGTACTCAAACTGTGAACCATTCCCAGAAGTTCCAGATAGATTCACATTATTTTCCTGTGCAAACATATTTCCAACATCAATTTTATTTTTCATAGAAGAGGCAACGTAACCTTCAGCAACAGCGTGCTTTCCAGCCACCTAATCGTTTTATAGTTAAATATCACCTCCAGTATTTGCTATATGTGTCGCACTGGATCTTCTAAAACAATGTCCTGTATAAAGATGAGGATCTGGTAAATGAAGAAAACTGGCAATTTGTTTAGGAACATTTCCCATGGTGTTAATACCGATAGGGCTATTAATTAAGCAGCCATGACGATAAGTTAGAAAAAAACGTTTGTGAGTAACTGTTTTAGGCCGCAGATTATTATATTTTTTTATAAGTTCGATGCAGTTTACATCAGTCACTGCGAACATTCTGGGTACATTGTTTTTGTTTAGGTATGTTGACTATAATGGAATCGGAATTGTAATGGAGATCTTCCACACATATATTAATTAATTCTTCTCGGCTACAGGCTCATTATATCCTATTATCAAATAACCTAGAATATAAAGAATTTACAAAAAAGTAACGAAATAAAATCAACACTAACCTTTATAGCTAAGTATATTTTATCATCGGCTTGTTTCAAAAATCTATGAATATCTTCTTCTTCTAAAATTTTAGATTTTTTGTTTGATAACCTTTAGATAGCCGTTTTAATAATGCTTGAAGTTTCATATATTTTGATATATCCACATTTCTATGTACATTTAAACACGATCTTAACATCGAATAGATCGACCATAATGATGACGATTTATAATCTTTACGTAGCATTTCAAAATAAGCATGTAAGACGTTCTCAGAAATATGAAGAATTTCCTTTTCTTTGCACCATTTTTCAAAATTTTTGTATCGCTTTTGATACATAGTGTACGATTTCTCCGGAGGTAAATTATTAATGGTTTTTCAGCAATTTGCCGTATTTCAGGCGGAGTGCATGAAAAAGTTGTAGAACTCATATTAAATATTATAATATAGTTACTTTAGTAATATAATATATAACAAATTTAAAAAAAAATTAAATTAACTGGTCAATTTAAATCTTGTGCCAAACCAAGGTGACAACTGGTGACAACCGCCACAAAATTTCCCTAGATTATCAAATTTTTCTCGCTTTGCTTTTACAAAAAGAGAAATTTTAAAACTAATTGCAAAAAATAGCATAAAAGACACGTTTCATTTGACATTAAAGCACTCATTCAGTTAAGAAACTCGTGGCTACGCCACTCGTTTCTTAAACTCTGAATTCGTACTTTGAAACGTCAAAATGAAACTTGTCTTTTAATATACTATTTGACACACGTCACGGGACCACTAGTCAGAAAATAACTTTTTTGCATATCATGTCATCTAACCTCACTTTTTGCAGATTCACGGCATATTTTTTAAATTTACCGCCATACTAGTGGTCACGTGACGTGTGTCAAAAAATTTTGGCGTTTCTACACATGCACAACCCATCCCCCCAAAAAAGTTTTAGTATATTTTAACAATAAAAAAAATTTCCCATATGTTGCAATATTTATTATTTGTTGCCGGTCACTTCTTCCACACACCTTCTTTACAAGTTTGTCGTCTTTTTTGGTTGCTGAAAACTTGGCAATACCAATAGAATATGTTATTCAGATAAAATTTCAAAGTTTTACCATTAGTAACAGCAACTAACTCTTTTATAGACCTCACAACCATTTGTAAATAGCAAACAATTTTTAACTACCACCAAGTTATTTAGAAATACTGAAAACAAAAGGGGACCTAAATTACTCTCTTTATTGTTATTTGTTATTGTATTATTTACCTTTAGGCCAAGGTAATTCCATTCGTTTATTGAGTTGAACAATAATTGCGATCATATCTCGTGATGATGTAATTGACGTGGACCACAAAAAATCGCAAGTCAGTGAGCTTGGCGTGTTGATTCTAGTTTATCTGCCACCTGTTAAGGGCTACAAAAGAATTAGGTAAGCTACGTTTATAAATACACATTTCAACGCTTTCTTTTACCCACATAGGAGTCAGTAACATAGAGACAACACATAAATATTTTAGCACCGCTACAGCATTACAAATGAAGTGTGATATTATAATAATATTTCCACGAAATTACGACACCGCAATATCGTTGTAGTATTTTTTATACCACAGAGTTTTCTTTTTCTTCATTGGAGAATACATTCGAAATAGATTCGCTGTTGTAAGTACGCTTCACCGCTTTTGCGAACATAACATGCGTCGGTACATTGCATTCTCGGACATTTTTTTATCTACTAGGTATTGTCGCAATATTACACCTGTTTCTATCGTATGTGAATATAATATAATAATATTAGTAATATTTTCACGGTATGCGAGTGAGATATATCACAATAATTTATTGTAGTGATATTGCATGGTGATATTCTAGACTTTTGTTTACATCAGGTTCTGTAAAAGTTTTTTACAAAAGTTAAAGAACATTTATCAATGATTTTTAAAATTCTTTATAGTACATTAGAAAATTTGCCTGTAAAATCGTGGTCAACTCTGTTAACGATGATTTCACATACAATTTCACTAGAAAATTGTTTACACTGTACCTACTGTTACGCAATACTAAAGGAAAGTTTTGTAATTTCGCAAACTCAATTATTTCAAACCAGTTTTCATTCATTAATTGCGAGGTTTACTGGCTGAAGCCGCGGCCTCGAATTTGTCACGGCAGACGTTTCGACCTTATTTGTATGGGACATCTTCAGGGCGTCTGCTGCTGTTGAATTGAAACTAGGGTCCAATTTTCCTATTACTTCTGAAATATACACGCAGTGCTGAAACCGTGTCGGACGTCGGCGTCGGTCGTGACTCGAAAGCGAAAGTTTCAGTTTCAAATTAATTAATAACTATTCGGATAATCTCGCATCACTTTCGGTAAGTGAATTAATGTCGTTCGTAACACGGCGCAACCTAGCCGTCGGCCTTCCTCGTGTTTATTTATTCTCCCGAACTATACGGGCTGCGAAGAATTGTCATTTGGTACACTGAATGGAAAGGGTGAAAGGGAACAACCGGAACCTTGCCTCTGTAGATCTTCTATTTTGAATTAAATTACCTTCGAATCGATAGGATTTCCAGAGAGTAAACGCAGTAAATAAATGGCCAGCAAGCAGTTTGTTTTCAAGAGATAATAGGAATAAATCAGGTTGCGAGTAGGTGGTGTTTACTTAATTTAAATTCTACGCTCTCCTGCTTGTGAATGCTTGCGTCGATAAGAGCGTACGTTTCAGAAAGATAAAATTGGAAAGAACAAGTTAGTTTAACTGGGGGGTTTGAAGAGGAAAATTGATTACGACGTTTGCGATGATAAAAGTTTGAGAGGGATAGCACTTACTTTAAAACTCTTTCGTACATGACTACGAGTTCCTAGTGTAGTAACCACTTATGGAATAAAATTATTTTTCATGTTATCCATTTATTAGGAAAGGTCTTTGAAATGAGACCTTTCCTCATTTCAATAGTTTCGTACAAATACAGCAAAATGGGGTATTATCCCGACTAGCTGAAACCAAACATTTTAATTGGGTAAGCTCGGATCTATCACATTTGAATATAAATTGCCAAAACAGGAATAGCGTCATTTCTAATGAAATCTAAATATTTCATCGCTCTCAAATTCCCATCCATGGACTAATTATTACGATTAGCGAAGATATCTGTCCAGACGTTTATCTTTTGAGGATATTCTGCATGTTTCTCACGTGTTCAATGAGAATTCTCTGTTGATCAGAACAAAAATGTCTAGTTAAATTACATGTAAAATCGTTGGTAATAAAGTTGCTTACAATTTTATAGGTACACTTTGTTTCATCAGGTAAAGGCCGCTTTACAGCTCGCAATTTTTTGTATTGCGTGCAATAAAATTGCGCGCAATGAAATATTAGAACACGTTCTATTCCGTGCAATACCAATAAGATTGCATACAGCTGATCGAAATCCATTGAATGTGCATGCGCTATTTGTATTGCGTGCAATTTTATTTTTTTGATACAGACTAGTACGATGGCTCGCTGGCTGTAACAAGCGCCCGTGTCTAGTATCATAGCCATGATTGATCTGCGTAGATAAAAAACTATTTAGATTCTTATGTACATAGCAGCAGGTAACAAATATATATAAACCCGCCACAGTCAGCAAACGCAAATCTTGAAATGCTGATCTACATGACTGCATTCTATTTAATTTTTCATTTATTCTTACTGCATATTTTTGTTAATAAAAACACTCCAAAGCGTCCGTGCTGGGTTTCCCCAATTCATGATGATTGCCGATGGTGATAAACTATATCAGCACTTCCTTGCTACATTTGCTGGGAAATAAATTTTGAGCGCATAACAGTTTTGTCTAAGTTCTACTTAACACTAACCCTCCTCCTATGTAAACATCCCACCGCAATTCCGACACACCATCATATTATTATTGCTGCGTAGTTGAATACATGGCGGATTTATTTTTTAAAGTAAAAGAGATTAAAATGTTTAGTAGTATTTAAAATAAGTTTGTTGTTAGTAACCCAGTCCACTACGGCTTATAGATATCTGAAATATTTTGTTTAAAGATTTCAAAGTTTTCATTATGAATAAAATATTGGTATCATCCGCATAGCAGATTACATCATATTCGTACTCTGTGATAACAAACAATTAACCAAGTCATTCGCAAAGATAATGTATAACAAAGGACCCAGGATGAGCCCTGCGGTATCCCGCACGTAACTTGTAAGCTACTCCCCATACGCCATTAACACGAACACATTGATACCTATCAACAGGTATGATCTCAATAAATCACAGGCCAACTTCTCACCATATCTCTCTAATTTGTACAATAAGAGTTCGTGATTCAACCGTATCAAAGGCGCGCGTCAAATCTACACTCAATCCAACAACGTACTGTTGAGATCTAAAGCTTTAACAACCTTATAATGATATTCCGCACAGCCCTGTTTGAGTACTTTTCGATTTCACATCACCGTGTTGACATGGAAGATAAAAGATTGGTTCACTTGAAAAATGATGATAATTGCATCTCGATTGCCATTTCAAAAGCTTAGAAAACCCGTCAACAAACTAATTGCTCTATAATATTATAATCATTAGGATCCCTTTCTTGAATAATGGACACACAATAGCCAGTTTACATTTTTCGGAAAAATTCCTGTAGAATAAAATTAATTAATAACATGCATTAAGGTTTACTTAAATTTTGTTTACATTTTTTAATCAAGTTATTTGAGATGTTATCAGATACACTGAATATCGAGCATTTTAAATTATCAATTAATTTTTCCGTTTGCGTCAAATATAAAGGATAAAAGTTAGAGACTTACCATTCAAATTTACGTATTTACATAGAAAGTCGTAGTTGACAGGTGTAGGATTACTATTTGTTCCTACAGCAGTAAAATTGGCATTAAGGCCGTTGGATACTATGAATAATAATATTCCAAACTGCTTTGGATTTGTTAGAGGAAACCTGAATTTGTCGATCATAATATGTTTGTTTCTATTTTAATTTACGTACTAATGGCTCTTATTTTTTGCATATGTTCATTATAGTTCATAATTGTAGCAAGAATCATGCAAACTATTCATCCTGATTTTTCAACTCCAGCACTTGTTTAGAATATTTTACTTTACGCTTTTCAGTTTTAGGTTTGATAGTTTTATATGGGAAACATAATTCAAAGTAATATGTTATTGATGGATTGATTAATGATGGCCCTATTAGCTCAGAAATTTGAATAAAAAAATATCACTTGAAATTTAACGATTTTGGTTTAGCTCTAGCACAATTTGCAAAACGTTCAATAATATGAATAAAACTAAGAATGCGTGAACAAGTATTTTATTAAATTAAACATTCAGAAGTAACAACCGTATAAACTTAACGCAATGATTTTTTTCATTAAACAATTTTAAAGGAGAACAAAACATTTAAATTTATCTTTTTGAAAAGTTCAAAAGTTTAGTGTGTGTAGCTATTGTTACACATTGCATTAATCGAAATGACTTATATTTTTAATTAATAATTCCTTTTCGCTTTCTCCTTCGGAAAACATAGACAACATCAGCCCTATAAACGTTAATTTGAAGGCAATTGTTAATTTCATTTTCCTTACTGTGGTTCTGCAGTTACAGATGCGATATTTTAACGTCACTCAGATTCAAATTTTTAAATTTCATTCATTTAGTTTAACGCGCCGGAAACTCGCAGACGCTCCTACCGCAAGTTTTACGACCCTTTGTGCATTATTCAACGTCGCTATTGGTTCGTCCCTTTGTTACCTACCTAGCAAGGCTTTATAAGCGCTTCACGCACTATGCTCAGCCTCTTCTTTTACTTTTCCGACTCAGCGAACAATCAGTCACTACGACCCGTTGTGATTCGAAAAACACAAAGAACACGTGCTCTCACTCAGCACATTCACACTAGCTTCGAAGCCCCTCGCCTTCAAGCTACCGCTAAGTATTTTTGCTTACTTTATTTATAATTTACCATTTTCTTTACTTATTGTTCTTCACTAATCGTGCTTTGTATATAACGCAGAACTCGTAATTGCCAGTCACCCTTTGTTCTATGTTAATAACCGCTACATACAGTTTACCTAGTTAAATTTTAAATAAATAATTGTGTCTGGATCTGGTTCAAACCACGTGTCAGCATTAAAGTTTTTTTTTCCTTATTTTTTGCTGCCTAATTTTATTTAATTTATTAATAATAAAGCGTTACTGTTACAATTCTTCGAGCCTCTTATTCTCAATATTACCATCGCGACCCCATCACTACATCCTTCGTGTGTTTACCGCTATTTTACCAAGTTACCGCAGGTGAAACAGTGTAGCGCGTCCGCACGCCCGCACACCGCAACGTAACATTATTACTATATTATTAATAGGAATTTCGTTTTACCGAGTGAATGCTACTTAAGCTTTGCATCCGATCGACCCCAACGAACTGGTGCAAAACAAATATATGAAGACTTCTCTCCATTCATTACAAGCTTATTAAAAACCATCCAATCTTCTACTGAAGTGGCAATGTTATTTACGTTAGCAATTGCATTATTTATGGAGTCTCCTGTAATAATAATACTAAAATCGTCAGCACAGGTAACTAATTTTGAATTTCGCACAGGTCGCTAAAATAAATTAAAAAGAGAGTAGGCCCAAGGACTGATGCCTGCGGTACGCCAATATTGACACTAATAGATTTAGATATAGTATCGCGTAATTTCACTCGTTGAGTACGATCAGTTAAATGTTACAGCCTGAAACCACTGATTCGCTGTACCTTTAATACCAATTTGGTTTAACTTAAATAATAAAATTCCCTAATTTATGCAATCAAAGCCCGTAGCTAGGTCTAAAAACACACCAACTGTGTATTTGCCAGAATCTATACCTCTATAGACTTCGCACAGAGTGTCAAATAAAGCCGTGTCAAGTGCTTTTCCCCACTTATGAAGCCATGTTGGTTTTCGTGAATATAATTGCATGATTTTAGAAAACTAATTATTCTGTCGTTCATGACCATTTCAAACAGTTTGGCAATGGTTGAGATTAACCTTATCGGTCTATAGCTGGTAATATTGTCACGTGGTGCGCAACTGGGGTGTAGGTCAGAGGTAATACATATATAATAATTGCACCTACCTTGGGTTGCAGGGGCAGGAATGAACCAAAAGACTAGTACACTTCAGCTGTTTATTAAGAGAGACTCCACGAGGACTACCTCGTGGAGTCTCCTATCGGAGAACCTCCTCGCGGAGTGTCTCCGTTACAGAGAGTCCCATTTACTATAATTACAATAATTATATAGCTTAGCACTATCCCCACTCTTGAAGGCCGATTCGTGGCAATATTATCAGGATCACCCTGTTTAAGTATAGGGGCGATAAGAGCTGACTTAAGCGATGTAGGAAACCTCCCTGCGTCAAAGGACAAGTTTATTAAATAAGTTAAGGGCAGCAAAATATACTCTACAACTTCTTTGTAGATATTTCATCACCACATGTGAAGGAAGAACTTATGAAGCTTATGAATATAAACTCTAAGCACACTATCAGAAACCGCAGTAACGTAAAATGATTTATTATTAGGTGTGAGATATTTATTGACGCAATTCAAATCAGGCGGGGTAATTAATTATACTTGGTCGTAAATTAAATCTATTATTGCTATACTTATTAATCGTCTTAAGAATGTACTATATTAATAATTTTTCATGATAAAATATATTCTTCTTCGAAATACTGAAAAGTGCACAAGATATTTGATTAAAAAAAAATATTAAATTCAGCAATGCCGTATTCCATTGTTCTTACTAACTAATAACACTAACTCTTTGCTAATTTTACCGAATTTATAGTTTTGAAAGTAATAAAGATTGCAACGGTGGTCCGAAATCTTCGAATGGCCCATAATTTTACAGCGGTGCGGCGAACTTCAATTTTATGATCGCATAAAATTCAAGCAACTTTGGGATAAAAGCCTGCATTTTCATTATGGTACTTTTCTGAGCAATCCATTCTTACTTCTCTGCCCCTTCTAGGAAAATTTAAGGTTAAGTTAGGTAACAGTCAATGAAACAGTTTGAATATTGTAGTTCAAAGGTTTGGTAGCCAGACATTTTATTAGATCTTAAAGTCATAACAATTGGAAGTATATGGATGTAGTACGTACAAAGATAAATATTTATTATTTTGATTTACAATGGAAATTACATTTATTTTGTCTTTTTTTTTAATAGTATATGTATACTTCATTTACAACAACGTTATAAAAATTAAGAAATTTTCTTATTTACAGTGATTTTTTTCTTTTGAATGATAATTTAGCAAACACCCTGTTCTCACCTTACATAGCCTGTCTTTTATATAATTGATTTCGACACAGTTCTTGTGCTGTTTAAACCTACGTACATTATCACCACCATTTGGTTACGATTTGTGATACACAAATCGGAATCGTTTCGGCAAAAACACTGCCTAGGGTCGTTGCTAGATATTCCTAATCCTGCTAGGGTTCGCGTGGAAGAACACGACGGTCGTGTTTTGGATGTCACACTTCGGTGACGGCAGCTGATCCCTAGATGGCCGCCGGAGTGTTTGGGTCGGTGCTGTTGTGTTGCTGGCAGTCGTACTTCCTGTTGTTCGGGAAGGGAGATGGATCGCTGTGGAAAGTCGATGAGCGAAAGCTGCGATTCGTCGCCCTTTCGGATAGGAAAGATATGTGCCCGGCGCTCAGTTGTCGATTCAAGCTGCGCTTGTCGTCCTGCAAAGGAGGAAATTATATTATCGGAGGGCTGTGAGATAGTCGCGTACGCGATACTACGTTATTGGTTAAAGCAGGGCAATATGATACGCTAAAACAGGGGTCGCCAAACAACGGCCCGCGGGCCAAATCCGGCCCGCTGCGTATTTCTATCCGGCCCGCGCAACTTGTAAGTACCAAGCTGTTAATTCAGCTATTGCCGATAGTTTTTTTGACGCACAATAAGAGTTTACGAAAATTATTGTACCGGGAAGTATCTACATCTACTATTCACCGACTAATAGTCAACTGATGTCGCGGTAAATAAGTTCGGTTAATTCATTTACTATGAACGCTTTCGGCGTACTTCGCAATAATATTTCTAACCTTATTTAGAATTAAATTTGAAATATTCATGAATAGATTTGCGATAAAGCTGAAAAAGTGTGCCCAAAGAAGAGGGTTTGTTTTTCTGTTGACCTCTCAGTTCAAGCGACTGTCAGATAAATTGAGAATATCACAATACGCTTCTTAATGGATATGGCAAAAAATGTCTAGTGGTTTTTGTTAGTTCTTGATGAGTCAACAGTCATTGTTGATACTGCCCAAGTATTTTTGTTTTGTGCAAAGCTTTCAATAAGTCATTACATAATTCATCAAACAACTCTATCTATTTTGCATTATTGAACCAGTTGTGGCAGTGGTTAACTTTATTGGCTCTCGGCGAGTTAACCATCGCCAGTTCGATGGTGCAATAGTGGAAAAGTTTTATTGAGATTTTTGGAAATCAGAGAAATTATTAATATTTTTTTAAATGAGAAAGAATTTCTACAATCGTTCCGTCCATTAATAGTAATTATTGCTTCTGTTTCTTATGCCCTCTCTAACTGAACTTTCGTCCTTCAAATTATTTAAATAAAAAGATATTAACGTTCGTTGAAGTATTACAAAAAAATATGTCGCAATTCGTTTCTTGTGATCTAGATTGGATTAGAATTCCTAAAAATGGATCCTATTTTACTTCAAAATTTTCTGGTTAGATGTTTTCAATGTGCCCAAATCTTTAGAAGTAGCAGGTATTGAACTACTGAGATGTGTTTCCAAATGCCCCAAAATAGTGGAACCCTATTTTTCTTGGCTTTCCTCATAATACTACCATAGGTTTGTTTTTTTTGTCTTTTTATTAATAAATTTTTGGTTTATTGCGTAGTACTTGATTGTTTTATCAATCGTTTATTCCAGCATCTTGTTTTCCTGTTTCTTCCAATGTTACTCTTAAATATTTAAATTTCTCATTTGCTCTATTTTAGTATCATTTATTTCAATTTTAGTTTCAACATTCTGGTTTCCGAGGATTTTAGCTTTTTCTATGTTTATTGTCATTCCCTCTTCCTCCATGTTTCCTTTCTATATGTTCAAATTTTCTTTGTTTTTCACTGTCTGTTATTATTACCACATCGTCTGTAAATATTCCATTATGTAGCTATTTCAATCCTCTGCAAATTCTTATATCACACAAACACTTTATTAACTTTTTGTTCGCATTTTGCCTCATTTTGCAAAATGCGAACCAGATGAAGATAAACTTTTAATATTTAATATTTACTGTTTGGTTTATATATTGCGTACTTTTCTAGGTACTAACATATAGAAAACAATGATTATTGTAATATTTACTAGCAATAATAATTTATTGTAATGTTATTTATAATCCACCACGTAAAAATTATTTGACCATTTGGAAAAGTTAATAAATAATAGGAATAATTTAAAAGAAAACCACTGAAGCCTATAGGGAATGTTGCAGAAAAATATAAGAATATACAGAGTGTTTTTGAAAAAAAAAGTTTTGTAACTTAAGATTCTGACAAGTCGTAATTTTTAAACACCCTGTATGATACGACGGAAACTTTTTGGTACATTGTTTCGGTTTCAATAAAACACAGAGAAACACTTAATAAAAAATATACACGTTAGAGTTTACAACCTGGCCCGCTGAACTTAATTTTCGTTACAATTTGGCCCTGTCCTAGAAAAGTTTGCCGACCCCTGCGCTAAAATATAGGGCTAATCAAGCGTTAGCAAGTATTTTGAATTGGAATTTAGCTAATAAATTAAATTTTAATGCGGACAAATCAGAGGCGGTATTTTTTTGGTAAACCGAGGCAAAGGAAGCCTACATTTAAATTCGTGGAGGGTGGAATTTATTGTAAAGAATTTGTCCAATATCTTGGGGTTATTTTAGCTAGGGTCACGTGGAGTTTAAATGGTAACTCGGCGGGTTCTATTTACAGGGGCGCTATAGAACCGGCAATATGGGCGAGCGCGTGTAAAATTAAAGAAACAAAAAAATAATCGGCGTGCAAAGTTTTTTAACGGTTAGGGTCGAGCATGGGTATGAAAAGGTTTGTTATTGGAAACAAACGAACATAGCCACGAGCGAGGCCACCGCTTCTTAGCACGGGCACCAACTATTGATACGAAAGAAGTTCAACTTCAGTTCATTGAATGAATGTTGGCATTTATTGCATCATAAACCAACGAGCAAAATTTGCCTAACCTCTAACCTTAAGCGCTTGTAATTCTAAATATGATGCAAGTAGGAGTCTTATGAAAATTTCCCGTTGTTTTTAATAAGTTTGTCATAAATTCCAACTTTCTCTCGGCTGATGCTCCGCCAAAATGACGATTTTGCCACTTTTACCGCTAACAATGTTTAAAACGCCCATCTGTGCTCTTCAAAACGTAAGTAATAAATTTAGATTTTTAAATGAATTTACTAGATTTGATTCAAAATTTTCGTTGTGTAGATATAGATATGCCCCACATCCACAGAAATTACAAGTTTCCTGGATGTCGAAGAACTGGTAGGGTTAAAGAATCAATTCGTATAATTTTGTAGATTTTTTTTTAATATGCTCAAGAGTCTTTGATAGTTCAGATTACAACAATCATTACTTAAACATGTACCTTAATCCGTAACTGCTATTAGTAGTTTGTCAGACTGGCACGGCTGTACGGTATCGACCGTACAGCCGTAACAAAAGTAGAGTCATGGTAGTTACAGGTTAAGTGTGATGGTATTCTTCCTGCAATAATCTTAATGATGAAATATCTCCATGAGAATTAATCAGGTAATTTACTTTGTTTAAAACAAGATAGTAACGATTTAATTTCGAATTTATATCTTTTATCAATTTATCTTGATTATGGTTTACAATTTCATCTTTAAACAATGACTTCTTTGCCTCTTTCCTGTCACTTACTCAAAGTGAAGAGCTTTTCGTTAATCAGTTTCAAATTTGCTCAAACATTCTAGTCAGCTTGGTTTCATTTGGAAATGTCTTTGGCTAAAACATACAAGAAAAGGGAGTTTCCTTAAAAAAATTAAAATCCAAACACTGTTTTCAATAAAATTTCTATTTTTTATAATGCTTAATTAAAATTCTTAATAAATAGTATTCAGAATTGAGAAAGCCAAATTTAAGACGGGCACAGTTGACATTCTTTTCAGATTTTTTCGATTACTTGTTAGAGTATATTTTGGTTTTCGAATTTTCAGAATTTGTTTTTCTGCTTTTATGTTTATTTGCTATTTAAATTTTCATTATATTTTTATATTAATACAAGCAACATGTGTTATTCTCTTTTAAAAGTTTATAGTGATTTCGTTTCTAACCTAACTACTAGTCAACGTTATTTTTTATTTAAATTAGGTATATCTGTGATTTCTGCAAGCATATTGGTCAATATTTACATCTACATTTTAATTTAACAATGCTATAACATAATTTTTAATCTTAAATTGTGATTATTCATAACAGATGCGTTGCGAAAAATTACAATCTCAAAAATGATTAATGAATTAAAAATGTAATCATGACATTGTTAAATTAAATGTAAGCTGTAAATGCTACCTCTTATTAGCAGACGTATCACACTGATGAGATTAAGGAAAATCGAAACATATCTAATTTTTAAAATCTGGCGCCATATTTCGAATTCATCCCGGAGAATTAAAAAGTATTGCTTATGATAAATTTATAGACACTTTTGGAGAGGGTTTCAAATTTTTACGGATGGGTCGAAGAGTGTGGGTGGTACAGGGGCGGCTTTTGTTATTTATAATAGGAGTATTTAAATATCTAATCAAAAGTTTAAATTAGGAGACGGTCGATTTCATAACGGGTTACGGTGATTTTAAATCGTATTTATGTAGAATTGTGAAGGTTAATGATTGGCCTTGTGAATGCGGTGGGGTAGATATAGCGGGACATGTTTTATTTGAATGTCCATTCACTAGTGCGTGGCGCTCGTGTACGGAAGATAGGGCATTAACTAGGAGGTTAAATTGGCCGCGACGCGAATCACAAATGTTTTTTTAATAATCAATAATGAACTATAACTAATTATTCCATAAAACGTTTCGATATCTTTTTCAAATGCTACAATGCTTCATGAAATTTAAACATACATAAAATTTTTTTTATTTTCTTTTCTCATAAATAATTAGTAATTTTACTTAAGTACATGATATTGTAGTTTTTTTTTTCAGTATATGTCGCAATTACCTATGTTAAATACTATAGTTTTATTTGAGATACTATATTTTTTTTGTTATTTGTAACAATATTTTAAAGACTGTAAGTGGGACAATTTTTTTCAAGAAAGTTTAAAATAAAAAAAAAAACAGATATTTGTTTCTTAATAGTAATGCTTTATTTGACAACTTTGACAATAGAAAAATCGGTACTTAGTTTCTTTCCCAAGATGTAAAAGAATTACTTAATTGAACTACAATCATTTGTCAATGCAACATCCGTCAGAATTTATATAGATGATAATATTTGGGAAACTGATTTTTCCTATTGAACTGTCTGAAAAATACTGCCCTAAATTATTACTACAATGATTACTTTAATTTTAAAGAACAATAAAAATCTCAAAATTAAATATTGAAATCAATTAGGTAATAGTTATATGCATTCTTACAGAGTACACAATATTAAGTCTCAGCTGAAACCAGAAAATCATTAGGAGATATAGTATGTGGAACTATGAGGAAATACCACATAAATGTATAGAATACTGTAACATATGTACTACAAAGGAATTTGGTACAATTAAACCTTTTGAATGGTCATACTAGCGCGTGTAGTACCCGGAAATACCTGATTTCCTTTATAACACAAACGCACATCAGCCTTTGAAATGCAGTGGTTAATTAATCCTGGTGTTTGCATAAAATCCAACACTGCTGAAGTTAGCAAATTCGAAACATTATTCGTGGATATGCCCTTAATAAATTAAGTTTAAGATAAAGTACGTAATATTAATGGAACAGAAATACTACTTTACACTTCGTTGGGTTGTAGTCCTATAAATTAAAACTTGATCTAACAAATTCCTTGGAGGAATCTATGTTGAATGTATTTGTTTTATTAATTCCGATTGTAGATATCTTGCTGCTAATATTGGCAACAGCTGTTTATGTAAATGTGTTCAAGCAACGCGCCATAGTTGCGCTCCAGTAAGCTTAAGCTTAACTTGTTCAGTACGGCGAGGCGTTTTCAACCGGAATAATTGCCATTTCCACCAAGCAATTCCTTAATTATTATTTTCTTTTGGAATGTGCAATTTGTTTGGAATGCATAATTTTATTCAATTTGCTTTGTTCTGAATAATTATTAGAATTGCAAGTCCAGTTTCGTTTTACTTTATTTAGAGTATGAGTTCTATATTCCTTGCTGTTATTTTGATTAAAACTCCCATTGTAAACTACATCACGCTACTGATCATAATTTATGTACATACTCGTATTTATCCTGCAAATTAAAATGTGAATACAGTGCTCCATTGATTAAGTATTTGTTCGAGTGTATCGTTCGTAAGGATATTTAAGAAAAAGTCATTGATCAGGGTAAGGTAGTAAGGACGTGATACGACAACAAGTGTTGTTGATTGATGAAAAAAGGAAATTCATTTTTTCTTCAGTCCATTGGGAGGCATAATTTCTTTTCTCTTTCGATAAATGTGAGAATTTTGTATTGGGGTTTACTTGAATGAGTAAAGCTACTGAAAGCCGGTTGTTTGGAGTTGGACTTTCCTTGTCATCTTTGAATAGTGATAGGATTGATTGCTAACCGCAATATATTTGGTGGAAGTATTATTGGGCGAATTGCATTATTAACAGTAAAAAAAATGTCAATGGAGATATTTGTTTTGAATTGTTTGGGAATATGCTGTCAAAAATAATGCAAATAAAAGACATTATTCTGACTTTTTAAATAGATTGCCCGGCTAATGTTTTTAGTTTAATTTTAATCATTAAATGTATCAAATGCTTTTTATTAATGGAAACAACGTATATATCAATAACATGCAGAATTTATTATCTGAAATTATATCAAAAACATGTAAAGAGTATAATAACTCTTACCCAAAGTGAGTATACTTATTTGGAATGTTTAAATCAAATATTATATATTATCCAATATAACCAACCTATACATATTAAAATTTCAATCTTAACTATCATCTTACAAATATGAAAAGTAACCTCAAAGTTTTCAAAATGTTAAATACTTATTTACACAAAAATTTAAACATTGCTTGGACAAGATACCTCGAACATCAGCTTGCATACACCCAAAAGTACTTTAGAATGGAGTTTCCGCGCACTGGCAAACCAAATATGATGCAGAAAAGATTCACATAAGGAGAACAACGACGATATCAGAAAAATCTTCACAGCATTCAAAATATATCATCATACACTGAAACAGCATAGATGTGTATGATTCCACATGAGAAAATGTACCAAGGTATTTTAATACAGCAAATTTCTTCTAATGTTGAACAATCTTGACGTTTTTCCTGTATATCTTTAGAAGGTAAATACATTGGTTTACAAAGAAGATCCTCTTCAATGTTGGATATACCACAGGAATATGATTTAATCGATTTTTGCTTAATGAAAAATAATATTTCAAAGAAAGGTTTTTATCAATAACCCTCCGTCTCCATATACTCAATTCATTTATTTCACACGAATTATATTGAATCTCCCTCCCTTTGAAGTAAAGTCGAAACCTAGTCTACTGGAATATCGTGCAGTTACCATACGATAAATTTATACATTTAATTACTATGGCTACAATGCAAATTGATTAAAAACCAAGTATATACTGGACTTACAAACAGGTGTGTGCAGAAAATCTTAATTACATCTTCTATGGTTGATGGTTCATCTTACGTATGTACCATAACAATATATATAAATTTCAGTTAAATTGAAAAAATGGATACACAATGGACAGACACGTTGTGTGTCGCTTTTTCTAAAGCCCTTGAGTACCTCTCGGCGATACGCATAAATATGTATGTATGTGCTTAGGTAGTTGGAATAATCTATGAATGAGAGTGTTGAGATATCAAACTCAATATATATTTTTCTCCTGCAATTTTGTTTAAAATAGAAACATATTAAAATATGTTGACTTTAAGCTGTTAAAATTGCGCTGTTGCGTTTATTGAATTGGTAAATTCCAGTTAAACTGCTGATAAATGTATACATAATCGCATAGCAAAACGAAACAAGAGGGGTCTATTTATTGCGATGATTCTGTATGCATTTATTTCTAGTTTAAGCGTAATTTACCAATATAATGAGTACAATAGCGTCATTTTAGCGGCTTAAAGCTAACCTATATTAACACGTTTCGATCTGAAACAAAATTGTAGGCATAAATTGACTAAATTAGCAAAATGTTCCCAAATATATTGAGTTTAATATCCTAACACTGTCATTCATCAGTATTTATATATGTTATTTAAAAATTCCTAATGTGGACACACCATTAATTAATCATTTAAATGATTAATATATATAATACCCTTATCTTGTAAATGAATTTCCTAAACATCTGAGTTTGAGAAAAATTTTAAAGCAAAAAAAAACTCAATTTTTCAAAATACTTTAATCAATCAGCAATCAAAATCAAATTTATCTCGCCTCTGAGTGCTTATATTCCAAGGATGGTTTCGTCTTCAATCTTAATTCGATTGTTTTTTTTCCTTAATTTAGTACGTGGTTAACGCGAGAAACATATTATGGAAAAAAATTTCCAAAAAAAAGTAAAATAGAGATATTTAAAAATATATGAAATATAAAATATCTCTTTTGACAATAAATTCCTCGAAAACACTCTAAGCAAAAGAAGTACTGCATGGGTTCGGGACCATCGAATTGGAAAAAACAATCTGCAATTTTTGCTTTACATGAAATTAAATGAAGGACCGCGCACTGATTCGAATCGGCGCGCATCAACTTTATGCATAGTGAAAACTGCCGATCGCACCATTTTTAATAGACCGATTCGAGTCGATCTAGTCCCCGTGGTGCTTTACTTGGTAATACTTGGTAATATCTTGCTTAGGTAATAATGTGGAAAACAGAAATTGAAACCTATTCCTACTTATCAAATGCTACAAACCACTCAAGCGCGAAATTATACACAATTGCATGATTACGAAAAATTAATTGAAGAACCAAAATTAATAGGTTTTACACATGCATTTTATCTTGATATATGAGGGGTAAACAAGGTAATATTATTTTGAATACTGGGAAGATATTGGATGGCGGTGGGGTGGTGTGTGGTCTGTTTTTCGATCTTTCTAAAGCTTTCGATACGGTTGACCACGATTTACTGCTATCTAAACTATCTAGATACGGAATTAGAAGGCCTGCTTTGAGTTGGTTTTCTTCTTATTTGAGTGGTCGCTCTCAGCACGTTTATGTAGCGGGTACTTCTCGAGATGCATTTTCTATGCCCATGGACCTTACAGTGGGTGTACCACAAGATTTTGTTCTTGGACCCCTACTTTTTGTGTTATATGTTAACGACCTTAACTGTTCTCTTTCTGTTGGCAACCTTTGCCAATATGCGGATGACACTACTGTTATCATCTCGGGTGTTAATGATAGTGAACTCTCACGGTTTGGTAGTGAATGTGGATTGGCAATGGCTGGATGGTGTAGTGATAACGGACTTGTATTAAATAAATCTAAAACTTCAATGGTAGCCTTCAGTTCGGCTAGATGCCCCGTCGATAGATCACCAATGGTGCGCCTGGGGACTGTGTCTGTACCTGTAGTGTCTGAAACTGATTTTCTTGGCTGTCGAATTGATAATCGTTTATCTTGGGGATAGTCATGTGTCCCAATTATGCTCTAAACTATGTTCGCTTTCATATGCCATATATAGATTGCGAGGTATTGTATCGTTGGAGGGACTGTTCGTGTTCTACCACGCGAATATTTGTTCCAGATTGCGGTATGGCATTTTGTTTTGGGGTGCTCTCGCGTTTTTTTGTGCTGCAAAAGCAAATTATCCGAACAATGTTTTCGTTAGGTGCCATGGAATCATGCCGTCCTATATTTATTAAATATGGTGTTTTGTCTTTGCCATGCCTCTTTATTTATGAATGTGCGGTGTTCACTCATAAAAACAGAAAACTGTTTCCTTTTAATAATAACTTCAACACTGCGTATGATACCAGATATAACGATTATTGTGCCGTACCAACTCATAGAACTGCGCTCTTTGAAAAAAGTCCGAGGTTTATGTGCATCAAGATTTATAATAAAGTACCAAAAAATGTTAGAAATTTGGAAACTCATGGGGTTTAAAAATTACTTAAAAGAATATCTGAAGCACAAATGTTATTATAGCGTGTCGGAGTTTCTGGAGCAGTCAGTTTGGGAGTGTTGAATTTGAATACGTTTTTTATGTATAAACTTATGTAATCGTATTTTAATGTATATATTTTATTGTATATCTTGTCTTGATGCAGCCCATATCTCTTTAGATCCAGTGGCTAATAAAAATTATTATTATTATTATTATTATTATTACTATTATATTATTGATTCCTTTCTATTTACTAAAGTTACGTTTTTGAATAATATATACACAGAATAGCTTTATTAAGGTTGAAATAAATGTAAGTATATTAATGTTGAATTTGAGTCGCATATTAAAGGTCATATAAAAGTTCCATTTAATTAGTTATCTACTACATATTGCTGTTTTTACTCCCACATAAGGTCAAAAGCAGAAAGGTGGGCCCAGAGTAAATTTACCTTAACATATAAACAACCTCAAATGCTTCAGAACAAACAATTACACTCTCGGATAAGACAAACAAATAACTTTGCGTTTCATACAGTTTTTGTGTAAAGCTTTATCAATGCGAGCTTACGGCAAACTCGACCAGAGTTCGCAAATATATGAGCGTTTTCTCATTACCAAAATGACTTTTCCTTTATAACACCCTCCATTTTCAACATCATTTATTTCGCTCGCAATCCCTTCTTCTTATTTTTTTTTTACGCGTGAAACCACTGGCCTCGTCCTTTTCTTTTCGAACGATTCTGTACTGGGTGGAATTTACGCCGAGAGAGGAAGTGAAAGCTCGTTAGACCGTATATCTCGAGTCTTCAATGCTAAAATGGGGCTTGGATTGTATATAAAAATTTCCTCTCACATCACGACGCTACGGAAAATTATTTCGAAGGGAATTTGTGAAATGCGCTTATGAAAGAATTACGTAAAATGTTGGCTTTTTGCTTACTGACTTCTTTCCAAGTTTTAGGAGGCCGGTTTTAAAAACGAATGTTGTTAACATAAGAGCCATAATGTTGACGGCATTGATGAATTGATAGTCTATTCTTATGGGGGAGTTTCGCACCGTGTATGGGTAAATTAAATAATAATAAATAAAGCTGGCAATGCAATCATTGTTTTAGCACGGGCAGTACGTGGATTGTCATTTCCATCCAAGGAAACCAAAATGAAATAATTTAGTGATTGTATGATGACTAGACCACAATATACCCATCATCACCGCTAGTACAGCTACCTACAAAATCAGTTATAACTATATAGTTATAACTATAGCCCAATACAGGGTGTTTAGGGACATGTGATATTATTTTGAAGGGTGATTAAATATTTTAAAATAAGGTCATTAATCTAAAAATATCTTAACAAAAATTGCATACTAGGAGAGATATTAATGATAACAAAATTGTAGTTTTAGCGATATTACATATCGATCTGTCACAATCTAATTATTAAACAAAATCAGGCAAAATATCTTGCAAGTGTGTGAAGTGGTGCAGTAAAGAATACTCAAAAGGAAGCCCTATTAGTTGAGTTTATCCAACAAAACCCAGATTTGCAGAGTGGGCAATTCACAAAATTTTTTACATTTAAGAAAACCCAACATGTGCCAGATTTTTTTTTATTATTGCAATTTTATTTTAGGCCAGAAGGGGCTATAATAAAAGACTGGTGCCATGGGCGTAAAGTAATATAAAATGTAATATTTGTGTTATTTATACTTTATAAAGAATGTTATGTATATGGCGGGATACAAAGAAAAACATGAAGGCAGGAGATGCTCAGCTAAAAAAGCATCCAGTTAAAACAGGCGGAGCTGAATTGATGACAGGATCGTAGATATGATTTGGCTAATATCAGCAGTAATATTATATGCTTTCCAACTCCTTGTAATATGCTTTCCAACTCCTTCGTGATAAGTTCCGTGGCCATAAAAATGTAAAGCAACGAGTACCTAATAAAATATATCTTAAAAACTTACATGATCAATCAATTGCATAAGTGTTAATATACCTTAGTTTCTATTGACAAAGCAGACGCCGTGGATGGTGGATTCATAAATGGAGACATTAGTTCTATTAGTACCCAAGTCAGTTGTTTTGTTAAACGAAAATTTTTGGCAAATTGTACGTCTGACATATCGAATGCATTTTGTCTAACAACCGTTCTCGCCCATGGAATCTCCAGGGCTTGTTCCTTAGTTTCCAACAAATCAAGGTTGACTTGTTGTTGTTGTTATTGTTTTGGCCTTGGCGTTAGCCATTAGCCACGTACATATTTTGTATATAATATAACAAAATCATTTATAATAATAAAAAAAAAAAATAATAATAATAATAATAATAATATAAAAAAAAAACCTAGCAACCCGTATGAACACAAGGGAAAACATTAGACACGCTTCACACCCGGGGCCGATCGGGCGACTTAGAACAAACAGGTAGGCCAACGGAACAAAGGGAGAACCCACATAGGATAGTAATACAAAGGAAAAAACTTAAACTAAATATTAAAACCTATATTTTTCATGTGACAATAAATTTTTGAATTGATCTCTTTTCTGTCCAAAGATATCAGATTATTAACGTTAATTGGGAACTGAATACCCATATTTAATAGATCTAACTGGAATAAATTGATTTTATCTAAGTGTTTGCTACAACCCAAGATAATATGATTGACATCACCGCACTCGATTTCACAGAAATTACAGTTATTGTTTTCTTTTAGCTTGATTTTATACAAATGTGCAGGAAATCTTCCATGATTAAATGAAAGTCTTAAAATTTGCGACAGCATATTCTTTGTGACTCTAGTTTTATCATACCAACGGGCAGTTCTCAAATTTGGAAAGAGCATAAAATAATTGGTTGGCTTATCTTTGTAAAGATTGAAATACTGAATCTGCCATTCATTACGAATATCTTTTTGTAAGTGCCGAAAAAGTCGCTATCTGGAAGTAGAATGTCATCTGAGATCTTCTCACCACATGCCGCTTTTGCCAAACTATCTACTTTTCTATAATAAATATTGGAGTGTCCTTTAATCCAAACGTATCTTATTGATTTGCCATATTGTTTTATGCTGAAATCTATTAGTAGCATTTCTCCAATCATTTGAGATGACAAAAAACTAAAATTCTGAAGGCTCATCAAAACACTTTTGGAGTCGGTGAAGATCGTAAAAGAGTCTTCCTCCATTTGGCAAATTAATTCCATAGCTTTTCTTATCGCTGTTGCTTCAGCTGTATAAACAGTCGCATCTTTTGGCAGTGAGAACTTTTTATAAAGTTGTTTATTAGGTACGATAAAGGCACATCCGACACCAATAGAATTTTTTGCTCCGTCAGTAAATATGTGAATATCTCTAGAAAATTTTTGGGCGATGTCATTAAATTCCAAATTATTGAAATGAATATCCTCTGAGAAGTTGGGAAAAACTATATTCGGTTTATGAGTTAGGCATTTGAATGGTAACGTGTATATAAAAAAAATTTTGCGACTTCAAGATTTTAGGATCGAATGGGGCTGTATGCGTAAAAGAACTAGTAAGAGGTGGAGATGTCTTTTTAAACCAATATGAACACGTAAGATTATGAATGTTTAATTTATTGCATTTGGATATAATACTCGTATTCTTTGCTCTATTTTTTAATAGGAATTTGGTGCTTAGAAGCTTTCGTCTGAGAGCAAGAGGAAATTCATTCATTTCTACATACATTGCATCTATCGGCGTGGAAGTCATTGTTCCTAAACATAACCGAATAGCCCTGTTGTTGACAACATCTAACTTCTTCAGTAGAGATTTGCTAGCTGAGCCGTATAGGAAACATCCATAATCTATTACGGATCTAACCATTGCTCCATAAACCAAACTAGAAGTATGCAGATCAGCCCCAAAAGAAACTTTACTGATAACTCGTAAGACATTGATAGATTTTTGTGTTTTTTTCACAGTTTCAGCTATATGTGATCTCCATAACAATTTACTATCTAACCACATCCCTAAGTACTTGACGACATTATTAACATTAAACATTTTGTTTGCTAATTTAACTTGGGTGAAGTTAGAGGTTCTGTGTCTGGTAAAGCATACAACACTGCATTTCGGATAAGCGATTGTAAACTCTTTCTCGTTACACCACATTTGAAAGGCTAACATGGCTTGGTCTAGAATTTCAATACATTTATTAAGTGATTTCTGATCTGTGTACATTACGATGTCATCTGCATATTGGATTATTTCAACATCCGAGAAAGATAGATCTCTAGTGTAGATATTAAATAATAATGGACTTAAAACAGCTCCTTGGGCTAAACCTAGCGATGTGATCCTCGGCCCAATAAACTGATTTGAAGATGTTCTTATCATTAAGGAGCGATTAGTGTATAGGTTAACTATATTAGAAGCGAGTGTAGGAGGTACATTTATTTCAACGAGTTTTGACTTTAAAGTTCGCAGATTGATAGAGTTGTAGGCGTCTTTTAGATCAATAAAAACTGCCATCAAATAATTATTTTTTGTATAGGAAGATTGTATGTCTGTAACTAAGTTTGCTAGAGCGTCAACAGTACTATATCCCCGTTTAAACCCATATTGGTACTCAGAGAGATATCCTTGGTTTCCCAACCACCATTCTAGACGAAATTTTATTAATCTTTCTAATGTTTTCATAATACACGATAACAATGATATGGGTCTTAAGTCAGCCGTAGTTGAAGCGTGGTTACCTTTTTTTATAATTGGAACAATAATCCCCGATTTGAGCTCTACAACTTCTTCTCCGTTAATATATATCTTGTTGAACAAGTCCAACAAAGTCTTTTCGCTTTGGGGGAAGGTGTTTATATCATTGGATAGAGAATATTATCAGCCCTGGAGAAGTATTTATATTACCTTTAAGCACCATATCTAGCTCATGGTATGAGAAGGGTTCAAAAGTATATGTGTTTTTTCAGGTTTTTCAAAATTTTGAATGGAATAATTTACCACGTTGGAGTTAATTTATGTAAAATTCTGATAATATATCATTTGAGATTGGTTGCATACAATACTTTCAGATTTAATCGCCGTATTTTTGCCAAACTTTTTTGATCGTGTTTCTCTATTCAAATTTCACAAATTCTCTCCAACTTTCCTGGCTTTAGATTTCAAATACTTTTTGTTTCTGCTGCAATCCTTTTGAGATTAAGAAAATTGTCTAAAGATGGGTCTAAACGATATCTACTTAGTGCTTCCTTACGTATAGCAATCATATCGTTACAACTACTATCCCACCAACAAGCTGCATTTTTCTTACGTAAAAAAGGTTTCTTTACCTTAAACACTTCATTCCCAACATTGTTTATTTTTAACAAAAGAAGATCATACAATTCTTTAGCGCTTATATCTGAAGTGACATTTTCCAGTTCGTTTTCCAGGAGTTCAGAGTATTTCTGCCAGTCTGCACCAGCTATATTCCATTTGGAAGCTGGATGCACAATAGACGAATGACATTCCGAAGAAAACTGAATAAAAATTGGATAGTGATCCGAGCCCAGCGTATCATTCTCCACCTCCATTTGGTTTTTACAGTGAGATTAGGGATGCCAAAGATAAATCTATAGCAGAATCCCGCCCACTATGAGAAATATGAGTAATGCAGCCGTTATTTAAAATGCCTAAATGAAATTATCAAGTACATTAATAAAATCAACGCTAAAACCATCATCATATGAACATCCCCAACTCATAGAGTGAATATTGAAATCTCCTAATATAAAACAACTACTTACATTGACTTGTTGAAACAGATTAATCCAATCGGTACTTGATACACGAATATTAGGTGGTTTATATACGACCATTATATCTAAAGGGATTTGCAGCCTGACTCGAATAGCAACGCCTCTATAACCATGATTATAATTATCACCGAGATCGCATTCGGAAAAGCAAACTTATTAGAAATTAAAATGGCCACACCTCCTTTGCCATCACACCTGTCATTACGAACGCAGTTAAAACCACGAATATCAAAAACTTGAGTAGGCTTAAGCCAGGTTTCAGATAATACTATTATGTCGATTTTATTTTGACTGAGGTAATTCAGAAAACTATATTTATTAGAATTTATAGATCTGCAGTTCCACTGTAAAATGTTAATTTGTGTAGGCATGACGAAAATGAAAAATATTTAGCAAAAAAATTATAACTTTTTTTTTTTTTTGTCTAAGTAATTTACCTCAATCTTCTTCGAAAAAAAAAATATACGAATAGTCTCTGTCTAAATAGTCTGATTATTTTTACTACTTATCAAATTACCCTCTGCATATACAATTTTTTCTAATTTTTCTTTTACTAAATCTTTACTAAAAATATAATCACTGTTGCTAAAATCGATTCGATAAATGATATATGTTCTCTATGACTTCAGCGTTATTAACAAATGGTGAATTCCTAATTACTTCGTTGTTAAAAACAATGTGATCTGACTTATTTTTAGTAGAGGGAAGGAGGGTTGCGGAGCACAAATAGTAGGCGAAATAGTCTTGCGTTTTTTATTATTGTTTAATGCAATTGGAATTTTAGGTTTTGACAGAGGGCGAATCATAGTATTATTTCTAATGGGGAAATTGCTTTTCTTATCTAAATTCAACAGTGGAGAAAAGCGATTATTGCCTATTTATTTACATATGAATATGGATTATCAAGCGATGACTTGGCTTCTTTGTAGGTTAATTATTTTCGGCCATAATTTTTTTAATTTGTTTTTCTTTAACATATTTCTCACAACTTTTCGAAAGACATTATGTAAAGTAGATTTGCAATTGACACACATAGTTCCCGCACTGCATGCTCCATCATGCGCATCCCACAGTTTTTACAACACTGAACTGTACTTTTACATAAATTTGCTATATCCAAAACGAAGACATTTAAAGCATTGTATAACATTGCCTACATATACATCAACTTCTCTCCGGCAACTATTAATAAAGACATGTGACGGTAACTTGTTACCGTAAAATGAAACTATAACTGTTTGTCTAGGGATCCTTTCAAAAGATTTGTCATTTTTACTACCTTCTTATATATTCTTTTGACGCCTTTAACTATACTTTCACATTCAATTAATGTAACTATTGTTCCGCTGAGATAGCCGTGTCTACAAACCTAATAACTCCGCGGACTTCCGTTAAATGTTTAGGAACATAACAATGAGAATCTTTAGATCTTAAGTTAGGATTGTTAACTAAATTCATAACATCTTTAAGAGTTTTCATTTCTATCTTTATTTTATTGTAACCTACTCTACTTATTTCTTTAATCGATGATTTCACGCCCAACTCCTCATGCAGGAGTCGGCCAACAGCCATTTCATGGAGCCGACCGATATTCTTTGAACGATGTTGAATATAAGCATAGTACGGCCACTATATAAGTGAGAAAATTTACTTTCAAAGTTATTTTCAATTAATTTAGTTGCATTTTTATCAGAAACGATTGTAGTTTCATTGACCTGCGGCACATTCTGTACGAGCGCCATATCAGAATTTGCATCTTTTTTACCACTTTCTTTTATTAAAATGGACGAATAATTATCGCTTTCAAATGACATTGGACTTTCATTACCCGCTTCACCGTATTGTCCCGAGTCCATAGTAATATATTAATAGAAAAGTAAAATAAACTTACCTATATTCCGAAAACGAATAACAATTTTTGTAATATAAAACAAGAAATTTTAAAGAAAGAAAAAAGGAAATACTTAACAACTCCAAAGTATAAGATTAGGATTAGTAACTAAAAATACCAAGAGGAATAACACAAAATATCTTTCCAAAACGAATTAATAATTGTAATAAACTCTAACCACAGAGCTCACACTATACACTTCCGATCTCATACGCTGACCGTCTAGTACTGTCAAGGTTGACTTGATTAATTATAAACAATTCTCCATGTCCATTTTTGAGAAATGATGATAAAACGAACGGTGATCAATATAAATTTTTTTATGAAGTATATTTACACACTATACGCTGTACCAACAATAACCTAACCATACGCAAATATGCAAAGTAAAGATGGAATAATAATAACAATGTGAGCAACGTGAAAAAACTTTAGCTTCTATCGCCCACTTCGCGCATGTTTCTCTTGAAATTTTCGCTTTCGCCTACTCCGGACCAAGCGATGTACGTTCTTCGTAGATGTGAACGCAGGTAAATTTCAAGAATACTGCTTTTCTAAAGTTGAGAGAACCACGCCCTCTGTTCTCACGAAAGTCGTGCGAAGTTTATGTTCTCACGATTCAAGAATAGGGTCCCAATTGTTCAAAGTTTTCGCCATGTTGTTGAACCTAAAGTCTCGCTGGACGTATCAATGATTTGGTATAATTTACTAGGCTTAGGTCATGCCGTCGAATAGTCGCTGCAGCTGCCTCAACGCGGTTACGAAGATCATCTAAATCAGTGGTTCTCAAACTTATTTAGACACTGTACCCCTTTTTACCCACAAAACATTTTAGGTACCCCTTCTCAGTTACCGGTACTAAGTAAACTATAATTAAAATATTAAACAAATCTTAAAGCCTTCTATGTAGCATAGAAGTATAGTGTTAACCTTTGAAACTGAATTACGCATCATGTTTAAATAAAAACAAAGAGATATTGTTTACAAACATTTTTATTACATTAAAAACAAACACACACAAAATTTAAAAAACAAAAAGCGCTTACTTTCAAAGAGATTAGTGAGAAGGGTGACCTTGTTTCCCTTTGCACAGTTTATCAAAATTGGGTTTTAACTTGGTTAAATACAATCTTAAATCATCTTCAACATTTAATTTGTTTCTAGATTTATTTTTAAGATAGGCTAAACTTGAGAAACCCTTTTCACATAAATAAGTGGTGGAAAACCCAACAAGAAATTTAACAGCAGTACTTGACAGTTCTTTGTATTCCTTCCCAATACCGATCCAGAAATCTAACAATGTAGTACTAGCAGTCAAATATTTGTTTTTCAACGTGGGATCACATGATACTTCAATGAGGTGTTTCTTTTGAAAGATAGTCAGGTTAGTGTCCATAGCATCAGCATTAAAGGGGTCACGTATCCAGTTATACTGTTTCTCCAAAGGTGGAAAGTACTCTCTTATGCGGATCTTCAATGCATTCAAATGCTGGGCCATTTGAGTCTTGAGTTCAGTGAAATCAGATATGTTTTTCTCATTATCTTGCAAAAATGTAAGTAATCTTTCAAACGGCTCGCAGTTGTTATTTTCTATTTGTTTTTCCCAGAGAATGATCTTTTTTACCATTGCATCAGTTTTCTTTTCTATATTAAAAATATCAGAAACACTGCCTTGCATGGATAAATTCCAGATGTTGAGTTTTCCAAAAATATCACTTAAATAACCAACTTCAAAAGCCAATCAAAATCAGTAATACAGAAGACAGATGGGATTTGTGTTCGGTAAAAAAATATGTAATTCTTTGTGGAGTTCAAATACACGGGACAAAACATTTCCCCGAGAAAGCCAGCGTACCTCAGTATGTAGCAATAAGTTCTCATGGAGGCTCCCCATATCCTGGCATAGAATTTTAAAGTAACGAGATTTTAGGGGCCTAGTTTTTATGAAGTTCACAATTTTCACACTCTGATCAAGGACATCTTTAAGTTCATCAGGGAGGTGCTTAGCCACCAAAGCCTCTCGGTGAAGGACACAATAAGTGAACTTATACTCAGTTGAAACCGTTTTAATATGGCCTACCAGCCCTGTGATGTGACCGCTCATAGCCTTAGCACCATCCATACACACTGACACACAGTTTTCCAGTCGAGCTGGTTTTCGGAAAAAAAAAGAATCCAACAAATTGAAAATATCTTCACCTTTTGTCGATGTTTTAAGTGTCTTACAAAATAAATATCTTCAAATATTCATCTTGAAAAATGCCACGTACAAAACGATCAGTTGGGCTAGGCCAGCGACATCCGTGGTTTCATCGAGTTGTATACCAAAGCAAGGACTAGCTCGAATTGCTCCAACAAGTTGTTCTTTTGTGTCATACGCCATATCACTAATTCTCCTTGAAACTGTATCATTTGATAATGGAATTGCTGTAATTCTTTTTGCCTCGTTCTCTCCAAACATACAAGAAACATTTCTGCTGCGGCAGGAGGATTAGGTTTTCGCCAATAGTATGGTTTTACCAGACTTCGCAATTAAATGATTAACTTTGTAAGAAGCTTTTAGAGCACTTTCATTTGTTCTGCCACAGAAAAGTGTTTTATCGTGTTTTTCCTACTTTTCAAATCTTCCAAAGACGTTCAAAGCACCGTAACTCCTTTTTTGACTGAGTTCTCATGTTTGCTTTCAAATGGCGTTTAAAAGAGAAGGTTTCATAGAATTGTTTGATAAAATTTCTGACAAACAACGCATTGTGGATTAGGCTCGTCTGAGCTTCCAGTCCAAGTAAAACTAATTTTAAGTACAACTCGTCATATTTCTCTTTTTACTTTTATATTCATTTGCCAGTTTTTCGGTTTTTTTTATTTTTTCCTTGAGCTGCTCATTAGTAACAAGACGTACCTGACTCAGTTTTCAAACAGATGTCCGTAAACGTGTTTCAACAGGATTGAGTGTCCGCAGAATAACACAACACACCACAAAAATAACACAATACTGAGAGCGAGCTTGTAATAACAGGAATGCTACTGCAGTGCAGTGACACGAGTGATTGCCGGCCACACAGCCCACTCTGATGACTAAGCCCTTAGTGGCGCGCGCACGTCAACGTGTCCATACGTGTCCCGGGTTGTTTTATTTTATTGTTGGCCGGCCGCGTACCCCCTAAAAATTTTCGCGTACCACAGTTTGAGAACCACTGATCTAAATCAATTATTTCATTGGTGAACATCATGGTCTTCATAACGCCCCATAAGCAGAAATTGTGGGGGTTAAGGTCAGGTGATCAGGAGAAACAGAACAGAACCACCTCGACCAATCCACTTATTTTCAACACATTTTGTACATGTCACACCATGTATATACAGAATTTACAAATAGGTATGCATGTAAAATAAAACTGATGCTTATTGTTTTATTACGTATTTGAAGAATATATTCTCATGTGTTTTATTAAATTCATTATTTAGGATCGCAAAATAATAACTTTATACCACGGATTTACACTTAGAAAATATTCGTTAACATTACTAAAGATAGTGTTTTAGTACTACCTAAAATATACTCTCGGACATTAGAAGTGTTACACCCAGAAGGAAAAAATTATTCAACTTGATGTTTTGGCATCAGAATGATGATTCAAAGCAAGGTAAGAATGGTAAGAATGTGAACCTTTTATCTTTGATAATTTTTTGCGAAAAGAAAATTTTATCTCTTAATTTTTTATGTTTAGTTATTGCGCGTCCGTCTGGGAGTTTAAGCATAACGAAATAGAGTTCGAAGACGTCAAAATTATCACCTTGTTAGTGACTTACAAATTAGACATGGGTAGAATTGTTGCCTATCGAGATGTTGGTTTGTACTATCGCAAAATTGGCGGCCGTGTTAATTGTACTGCAATGACGGTAATGCGTGTGTGTATTGTGTGGACAGAAGAAGCTAAAGGAACAAGAAGACGACCAACTGGCCAGCCGAGGTGTACCACAGAGCATCAAGGTAAGAGCTTCAGGCAACTAGTTCTAGGAGCCGTTTTGGTACTACACGTTAAATCGCTGACTAATGGTTTGGAGGAGAAGAAAGTAGGCCTGTTACTATGCGTTCACTATATCGCCGCTTTCGAGTCTTAGACCTTTTTCATACCATCCACGATTCGTCCTTCCTTTGACTGCGGGCCACCGTCGTCAACGTTTGAACTGGTGCAGAGAACAGCAGCATTGGGGAGCAGAATGGCATAATGTCGTCTTCAGCGATGAATCGCGATTCTGTCTAGGTATGCACTATGGCCGTAAAAGGGTACCACGACATAGAACTGTTGGAGTAATGGTTTGGGGGTCGATCACCACTTTACTACCTTATCTAGATAGCCGTCCACACGTCATTTTTCAGCTAGACAACGCACGCCTCCATATTGCTCGTCGAACTATGGACTTTCTTCATGAAGCAGGCGTTAATGTTTTGCCATGGTCACGACGCAGGTGTGGAAAGTGACGTGATATTGGGTTTACTGTTGAGAGGCACGTGCGTAGGACTGTTGGGGTAATGGTTTAGGGGCTATTTCCGTTCCCATATTGCTTGGAGAACTATGGATCTCTCCAAGAAGCAGGCGTTAATCTTTTGTCATGGCCACCCTAATGTTATCGTTTTAATTTTGATGTAAAGTTATCACATTGCCAAAAAATCAAATTGAATAAATTATTCCCTTCCAGATGCAACACTTTTAATGACACTGACTATATTTTGTTATTAAAGAATTAAAGAGAAAGCGTGCTTATTTCAAATATGCATGTTTTTTTTGGTGTCGATCATAATATACTTTTGCTGTTACACGCAGCACATTAGAATATACTATAAATAAAACAATATTTTTCTGTATTTTAACAATATATTTTTCTGCGATGTACTTACTCATAAGTTATGAAGATATTTACACTTACAATAGATGTCTTATTATTTATTTATTCACGTAAGCAATTGATTAAATTTCACTTTCTTACTTACCGTCTTAGATAGGAGGTTACATCTGTTAGCAACGGCTGATCTATTTCCTCCGTTTACAGCGGTACTTCGCGTAACTCCAGAACCTGCTGAAACAATAGAAGTGGTCTCAAACAACAACGAACACAACTTACAAACTTTTGACTTTGTTTATTAAGCCTTTGTGCACAGAGGTCAACAACTACAACATATGGTTTCGCAAACTTGGGGCTGATTAGATCGCATGTGTAAACAATATATTTTCCGCGGAGAGGATATACGTAAAACAGGGTTGTTGGGGATTTAAGGCGAATCGGATGACAGTTTCAGTGAGTTACTACTCTGCTAATTGCTGGAGTGGAATTTATTTACTTGGTTTTAGACGTGTTACCTAAAACATTTTTAATTTGAAACTCAAGTAAATTTTGTGTGTGAATTTAATTAACACTTCAATTATAGATTTTTCAAGATACGCAAAACTTTCCATAAAAGATGATCTTTTCTGTGATTATAAAAACTAAATAATTTATACGTATAGCTTGATCTATCTGAAAACGCTCTCTATACATCGTTACATGTGTGAAACGCACGCTTTTGTTCATAGTCGACGTGATTTCAATGTTTGAAGTGTTTAAAAAAAAGTACTGAACCGGCATCCCCAAAAATATCATTCTAAACGAATCCAAAGATCATAAAACCTCCAGTCCATAAATCCCGTTGTGTGTAAACATACTGCTGTGGCAACCCACATTACGACGAGTGTATTTTCTGTTGCATATTGATTTGCTTAAAACTGCTGAATCATTGTATCGAGAAATTTTCATAATAATGTTTATTTTTGTATAATTTTAGTTAGAGAATTAATCGTATGATTTATTTAATTAAGTGTTAAGTTGTTTTTTAAATTAATTCATTCTTTAAGATGTCTATTGTTTGTCATGTATAGTTGATGTTTATTCTGGTAGATTTTGTCGGTGAATTGTACGACTGCGTTTTACGCAGCGGTAGAGATTTTATCAAGCAGTTCCTTGGTAGACCCTAGCGTGAGTATATGTATTTTTAAATTGTTTGCAGCCATTTTGTATTACATTTTTATATCGTAAATTGATTCGCGTTATTTGTTTTATTCTTGTCCATCAAGGAATTCGCTTAATAATAATTGTTATTATATTGATGTGTGCGCACTATAGGTGTAAGATCATTTATTATTTATGTGCAGGAAGATATATTTCAGTTTAGTTTTTTTTATTATAGTTTAAAGTATTAATTTCTCCGTTTTTCTAATTTACTGTTTCGTTTTTAGTTTTAATCACCTCGATTTGGGTGAATAGAAGCTTTGTGCTTTCAATTAGTTTTCATCTTTGTAAATTACTAGTGTTTATCCACGAATTTACTTAATTTTATATATTTTGTTGAAACCACGTGGATTGATTTGGTATAATTATGATTATCTTCCTGAACTAACTAATCTTTTGCTTTGATATAGGAAATAGCATTGTCCTATTGTAATTTAGGATCACGTGCAGTTTTTAGATTTAGGCCAGAACCCTCTGTTCACGGTTTTTTTTCTGCACAAATTAAATTTAACTTTTTTCTCTTTTTTTATTAAAATAATAAATTTTTGATTGTTAATTAACGTCGTTGGGTTAATAATTCTGTTCTTTTATTTTTAATAAAACCTTTTCAATTTTTGAGGTAATTAAGAAAGTTAGTTTTCTTTCACCCACAATTTCCTTTTCATGATTAGATTCAAGTTTTAATTCGCGAGGGTAACTCTGAGATTAATTGTTCTTTTGCGCCCTTTTAAATTTTATCCGTTGAGCTAGCTAATTTAAATTTTCCTTTTTCATTTTTTTTAATATTCATTTTTGCATTTTCATCTCAGTCAGTACACAGCAATACGTATAGAAATTTGCAATGACGATATTTCAGGGGCTTAAAAACATATCACGATACCAATCGTTACAGATATGTTGTATGCTGACCCATTTTTATCGTAAGAATACAGTTTGTTATTATTTTACACAGTTGTGTTGAATAGTGCACTTTATCTTGTAGAAAAAGAAACTTAAGTAGCTTATTTATCTCAAGTTAATGCGTTTATAAACTTGATCAAAGTTAAATATTTTTTTATTACGATTGCTTGTAATAAAAACTTGCTTAAAGGTAGTTCTCTCATACAATTTCTAGAATTTTGAATGAATTCAAATACTGTTATATACTTTCAACCTATTTCTTTGTCTGTTAGTATCAGCGGCGGCCCGTGACAATATTAAGTTCTTATGGGGAATACTTATCTACTTAAGTATAAATACTAACGTGTTTCCTTCGAACTCGCATATATTTAGTCTTTAAACTACTATATTATAACATTTTACTTAAAGCGACGTTTCGACAAACATATGTTTCTTTCAAGCTTCGTAAAAATTTTATAAGTGAACGTCCATATCAATTAAAATTGCAACTGTCATTATTGTTGTAGATTAAATTTAACATTTAAATTAAAATTATAATTCGTAAATTTTTACGAAGCTTGAAAAAGGCATATGTTTGCCGAAACGTCGCTTTAAGTAAAATGTTATAATTCGGTGACTAATACAACTTGTTCAAATCTTCAAAAAAGCCGTTTTTTTAATTTATTGTTCACTTAAATGTGTGTGTATACGTATATTTATCGGTATATTTTACAGAAAATAAAAGTTCCTTAATGATTAATTTGTAATTTGCAATGGTGCGGCCATGGCTCCATGACTCTTTAAGCGGGGCCGCCCTTGGTTAGTATTACACGTTGTGACATTGAGTTACTGCTATTTTCCATCGAAATATGTTTCGAAATACGTAGGTTCCTCTCTTATTTAACATTCATTTAAGCAGTATTCGCATGGATTCTATTTGCGAGTAATTTTTACTTTACATGTGCACTGTTCTTTTTGACATATTCGTGCAAACTCTGCTATACATATAAGTCAAATTCCTTCCTTCCGCTTACTAATTTCCTAAGCGCGACTAGCATGATAATGACGAGAATTTTACGTTATCACATTCTTTATCCAGCGTTGCACTAGCTTCTTCATAATTAAACCGGAAAGAAAATTAAAGACTACCTATAGGTAGGCCAACTATGAGTCGACATACTTTTGAAAACTTTAAATATTTGCTCGAGTTTCGATGAAGCGCGCTTCAACTACTTTCAAATAGTCGAGAGCTTTCCGTGTATTCGTACAATGGAAATTCTTTGTTTAGAATGTAAATAAGAGCAGTGAGAGAAAGATCTGAACTGCAATTAAAGTTTCACTAAGCATGTGCAACAGCGTCTGTTTGATTGATGGCCTTACTTGGATTGTATAAGGAAAATGGTATAAGATTTCTGGATTGTTAGGAAATCTTCTTTATTTGTTCTTTTGATAAGTGTAAGATTTTCAAGTTGAGTAATGGGATATGGGTAATTTATTGCTGTTGAACTCGCTTTAAGAGGGTTAAAGGGCTACCTGATAAAAGCCTGTAAAATTTAATTATAATTACAATAAGCTCGGTTATACGTCAACAAATTAAAAGGAATTTATCTTTATCATTTTATTTATAACGAAAGCTTAAAACAATAATAATTTTTTATTGTCGTTTTTACTTTAAGTAATTACGTTAAGATTATAAAGCTTGAACAAGGTTTATGTAAATTGTCTCAGAAAAAAAAAACTTTAGTCTGCATTACTTATCTCAGCATTCAGGATTTGGACTTGACCGAAATTTATTTATGAATACTGACCTCAGAGTGACTTTAATCTAAAACACTAAATAGAAAATTTTACCCGTTTGCAACAAGTATTTGATTGCAATTGCCTAATTTAGATAATTTAGATAATATGAGCTTTCAAGCTTCCTATACTGGCTGTTACAGCGAACTGAGCCATCAGGTTTTTTTGAACTTCTAGTAGGAATTTGATTTTAAGACTTGTAGGGTAATCACAGCTCACTGTGATCTATTTAGGAACTTTATAACACTTTCGGTATACAGTGTGTTGATATCAACTTTCTTCTTTTAAATAGACTTACACTTTTTGCAACCAGTGGAGATTTTCGTTTAACCAATTTGTGTATTTGCAATGACTTACTTTACTAGTTATTATCTTTAATGGTTGCTCTATCTGACCAGATGAACAGACAAACTTCAGATTTAGCAAGTGACCTTTGTCACCTTTTTATCATACTTGCACTGCACCTGACGTCGTATTTATGTCTATTTTTTGTTATCTGTGTAACATATGGAATTGTGATAGAACATTATTCTCTTTTTACACGGCGTATTCTAATTATTTGTAATTAAATTTTTGTCTGATTAATATTACCTGTTTGTGTAAACATGTGAATCAGACAAAACCTAAAAATAGAGTGTCATTAACTTAACATTAACAAATTAAGGATGTTGAAGGTCGCTTGTTAGCTTGAAAAGCTATAGATGTTTCAAGTTAGTGAGCAACCTTCGTCATACCTGGCATCAAATTTACACTAACTATTCTTGTGCTAAGGTGTTTCCGAATATACATAAGTGTGAGCAACATTTCACGGTAAAAAATGCCTTATGCGTGGGAGGTTGCCTTATGTTACCCACATAATATCGAGCGGCACAAAATGATTGTACCGGAAAAATATTGGCAGGGTGATCTATCAATATTTACTGTTATTTGTATGAATGAGCAAAGCGCTATACAATTACCAGATAACTGCCGTTCACTATCATTTTTCATTCTATTTTATTCGTTAACTAGTCCTCGTTTATTTTGCTTTCCATTTCTCTCCGTGTGTTGAGTATTATTCACTTTTATCGAGTTTTAGGCTATTTATTTATTTGAGGAAGTTCAGTGTACACAACTCTTTTTAAAAAAATTATAAAATTTGTATTAAACTAAAACTAGATTACAATGCTTTACAGATTAGAGTAAGAGAGCTTTCTTCTGGAAGTATTTTTCAGAGGAGTTCAATATAAAAGAAGGCAAAAATAGACCCAAAGAAATGAATATAAATTTTCGGAACACATGATTTATTACATACAATAGTTATATAATAAATAACAATTTGCCATTTGACATGTAAATTATGCAACCAGGCACTCACGTTGTTGTAGTCAGAATTCCAATGATATTCTCTAGTCTAAAACTGTTTGAAAGAAAAATATCAATTTAACTAAATTAGGTTGAATATCAATGACTAACATTAACATAGCAATATACTGCTTTGCTTTTCAGAACATATGTCCGGGGTTTCAAATTTTCAATTTTTTTGTTTTACTTCAGTAAAATACAATATTATAACTAATATCAATAAGTCGATTAAATATTAAAAATTTCAATAAACATATAATGTCTTTATTTGTATAATTTTTTTTTTATAAATACAACAATTTAGTAATTTTTTATTCACCTAGCCGACCTCTCTGATAGCCGACCTCTCTGATAAATCAATCAATCAATATCAATATTAAGATTATTAGATCCCAGGTACATATGTTGGAATCGTAAATACTATATAAAACAAATTATTTGATTCAAAATCCATATGTTAACTTGCCTGACACCTTAAATAAATGAGGTTAAAGAAACGTTAAAGTGATACAGTAAAAATATAAATCAGTGTCATCTATCCACAAATGGTCAAACTAAATTTCTAAGAAAACTATGATATTCAACTATCCGTGTTATCGATATATGTAAATTTTTTTATAAAATAGCCATCTTAGTAAGTGTCGATGTTTATGACAACCTTCCTTTAAATATTAAAATTCCTAAAATAACTAAAATTGCGGTTCATACAAACTTACCTCAAAATAACGTATCATGGACATAAATGACAAAAATCTAATTTACCGGTTAAAATTGAATTGAAACTAATTAGTTATTTTCGTGTGGCGTAGAAATTGTTATAGGAGTACACGAACAACCGTCATCTCTCATGGCCACAGGAAGAATGAATGATTTAAATTAAGACTAACAGTTATCTGCCTTCGATTGTTCTCGGTATCAGCTAACCAACATAGAATTCAAATGAACAACCAGTAACTGACATTAATATACGTTATTTCTCGAGTTTGAGGGAATACAGAAATTGTTACCGAATAAACATGCCGAAGAATGAAAAATCTACCGGAGTAAAGTATAATAAAAATTAAAAATACCAGGCAAGCTTGGATTAACAAATAAAATATAGTTTTTTAAAAATAAAATGAAGTTCACATTATAATAAGGCTATAATTAGCACCTCTTGCTAATATAGTCTATTTTTATATTCATTTGTAACAAATTCAAAATTTACTTGTAGGGTAGGCAACCGAGTATGCACTTCAACTTACAATTACTCCTTTTTAGGATTTGAAGCCTGTTGTAAATGACTCTCAATACTCCTATTTCTATAGCAATACAAATGAATCGTACATAGTTGAACGGGGGCGATTTTCTAAATATTTCGAGTTATTGCAAGAATTTTGCTTTCCTCCCCTATCCGTACGTTTGATGCTCAAATGATGCACTGTTTCGCACTAATGTACCTTATTTTATAATATTAATTCATGCTTGAGCAAGAGAACTGATTAAAAACGATATAATCTAACTCAGAATAGTTTTTTGGATTTTCTCAGAATGTCGCTTGCCTTCTTTCAACAATAAAAGATTCATATATGTTGAGTCTCATCAAATTAGTTTCTCTAGAATATTCTTTAAATAAGTCGGTCGACGACTTAAACGACTTAAGAGCATTTACTTGTAGTTAAGATAGAAACGCAGTTTAGCCATCCCCCGATAATTTCACTGTAGAGTGTGATGCGACTTATTATCTTTTTTTAGCTTTCAAAAAAATACAATTCAAATTTCAATGAATTAACAAGGTTTTGTGCGAAGCTCTATGAAACTTCAGAGCGCCATAAAGTTGGCATTTATAAATACGTGAATACAAAGTCAGAAATAAAAAGAACCGATTGTTGAGAATATTTCTTGGAACAATATTTGGGCGGGCAGCAGAAAATATCGTGTCTGTATGCTTTTGTGTAGGTGTATTTGCCACTTAGAAAGTAATTTATTTGGGTTTACGTCCCGTTGGGCGAAATTATACGGCCAATCCTTAGTCGATAAAATCGACATATTTTACTCAAACACAGAACGCGAACTGATCGAAGATAAGAACGCAATTTCTACAGCTTTCCCTTACTGGATATTAAAGGTGTGCTACGCAGCCGGTCGGCTTATATTTGATGCAGGTAAATTGTGTGGATCGATTAGATTGTTCTCCTACTTGTTATTCTCCGTCGATTCCATTTCCACTACCTAAATTTTCCACCATTTTGCGTTTTGCAGAAATTGTTCCATTTAACGTGTTTAACTACAACGGTGAATGTTAGAGGCATTATTGAAATAGTTTTAATTGTGATTTTATGTTTGCAAAAGTGATTTTAGGATCCATTAAAACCATGTTAATGGTCGAATTATCTATAATGGCAAGTACGGCTCCCCAGTTAAATCAATAAAATTGATGTATGGTTATTTGAAGTAAAACCATTGACAATAAATGCTAGTAATGTAAATTGAGTTTCAAAAAACAAGTAGGTGGGGCAGAAAGTAGACTAGCTCTGGTAGCGGCGACTGAACCAAATTATTGATGTACATATGTTTCAAATAAGGTATCGATATATAAATGATAGCTATTTATAATGATCATATAAAAATACATTTTAAAAATACTTAATAAACACTTTGAATATATTATATATCATCAAAAGATCGATAGTATTCTGCTCTGAAACGCTATATAGTTGTATAAATTGTGTAATAATAATAATCATGTCTATGCCGGCAGTACGGCTGAGAAGGAAGGGTGCATCATTGCCAATCTTGAAAGTCAAGCAGCAATATGCGGTACCGGTTGTTGGTTGGGTCACCATTCGGACAACATTTCTCAGTGGCTCGGTGTGTTCCGGCACTCTAACCAAGGGCCTTCAAGGCCTGTAGTGCTGAGTTATTATATTATTAATAATGTTTATTGTCCAACAGGAACCAATTACAGGACAATATTAAAAAATAGTAAAAAAACAGTTTACAAAAAAGGAAAAGTTATCTAAGTTTATCAAAAGACATATATTATTATCAGCATTGTGACATTCGAAAAAATGGAGAATTCCTTAAGATATTTGGCTTCGGTACAGAAAGGGAAAAAGCATTCGAAAATCTGGAAGAAGCACGAGGAAGAAAGGGAGCATTAATTTTAGCATGGATCAATTTCCACAAGAAACTGGCATCCACTCCATGTCTCATCGAAAGACCGTCACAATCCGTACCCTAGGGGGATAGCTGCCATCCAGACGAATAGACACGAACTTCAAAAAGCGACTCTACAGGCGCTGGAACACATAGCATGGTGACCATATGACTGAAGCATACTCCAAACGTGACACGACAAAGGCGAAGTAAAGTGTAAAGTGAAGGACCATTGGGTCAGTAAAATTGCAGGCAGCACGCATCACAAAACCCAACCTCTCTGAGGATGAGGAAGCAAGTTGATGAATATGTTGCGTATTGGTAAGTTTACGATCAAAGGTAACTCCTAAATCAGAGAATTCTTCAGCAGAAGACAATTGATGGTTCGCATTGTAGTAAGAGGCAGGCGTAAAATTACACCTTCGCGTAATTCTCATTCTTATAACACTGCGTAGGCTTTCACGACCGGTGTAACTATAACTAACAGCTTCTTGCGGGTTTCGTCGTGTGTCAAAACTTTCGCTCGACGTTTCGATGTTCATACTGACAGCTTCTTCAGGATAACTGAATTCATTCTTATACATTAATTAATCTATTTCTAACACTCCAGTAGGAGATTTTGGTGAGATTTTCTTGGAGCATGCACATCCGATGAGAGTCTCGAATAAATCTTGAGATCATCCGCATACGCCAAGATTGGACAGGTGAGCGACTGCAGCAAGTCATCAATATAAATAATGGAAAAAAGAGGTCCTAGGTAAGATCCCTCTAGTACACCAGATACAGATATAAATTTGTGGTAGGTGGAGCCGTTATAGTGTACATAATTCATTTTATTAGACAGATATACAGATATGAATATAATGGAAAATACATTTGGCATACAAATGAAAACAATTTAGCTTTTTAATAAAAAAGAAAATTGGTGTTTTATTTGTCTTGCAGTTCTAATTATCGATAAAAAATGTATTGACACCTTTAGTCCGTGTAAATCTCACTGTATTGGTTATCTACTTTATTATCTGGTTAGCCTATACGTTTAATTAAGGCTATACCGCTCTGAGTTAACTTACCGGGACCTGAAGCCAACCAACTGGGAGATAGTATACTGTATTTAGCTAAACAAGATAGTTTCGTAATGATAATTTTGTTTCTAATAGTCAGTATATTAAACTGATCGATGTCAAATGTTTCTTTGCATTTAGTGTTGAAAGACATGTTTTTTTTAGCTTAAAGCAAGTGCATTTATTAGCAAATTTTAATTGGTGGAGTTGCCATCATTACTAAGTTCATTCTAGCCAATGTCTCTGTCAAAGGCAGCTTGGTAGAACAGTTTGGGAGTCATATTACAGTGTTCGACGTTTTTACATTAGTAACAGTTGTGGTAAGGAACAATGGTCGGGTCCAATCGCTATATTTTCTAAGTTGACACTGTCCTCTACGGATGTATTATACTATCTCACTAAAATTTGCCCAACATAGAGATGTTTCAGATTCCTGTTTCTGTTTCTTAGTTTAGTGAACACTTACTATTGAAAGTATTGTCTCAGGAACACATTCCATAAAAGAAAAACTCGTTACGTGAGAAGTTGGAAGAATATTACAGTTCGATATGTTTTTTAACTCTTTGTAACAATTCCAAAATAAGTCTAATTTTTTTAGTTATTGAGATTAAAACGTCAATGAATAATGTTACTATGAATGCTTGAATGTAACACTGTTCCCTGCGTAACACTGTATTCGTTTTTCCTCTACGTTAATAACTGTACTATCGAAATAATTATATTGTTTACATACTTAGACTATAAGAAATATAAAATTTAAAAAAGACATTACGTGTAGGCAACCACCTTAAAGTAAACTTCATAGTCATAGTTCATTAAAGATGTCTAAACTGAATCTGAGCTTTTACGCACTCTGTATACATAGAATTCGATAATAACTGCAACGACATTGAATATCTACAAGCCTTTATTTGCATTCACATTAGTAAAACATGTTGATGTTGAAAATATTCTGTAAGAAAAATAATTTATTCAAAGTAACCTGGAAAATTTCAAAAAAATGCTTGTATGAAGAAATAACAATTTTTTTTCAATAAATATTTACGTATATGATCCTATTTTAAGGTTACTAGGTTAGAAAATTTTGCTTTAGAACAATTTTCAAACTTCCTTTCTGTATTATATGCTTAATACTTTATAGGTTATAAAAGTCAATTACTTATTTCAATTACATTCAATCTATACTTAATAACCATTAAGTGATTTTGATGTTACGGTAAGTACGAGTGAAATTGTTTTAGTTGTTGTTGGTAGTTTCCCATTCTATCGTAAACAAGCAAGCTGTAATAATTATGAAATTAGTTCTTCAGTGTTTTTTTGGAACAGCATTTAAATCGAACTGACTAAACGTTTTCTGCGGTATATCTTACTTTTTATGTTATGCCATAAAAGATTTATAGCAGTAAGTTAATTTCACTACTACGGGTGACTTTAGTAATACAATAAGTAAACATATTTATCCTTATTACATGGTAAATGCGGACGCTAAAATTGGTGAGGCGCCAGATTGAACTAAATTTATTCTATTCTCAGCTGATTTCGACCAATTGTTGGAGTCTCCATTACTTAAAGTTGATATACTTTCCAATTTATATTTGATGTATCTTAGTAGTTACTTAAAGTAAAGAACATTTCATATGGAATTGGTACTATTAGTGCCCAAAGTTGTTTTGCTTTCTCCAAGTAGATCGTTCATTATTTATGATCTCGAAGCCGGGACCCTAAAAAATTGTGTACTATTTGTTTCAATGTGTTTTATTAAGTCAGAAAAAGTTCAATATATCAACTTTTTATTTACATATATGTATGTTTTTTTCTACAAGTAAACATGTTTGGGATTAATAATAGGGATATAATAAACTTGTAGTTACAGCGATGAAATTAGTTTTAAAAAGTTAACAACAATATTGATACCTACATTATAAATTTCAAGTAAAATCCTGTTCCTAGACACTAAATTCGTGTTAGCAATCAGAATATACAGAATAAAATTGGGTTAACAAGCAGAGATATCATTAATGAAAATAGAAAAAAAAACAAAGGTCCCAAAATCGAACCTTGCGATACACCGAGGCTAATCTTGCGGAAACCTGACAACAAACCATCCACACCTACACACTACACCCTGTTGGTAAGATAAAGATCAATCGAGAATACAGCTTGATGAGAGAAACCATAAATACTGGGTAATATAATCCATTTAAATTATCCCTTTTTATTTCTAAGAGTATATTAAAAAGAATTCTTTTATCTTAGAAAATATACTAATATGTACTGTATGCTATTACGTTTCTCTAAGGATACTCTAAAAGAGAAGTAAATTACACTCAACACTTAGTTCTCAGATAATGAATGACATAAATTACGAAAGCTCAGAATCATATTTGAGTATGTGATTTTAATTTGTGGCCGTCACAAACCAGTAACTATTTCCTTCTGATCTAGGCTGTCCAAGATTTGTTTATTTTCATAGGATGTGTTTATGAAGGCTTGATAAACAAGAGAATAAGTGAATTTCAATCAGAATACAGAACTTCTTAACAAGGATCCAAGAATATTTATGTCAGAATGACGAACGTGTATAAGAAAGGTGTCATCACATTTTAAAGTAAATTTATGTGTAAAATATTTAGATGAAGCCAGGAAAAACCACAGATAATGGGATATTTCAACAAAGCAATGTTCACCCTCATGTGGGGCAACACACTATATTTTTTTTTAGCCGATAGAAGGTAAATTTGCTTTCATGGTTTATAATATCGTCACAATACATGGCAGATGTTATCGTATAGCGGCTCCTACGAAACCATCTTCCTGCTGCCAATAGAGAAGAATAATGGCACCAAGTAAACGCAGATGATTCGATACATTATTAAATAGAAACCATTTATTTATAGTTTTTTTTTTTCCTGAATGTATTTTATTTACACTATTATTATTTTTTTTTGTATAATAAACATCATTTTCTAAAAAATATATTATTAATGCGTTTCCAATAGCAGACAGTGTAGATCAGAGTTGATAAACTGGGTAAGTACAAAATAATATTTTTACTATAACTTTGGGAGTTTTAGGGAACTCATTCCGTGGAAACGCTACACTTTATACTTTATACATCAAGAGTTAATGTACTATGTGGAGATAAAAAAGCTAATGCATATTGGATGATCTACGAGCGCTTATCACATTAAATTTCATAATCAACGTCACTGTTTATTGCCAGTAATTCCTTAAGATCCTCACTCGAAATAAGAATGAAAGAAGCAAGGATCAAATAAATTCATTTCATGGCAGACGGAGAAATAACAAAAAAAAAGAAGACTTAAGAGCTTATTCTTTCCGCTACTTTCCCTATCTCACTCCATTAATATCTATTATACTCTCATTAAAATGAGATCACATCCTCCCTTTTCATATCGACCGTGTCTTTTTTGTCTTTCTAAACGAATTCCTACAATACGACATTTTGTCGCCAATAAATACTGGGTGACCAATTATTTACATTTCGTTTCCGCCGACTCGAATATGTTAGAGATCTTAGACCTTAGACGTTGAAGCTCTTACCTTTATATAAAGAGAAAACCGAAAATATTAATCGGCGCGTGAGCCTCGTCTCCTGCTCTGCTATCAGACTTGCTCCATCTGAAATCGAGCCAATTAGATTACTTTTAGAGAGCGAGAAAAGTTCAGTAAAATTAAAACATGTATGTTATGTAACAGTAGGAACAATCTAAATTAACTATAGACCAACGTGTCTATACTTGATTTTGGCGTAGTAAAAATTATTCTAAACGTTTTAAAGTCTATTTTAAAGTTTGAATTTAATACCTAAATTGACATAGCGAATGTTTGATTTTAATCTTATTGTTTGAAATAAAGTTTAGAGGATGTATAAAAGAGTTTATTAAAGATACAATGCTCAATAAATTGCTTTTATTAAAAAAATCATCGGTGAGTTTTAGTTTTGAAATAAAATATGTCTGATAAACGAAAGTACATAGAAGAAATACCGTAAACGTTTAATATCGGTATATACTTCCAGGGAAAGCGCTTCAGATGTTAAATTAGAATGAAATCTTTAAAACGGACAAAAATCATTTTGAAAAGGTAAAACATGCCTTTAAAGATTGATTAATTTTTAATTTCAGGTTTTTCTGTATTATTGCCGAACGGTAAAGGATATAGAGAAAATCTTTATTGAAATTATTATCTGTTTCATTTATATTGAAACATTTGTTTCGAAATAAATGAAACAGATCATTTTGTACAATACTTTTTCAATCATTACATTTCCATATTTACAAAATTATAAATAGCAACCCAAGTAGCACATTTAGCACATTTAGTAATTACCACTGCTACAGACACAACTTCATTATATTTAATTTCTTTTTTCTTGGTTTTTAGGTCGTCAATATTAAAAACATGAATGAATACGACCTTTCGTTTTATTGAAAAGCTTTTTCAAGTATATAAATAATTGTAAAAAGTGTAAATTATAATTAAAATGTTTTTGTTTAATAAATGACAAATTGTTTTGTTTACTATGATTTTGAATATATTATTATGTTTTATTTAAAGATTGTGTTTTAAAATAGGATGTTTTCATTATTTGTTTTTGAATTTTGTAATTAAATAGTTCTTTAAAAATATTGTATTTAGTTATAAAATTAAATTATATAATTTTGTGAAATATTGTATATCGGTTTTATCATTGACTACATTTTTATGTTTATAAATTTGAATTATTTCAAGTATATTACGTGTTTTTAAATTTTGTTCTTTGTTTAAAATTGTTACGTTGTTGAAATCAAAGGTATGATTTTGAGTTATTTCATGTTTTTTAAAGCTGTAAGATTTTTATTATATTTGTGTCCTTTTATTATTAACCTTTATCTCAAAAAGTGAATGTTATTATTAGTTTAGCTGACAGAGCAATAAAGTTAACAAGTCCAGCTTTTCGATCAGATACTATTAACAAAGCAAAATATATTCTAGAACAAAATAATTATCCAAATTCTCTTATAAACAAAATATTCAAACAAAGAATTTTTCTTTTTTATAATAAATCAACAAAAAATATAAATAATAGTCAAACAATTACAAAATTCATAAAAATTCCTTATGTTAAACATTTATCCGAAAAAATAAATTAAATTTTCACACCATTTAATTACAAAATTGCCTATCAAAACACAAACAAACTACAAAACCAAATCTATTCAAAATTAAAGTCAAAAATTGAAAAAGGTAAAACATCACCCATAGTTTATAAAATAGACTGTCAAAATCGTAATGGTGAATATATAGGTGAAACCATGCAATATTTGGAAAATAGAATAAAAATACAAAAATATAATTAAAATCTTACAGTTTTAAAAAAACATGAAATAACTCAATATCATACCTTTGATTTCAACAACGTAACAATTTTAAGCAAAGAACAAAATTTAAACACGTAATATACTTGAAATAATTTAAATTTATAAACATAAAAATGTAGTCAATGATAAAACCGATATACAATATTTCACAAAATTATATAATTTAATTTTTATAACTAAGTACAATATTTTTAAAGAATTATTTAATTACAAAATTCAAAAACAAATGATCAAAACATCCTATTTTAAAACGCAATCTTTAAATAAAACATAATAATATATTCAAAATCATAGTAAACAAAACAATTTGTCATTTATTAAACAAAAACATTTTATTTATAATTTACACTTTTTACATTTATTTATATACTTGAAAAAGCTTTTCAATAAAGCGAAACGTTGTAGTATTCAATCATGTTTTCAATATTGACGACCTAAAAAACAAGAAAAAAGAAATTAAATATAATGAAGTTGTGTCTGTAGCAGTGATAATTACTAAATGTGCTAAATGTGCTACTTGGGTTGCTATTTATAATTTTGTATATAAATATTATATACATGATCACGATTTAAAGCTTTAAAACTTAGTTAATGTTACCTAATTTTCACTACAATTACCAACTTTGAAGGGATATCTACTTAGACGACATATATGTAGTTGCAGCTACGTCGTGGTCACCAAACCAATTACTTTAAGGTTTATTACTTTATGGTGCTAATAAAATAGTAATTGTTACGTCATTCTTACTTGTTGAGTCACTCTAAAGTTAATTAATTTGAATTAAGTAAATATTTGTTTGCTCATATTTAACTCAGTATTTAATTGACTTAAACAAAATTTGGCATTATCAGGTTTGGGAATTCTTTTGAGAATTTGAATAGCCTCACAGACCGCAATAGAGTCACTTTGCTGTGGGTACCCGAACATTAGACATTAGTTAAAGGAAACGAAAAAGCCGAGAGGTTAGTAAAGAAGGGATCATCGGCTTCATACATAGGCCCAAAACCTGTTTCAGAAGTATATAAAAATAGCACCGGAGCAGGTGAGAAGTTAAATTTAAATCGAAGAAAAAGTAAACTAAAATTATTATGTCAAGAGACAGCATATTACATGTCAATGACTGGTATACCTATATACATCCAGATCGTATTTTAACGTTTTTGAGATCGATAATTAACTGGTTATTATATGATTAACTGTTTATTATATACCAACAATGTTGTTCGGATAGCAACTAACTATCGGCTAAGTTATTAGTAATATGTATAGGTACGTTTTTTTACTTTATGTAACAATAAAATTTTATTACATTTATTTCTTACATTTCCTCGTAAATTTTGCAGATATGAGCTGTTGTTTAAACTTTAACATTTCCTTTGTTTCTCGTTCCTTTTTGTTTGTAATCAATCCTAGTCATAAAGGTTTTACGAGTTCTGTACGCAGCGCCCGGTGAAATTTTTGTCTTAAACATTTATACTTCCGAGAATACAGCGGTAACTGAGATGGGGCGAAGTTTTAAGCCGTTCGATGAAAAAAAATTGAAAAACTTTCTTAACAGAATTTCATAAATATCATTTTGCGGCGCTGTTTTACCGAAATTTTATACCAGGTACATCAAAGCGTGAAAAGTTTCTTTGGTTCTTGACAGTTTCGACATAGATAAGGATTGATTTAACTTTTGCGTTTTCGGGATATTGGTAGTGTAATCGAATTTCTGTGGGCGTTCTTTTCGAGTGGTCGAAGCAGAGCAGGCGACGTCTTCTTTAATTTGAAATGTCGTATAGTTTAAAACCTTACATTATTCTTTCTACTTGAAAGCAGCATGCTTAAATGTTTAAACATTTGGCATCTCTAACTCAAAACAGTAAATTGATAACTCGCTCTTATGGACGATTTTTGTACCATGTATATTATTGGTTGCAAATTAATATTTTCTGAATTTATTCGAATGGAACCCCTTTTTGGGCTACAAACATACGCCAATAAAGTTTAACTAAAGTATAGTGAATAGTATGAGTCTTATGCAGGTACTCATAGTCAAAACAATGGAAGTAACTAGAGATCTCTAGCGCGATATCTAGAAGGTAGTGTATTCAGGTGGAAACCGATAGCAAGATTTAGAACCACGAAAGGAGTCAGGCTAGCAAAAAATATTTAGATCTTTATTGTTTATTAGCCTACTGGATGATTTGGCAACCAAAGCTAAAATAAATTTAAGAATGCACTATTAGGGGTGTCGAAAACTAAAACCAGTTTATACTGGCGTTTCAGTAAAAATTCTGGATATATCCAAATAGTTACAGGGATAGGCTGTGGATTGTACAGGTGTCCCATCTTTGATTTGGGTCTTTGATAACAGTTCTAATTTTGATTTTAGGAAAAAGTATTTTGTACAAAAGTTTTACAGAATTCCATCATGCCTAACCTAAAAATATGTCTGAGTATACGGAGTCTTCCAAAAGTAGGAAAACGCATACTTACTTCGTAATTTTAAATAGAACACCCTACATGTTATTCCATTTTTAAATTCTACGAAGAAAAATAACATCATTTTATATAAGCTACTATATGTCTATTTATAATAACAATGTTGTTATTTACGCTTTTGTAAAAAAAGGCGTTGCCGCACGCTTTCGGTTAAGACGGCGTAGTTTGTATATGCTTTTGTTTTAGATATTCATATTATAAATATGACACATACATACTTATCTTGATACAACAGTGTCCACTATAGTTATGAACATTTGCTTAACTTTTGTTCAAGATAATTCGATTCCTTTAAATAGCAGCATCTTTGATTATGCTAAATTAACCCTTACGCAAAGCCGCTTCAACTCATACTAATCATTTCTGGCAATTTATGCAGGATTTTGTAGATAATTATTTTTAAAATAAATCCAATGAATCTTCCATTAATTTTCAAGTTAGCTTATATATTTGCGATATAACTAAATGAAGCCCAAATTAAAAACCAAATTAAAACAGAAAGAAATTTAATGTCAACCGTCGATGATTAGCAGAAACTATATTACCGATGTTTGGTAGGTTATGGTCATTGTTTATTACCATAACCTACCAAACAATCACTATATTTAATTAACAATAATTAAAAATCAAAGCTATTTAAAATAATTTGTTTTATGTAGTACGTTTTCCGTGATTTCTTTTCTTTTTTGGGATTAACTAAAGAAACTTATGTATAAGAAAGGGCCATCCACATAGCAAAATAGGAAGAATAGAATAAGAGAGGCATTTCTATCCATTTTGTAGAACTGTTGAAAAAACTACCCTAAAATTTGCAAAAGTGGATAGAAATATGCTTAACAGAAAGAGGATATATTTTTGAATATCTGTTACAAATTTTTATAATTAAAAATGATTCTGACGCGTACATATTTTAATTAAGGATGTATTTTGTTGTGATTCGATGTTCATTTATTTTTTATTCTAAACAAAAGACAAACATTAAGTCTTATTTTAATGGTTTATTAATAAAATACATACTATTTCAGTAATTAAGTAAATATATAATAAAATAAATGAGAAAATAAATAAACAATCACTGAGATGTAAGAAGGACAAAGTGTTACATACATAATTATTTGTGACAGTTTTAACGTGTAGCTATTAGACTGGTGAAGTAATTGTCCTGGTTGTTCTATTAAAAATAGGTATTATTATTTCTGTTAATCATCATTAAATTTCATTCTCTTTTCAAAAAATATGTCATTAGTCTTATATTATACTATATGATACTAACACATATTTACTAATTCGAGGCTTTATTCAATTATATAAAATTTATATACTAAGCCTATATTCATTAAATAATAAAATAAATAAATTAAAATTAATGGACCATTGCTTAGATTTATTTAAAATCATTGATTATTTACAAAATTCTGCATGTTTAGTGTAAATTAAAAAAAGTTTAGTGTAAGGGTTGATTTAACATGAGCAAAGATATAGGCTGCTATTTAAAAAAAATTAAGTTATACTGGGGTAAAGTTAAGTAAATGATTAGGATTATAGTGGACACCGGTATATAATTACATTGATATTAGTTTCATTGTTGTATCAAGCTAAGTATATATGTATGGTAAATAAAATACGAATACCGAAAACAAACGCATACACAAACTATGCTGCCCTTAACTGAAAGCTTGCAGAAGGGCACTTTTTTACAAAAATGTAAATAACACCGTTGTTATTACAGATGGATATATAGTAGCTTATATAAAGTGATGTTATTTTTCATCATAGAATCTAAAAATGTTATAATATATAGGCTGTTCCGTTTAAAATAACGTAGTAAGTATGTGGTTTCCTAGTTTTGGAACACCCTGTATAGTCAAAAATATTTTTAGGTTATGTAGCATTAAATTCTGTAGAACTTTTGTATAAAAGCCTTTTTTCTAAAATCAAAAATAGAGCTGTAATCAGAGAAGATAGATAATAAATAGGTATATATATAGAAAAGTTGTCCGTTGGCTTAATGTTTTCATATATGTGCCCAGAACCTGTTTCAGGAGTATCTGAAAACTCAGCAAGAGATAAGGAATTGAGTTGAAAACACAAAAAAAAACACTGGAAGAACACTTTTATTAAAGGACTATCAAAAAAAATGCCGAAGAACTACTGCAGCTAAGTAGGAATCGTCTTAACACCATAAGAGGTTTCCTAATAGACAACTGTATACTGAATTTACAGAAAATTGAGATCAACACTGGAAAAACCCACCACTGGGCTGTATAATGAGATTACATAGACAGCTTACTACATTGTGAATGCGAGGCTCTGGACGCAGAAAGACAGGCAAGTTCTGGCAAACCAAAAATGTTTCGAGATACTTGTATAGATTAGCACAGGGTACCAGGATACTGGAGTCCTTGCCATAATGTCATGGAATATGGATAAAACGGAATTGAAATCCGCGGAATTAAATTCAAGATTTTTCCATACCATTGATCACCGTTTCCCTTGCAAATGGTCTGCTTTTCTTTTCATTATAAGAAGGCTGTGTGCCCACTGGCGAACTCGGAATCAGAGTGATAGCTTTGAAGACGCAGTTTGGGACAGAATATCAAAAATCACTTACGTCGCATTAATAAATCATCTTGGTGTGTTTAAGAAAAAATAGAAACGATATAGTTTGATGTAGAATTGTCTACGACTTAAAGAAAAATCCATACAAAATGTTTTTGTCTTTCAAAAATGGTTTGATTTGATAAACAAAAGCAATAACAGTTGTTCATGAAGCGAATTTTAAGCTCAAAGATTAATAATGGGAACTAAATCTTGTTTTAGGAAAGCTATAATTAATAAAGGTGAGGAAGTAAATGAAAGCGCTATATCGAATTAGAAACGATACTCAACCAACAACAAGAAAATGAAAATCTGAAAAGAAGGATCTATGAAATATTAAGTTCCCTCGCAGTGGAAATTCCAACTTTGTTCACTTTACCAATTAATCTCTTTTAAATTAACCTAGTTTTAAAATTGGGAACAATATGAGTTATATCCCAAGCTGATCTATACATTAAGGTTAAAATTATGTTGATGATGAAAAACTTTGTTTGAACAACTTCGTTTTGATTAAAACTACTAAAGCCTAAATTGCCCGTAGGAAAACTCTTAGAATTGAAAATAATTTTTTTTTTAGAGAGGTTTTAGCTAACAATATTCTTTTAGAAGCTAAAATAATTCAAATACAAGGAATTTGCCTTCGTTACTGACTCGAAATCCCTCATTAAACCCAATTAACATATTTTCTTTGTTCTAGTTTATCGATATCATGCTTAGAAGTGATTTTGAAACATGAATATGGTTTATTGCAAATAGAGGCGAAACTTACTTAGGTTATTATGTTGCGTGGAATTCGTGGTCCGACATTTGCAGCACCAGAAGCACCGGCAGCAGTTCTTGGGGAAATTGATGGCGTAACTACCGTAAACTAGAGGGTTCATGCAGCTGTTTGAGACTGCCATCATAAACAGGGCGTCTTGTAATGACGTGGGCACCTTCGCTGCACTGTCCCAGTCAAACATGTACCTGGAAATGAGAATTGTAAGGTTAATTTCTGGATTAAACAGTTGAACATTTATGTGGAGGTTAGCTAGAAATGTGTATTAAATTTAGTACGATCAAGAAACAAATTGTGTGAAAATTAAGATAAGATTTGAGTATAAATTGAATAAGATTTAATTGCTGTAAAACTAAAATCACGATATGATCTACTATGCAAAATATGTGTATACATCAAGTCGGACGTAGAAAACAAGCAATGTTACATTTAACACAATGCTTTTGCATGTCTTGCAATGCTTTGTTGATAGTTTTTATAAACTTCTGGTAATATTTTGTTTTTAATTAATTGGAATCATTCCATTGAAATCGCTAAAAATTTTGTTATTTAAGTTAATTAATTGCTTCTTTAGTATTGTTATTACTAATTAGTATTACCCTGAGTAACTTTAATTTATATTAGCTAATTAATATATGTACTAGTATATATTTATTTTTTCCTTATGATTGTCACTGCTGTTCAGTTGTATTTATTTGGATTTTGTTGTATTCTAACTGGGGGGACTTTGGGGCTTCGTACTGTTCATTTCCCAAAATAAAATAAATAAATATAAGAAACGGTCTACTGACCGTGTCGTAATCATTGAATAACTTTTTACAATACGCAAGATGGTTGAATAAACGTTTAATATTGGTTTATACTATAAATACTTATAAACGTATTCTGCTAATAATTGGTATTAAATGTCTAGTCAACTTCTTGGTATTATAAACGGTTATTCAATGTTTATGGCACAGAGATTGGATTTAGTCGTCGCCTTGGTATGATACTATGCTACATATCAAAAAAAAAATATATTAAAAGCGGAGAACTTTGTTATTCTAAAATGGATCCAAATAAAATGCTCGAAATTTTAGAAATATGTGAATTCAAACTATGCGATATAATATACTTACATATATTTAAGCAACAACTATTGACTTCAGATTATCACTTACCAAAAGTTATCAATCTTCAGATATTTTTTTGTCAGCCGAATACTATTTACAAGGGAAAACTCAATGAAAAATATGATAAGGAACTACGGAAATGCTGACATCCGTTAAAATAGGAAAAATAATTCACAATGAATGTGTTTGAAATACAGCATTCACCATTTTAGGGTTACTTGTGCAAAATATAGGCGTGAGAGATATTGACACTCACATAATAAATGGGTTTGCGCGTATTGCACAAAAAGGGTGCGTCATTTTTAAAACATCAATTATCTTTATCGCCCACAGAGATACGTGTTAAGCACTAAAATTTTTCAACAACGCAGATATGAATACAAGGCACGCTGTTTTGTATTGTGTAACGAGAATAATGTTGAGGAAAATTGTACCTAATGGTATTACTGCGTAATATTCTCCTATGAACAAAGCGCAAAACTTTATAAAGTTCGCGGGGAAATAAAGATAAAGTTATGAGCATTTCATTTAAAGTACTGTGTAGTACTTTTAATGTAACTGATGCTTGTTTTAATGTTCTAAATTAATGAAAGAACAAGTAAAACGAAGCTCAAGAGAAGCATGGTGCGTTTCTGAGTTTTAGGTCGCTTTAGAAGGATTAACTTGCCATCGGTTTTTATATATAAAGTTTCGTTGCGAATTTACACAGTAAAATGAAAGAACAGAATTTGCGGTATACAACCAGTCGGATACCAGTATTGTGGATCGCTAATCCTGTGTTTTCACAAATAATATACAAGGTGTGTTACTCCCTTGCCTTGTGTTTTAAGGCTTTCCGAACAAGAGATGTAAAGGCAGATACAATTAGTGATTTAAAGTTCTGATCACTAGAATTATATTTACTGTGAATATTGTAGTAAGTGCGCTTAAACAAGGACTTCCTAAAAGTAGGAGGGGATATCAAGCCCGCATATCTTGTAGTAATATTACGGATATCGGTTCTAAATGTAATTTATTAAATTTAACAAATATGGCAGTGGCTTATACAACACAATTTTATGAAATAAAGATAAGTTTTGAGTTCGCGTCTATTCTGTCAAGATAATATTAATTTAAATAATTAATTACGCCTTGCGCAGAGAAAGCGGTACTTAATTATGTTGGAATCGTCTTAGTTCAAGTTATCCAACAACCTCCTGGATTAATTCTCGCGAAAGAATGCGCTTCTGTGAGAAAATTATTAAAAATTTGTTGCCAATAAGACCTCCTCATACATTAATCGACCACCAGTGTTGGTGGTTTATGCTCCTAATAATACACGGATTGACTGTACGTGTTAATAATGAAAACGGAGGGATTTTCGCAGTAAATTGCATATGGCGTTTATCAGATACCTACAAAAAACAGTTTTTCTCGCATGAACTTGCACTAAAAAAAGTCCATTTCGCAAACAGCTGCATGTGTTATTGCTTCGGGAAATTACTTTTTTAGTTAAGTATTCAATGATGTAAATACATATCAAGTGTTCCATTTTAAAAAATTGAAGTTGTCTGAGTTTTCCCTTTAGTGACGAACACCCAGTATATTAAAGTTGAAGTATAAATACATCTGAAAGTGTAGGTACTTGTTTGTATTCGGATATTTTAAAATTTGGTTCACTTATCCTAAATTTAAATTATAACCGCCTTTCTCGATGTGATATAATATTTTTGAAAATCAAAGATATTTTGGAAATTAAACAGCCTAAGCAATGTTTTATCGTTTTCTCTTAGTGGAATAGCCTGTATATTTTCTGTACTTTAAAGTAGAGTTTGCTTTTAGAAATTTTCAATAAAGTTGAAATACAGAGTGATTCAAAAGCACCGGAGTAACTCCTGAGAGGTGATAAAGGAGCGTCCACTGGGTCTGAAAATGTAAATAAGATACCAATAAATGTTTTTTAACGGTTTGTGATCCTTGAAATATAAAAGTTTTGTATTAGATTTTTGGTCATTCAGAACTATGTAATATGATTTTAGTTGGGTATTGTAAAAGATAAGTTTTACAACAGACAAGAGTGTTTGCTAATAAAAAATTAAAAGTTTTAAGTTATAAAGCAAAGGACAACATTTCGAACATTTATTGCAAACTGACAACGTCAGTTCTAAAGTTCTAAAGAAGTTCTTATTGCATTTTTGTCCTCAAATAATAATTCTTTAGCGCCTTCTAGAAGATGGTCCGGCGCTTTTGAATCACCCTGTATGTGATAACACGTTAACGCAGCTGTTTTTCAAAAAAAAAATCCATTTGCATACAAAACACATTTTGACAAGTAGTGTCAAAAACTTAATACCTAAAAATATTTTTTTAAATAAATTTCACATTTTCATAATGAAGTACTGCTGTAGACAAGCAACCATGTTTGCTGAGTGTTTTTTGTGTTGCATATTTGATTTGCTTAAAACAGCTGTTTCGATTTTATCGAGAGAATTTTCACAAATTTAGATTTTAGTTTGTATAAATTTAGGTTAAGAGTTGATTATTTGATTTAATTTATTTAGTGTTAAGTTTTTTAAATTAATTTTATTCAATTGTTTGTCTATTGTTTGCTCATATTGTTTAGCGCCTATTCTACTAGATTTTGTCGGTGAATTGTGCGTTTGCGTTGTTGTTACGACTGCATTATAGCGTTTTGTCAAGCAGTTCCTTGGTCGACTGTTAACGTGAGTAGATGTATTTTTGTGAATCATTGTTGCCATTTTGTAATCTATTTTGATTATAGTAAATTTCCTTTCGTTTCCTTAAAATTTTTGTCCATCAAGGAATTCATTTTGTAATAATTGTTAATATATTGACGTGTACACGTTGTAGATATAAGATCATTTATTATTTTTGTGCAGGAAGATATATTTTAGTTTTATAGTTTTAAAGAGTTAATTTCTCCGATTTTCTATTTTGCTGATTCATTTTTATTTTATCTATCACCTGGGTTTGGTGAGTAGAAGCATTGTTCTTGCATTTAGTTTACGATTCTATAGATTTCTAGTAATTGTCCACGTTTAATTTATTTTAATTTGAAACCACGTGGATTGAAATTGAAATATTTAGGATTATCTTCCTGAACAACCAAAACTTTGCTTTACATAGGAAATAGCATTGTCCTATTGTAATTTAGAATCAAGTACAGTTTTTATTTTTTGGCCAAAACCTTCAGTTCACGGTTTTTTTTTCTGCACGTGCTGTAATTTAACCCTTTTGAATAATAAAATTTTGATTGTTAATTATCTTCGTTGGGTTAAAATTCTGTTCTTTGATTTTTATATTAAAACCTTTTCAATTTTTTTTGTGGTAATTAAGAAAGTCAGATTTCATTCACTTTTCGTGGTTAGATTCAAGTTTTAATTCGCGAGGATAACTCTGAGATTAATTGTTTTTTTGCGCCCTTTTAAATTTTATCCGTTGAGCTAGCTAATTTAATTTTCTTTTTCCTTGTTAATTTCATTTAATTCAGTCAGTACACAGCAGTACGTAAGCTAGTAAACAATTAGTGACGATCTTGAGAAGAAGGGTCAGGTCTGAGACATTAATGAGGAAACTTTAACGATGATAATTAGAATTTAATGTAGAACACAAACTCGTTTGGAGGGAAAAAGTAGAAACGTTTTCTAGAATTAATTTCCTGTAAATGTTCATATGCTTTTTAAGGTTTAGTAGATAATGGAATAGAAAAAAAAAAACGATGGTTTTACATTTAAATGGTATTTGCGAATCAACTTGGAAGGCTGCGCCAGATCGTTTCCTCTACATATTTTGTACGTAACCGCTGAATAAACTGGAAAAAGAACACGGAAAAATTAAATTTATCAAGCCATAAAATGTTGTTTTAACGGAAAGCGGAAACGGCTAAATAATGACGAATGGTTTGATTTAAAGGAATTAAAAATATGGAATACGTAGATACGTATAAATGTATAAAATCCCACTCTTGCTTATAAAACACTCATGAAAAGTTAATTAAATGGAATAACTTAGGCCCAATTTGAAAATTTGCAGTGGTATATACTTACATTACATAATTTTTTTTTATATTCTTACCGAAGTATAATTAAAATGTAAAATATTTCAATGGAATTGTTCATTTATACGAAACATTTGTGAAAACATGGAAATTAGTGAAAGTAGTTTATTTTAGTCATGTATTTTTCTAGATTTACTAAACGAAATTTTATAATTTACGTGTATTCTACAGCGTTTGTGTTCCTTTCTCTTATAGTGAAACTCCAACAGTTTATTTTATTCTATAAATTTAGAAATATTTGATTTAGGGGCATTTCAAACTCTTCAAAATATTTGTGATTTTGTATGAGTATACACTAACAATAATTTATGTTGTTGTCATAACCAATTTAACCAAATAATGTTTGAAATATGCAAATGTTATTATCCACAAGAACATTGACTATGTTAATAGCCATTAGATTAAAATTGACGTTATAAATTCTAATGAATGTCTCCTAAATCGAATTAACCAGAATGGATTTATTGATTATATCTTATGCCAGCAGAACCAAAGTTTATGTAGTATGCTGACGCTGCGATAGAAAATCACGTTACATATCGAATTACAATATGAGGGAAGAGCCCGTAGCATGTGCGGGTTAAGACTATTTGCAGGAATAAATTTTGTAGACGGTGTAAATGATTGCACCAATTTTGGATCGGTGCCGGTTTATTAAGTTTACTCTGAATTATATTGCTTTTATCAAGACTCCTCCGCGGGTATACTCCCATAAAAGAGGAACTTATTTGTTTTGAAAATCATGAAGGAAAATATAGTGCTGTGGCACCATTTGGTTTATAATATTATGCAGGTCAACAGGATGCTTATAAAGACTCAGATTTGGTTACAGCTGCGGTTTTATTTAGGAGTTAAATGTCCGTGCTTTTGACGGAAAAAAAAACAGAAGATAATAGTGTGGACGGTCCTTTTGTAAGATAGAATTCCATAGAGCTGAAATCCATGATCTTTCCACAGCCTTTATTTAGGAAACAAGAGAAATAAATGACCTATTTGACATGGATAAATGTTGCAATTTGATATACAAGGTTAGGTAAATGTGTAGGAACACCTGATTTTTGGCTTAATTATGGGTTCTATTAAAAAATAACTTTAAGAGAAGTTTTTGTAGTATTGTTTTCTAGTCTGTAACATATTTTGATTTCCAACAAGCATCATATTGTAACGAGCGCCAATTTTTAAACTGGTGCTTTCGTTAGGCACTCCTGGATGGCGCTCGCGTAGCGGAACAAGGAACTACGTACGAGGTTCAAAAGAGGAATGACAGAGGACAGCATCGGGTTGAATATTCGTGATTGTTCTCTTCACAATCTCGAAGCACACATTAGATATTTCCGGAAGAGTCTTGTAGCCCCGACGTGAAATATAAATAAGGCGACGCTATTGGCCGGAGTCCGTTAGTCAGTCGATACGAGTTGAATAGTGCAAATAAGCGGATAGCGAGTGGAGATAAATACGAGCGAATTAGTATGTGAGAAATAAATATCGATGCAAATAAATCGTTTACATAAATTAAGACGTTAGTAATTAAGTGATCAATAACTAATAAGCGTTTTTAGTAGTAATTAGTGAGTAATTTAATTCTTAGTATTTATTTGATCTTATTTAATAGATTTTAAATAGTCCTATACTGTGTAAATAAATCAGGTTAATTTAAATATATGGCCGGTTTATTTCTTGTAAACCCTGACAACGTTTTTTTTTATAATAGAAAAAAGTTACAATACGTTTCGAGATATGACGTCATCGGTACTTTTTTTAAATGGATCATATCTTTTCACATTATCGTCTATCCGAAACTTTTTCAAGAATTACAATGATATACGGTTTGGTGCACGTGCGATTTGAGATATTAAAATAAAGCGTTGTCTATTAAGATCTTTAGCTCCATTACCATCAATTTTATCCACCATTTCCTGACGAAACTGCATTCTTCCATGAGGATCATCGTCATTTAATTCTTTTACTAAATGTACATTATAGGACCGAGACTTATTTTTAGACAAGAAAAAAAGAACCAGTAAAGTAATACAAGGATCGTTTTGTTAGTGACGTTTTTGGTTCTTCTAGAAGTTTCATAAGACATCCAAGGAATTATGTTCATTTATAGCAATTTTATGTCGACCGGATTTTGGCGGATTTTTAACAGTTTCATTAAACTTTTGCAACATCCTTGAGACTGCTGATTTTGAAACGCTTTCACCAGAGAATATTGCTTGTATTTTGAAGAGGCACTGCCTGGGCGTTTTTTTGGCGGCATAACTAGGATTGAAGTATTAAATCCTTTGGAGTTAGAAAATACCAGCTGATTGTTAGATCAATCTTCTACATTACATTAATTCCCATAAATTTAACTACATTTTTTATAATGTTGCTATTGGAATAAAAAAAAAAACCTTTTAGGATACCATATAGTGATGACTGACTGGGTTGCGAGTTATCTTCAGTAGATACAATTTCTACATATACTTTCGTACGTGCCGTTGTATTTTTGCACAGTTGAAGAAATTAGTTACTTAATGCCAGAGAAGTTATATCATGGTGGTGATCAAGCACTGACTATATAGAAAAAAATGGTGTAACTACTGGCAATCGGTTCAATTGTGTTTCAGTTGTGATATATTCGTCACAAAAAAAAATCTCTGCACTTCCATTAAAAATTCATCATTTTGGCCAAATTGTTTCGAAATAAATTGAACTCTAAAGCTACTATTCTTCATTATCCATCCAGATTCCAAAATTGTTAAATATGAATGATTGTGCGGTGTGCAAATTTTGTTGCAAATTCGGGCCCCGAAAACCATAATAACCCAAATAGAAGTGATAAACAGTTATAGAGGAATTACTTGTCATTAAATAAATAAAATAAAATCGAAAATCGATTCCAATTCGATTCCGGATTAAAAAAACATCGGTGACCATTGGGTTAACTGCTCAAAAAAGTTTCGTTCCGGGTTCCTAGAGATGAAGAAAATTCATTTTTAAATGCCATATGGGCAGGTACAATTTTAGATTCCTACAGCCACAACTGTTAAATATTTACTAGGAAACAATGGCTTAAGTTTAAACTAACAAATAAATTTAGCATCTTAAAAAAATGTTTTAGATATAACCTCTATCTGGAACGAATGTAAACGAGGTTGGGAGCAAGTAAGTTATTACATAAATATTTTTTAATTTTATGCATTACGTTACGATGTGAACAAAATACAGTTGCAACCTCTTCCATTCGTAATGGAAAACATGTTTTGCCACTCCGCAAGCTGATATTAATTATTTACATCACTATTTTATTTTAGCACACTCAGGATTACTGGGGCGTTTGTGAATTAATATTTAATGCGTTTATACTGCAACGTATTGGCCGGATTACGAATTTTCATGCGGGAACTATTTAGAACTTCGTAAATATTTGTTCCAGTAACTATCCGTTTAACCACAGCAATTCTTGCTCATGTTTGGGATTCTATCCTAAACTATTTATTTCAGGTTGGTTTATTTTGCCGTAATTACTTTTCGCATTAAATGGGTAAAGGGGAATTTTGTAAATACCTGTGCGTGCCGTAATTTTCACGCGTCGCTAATTTGTATCAAGCGTAGTCGAAACAAACCACACACTCTAAATAATGAAGAAATATTTTATATGTAAATGTAAGTATATCAGGGTATTCTACGTAAGTGGTTCATTAAAAGTTTATGATGTTCTACTATTTACTTATATTTGAGATTTTGGCACCATTATATGTTCGATTGGAACTATAAATGTGAAATACTTTAAACAAAATATCACTTCCGGTTGACCGGAAATGGGCGGCAACTTTGTTATTTTAAATAGAATGATATAATTTTCTTTACATTTTTGGATTCCATGGCTATAAATACGTCAGTCTTTATTAGCTATTCCTATAGCTACATGTTGCCGTTTTTGAGTTATTTAAGATTTTCTTTTTTTTAGTAATAATCATTGCCTCATTCTGAAATATATACCTGGATTAATACTGCAAGTAGAGACTCCAAATTTGCTATGTTATGAATGTAGGTGTAACTCTAAGAAATGGTATGCACACTTCGCATTCTAGTATACAGAGTGTTCAAAACTGAGAAACAAAGTGATATATTTTCGAATGCAGAAAACTCAATTTTTTTTTAAATAGAACACTCTGTATTTTAATTCGACATTGGGAAGTAAATATCATCCCCTATCATTTTGTATTACCACTCCCTATACCTATCTTTAATAGATATTGAGATATAAAGAACTCTTTGTTGAACAATATACACTGTTGAAAATATTACGGTGTTGGCGTTAATTTTGCGCTAGTCAAATATTTTAGTGTTGATTTTTCCAAACTTTGCCAGACGAGTTGACTACGCGTATTGAATAGAACAGAAATGACTAGAATTTCGTGTGAATTCTTTGTTCAGATATGAGGATTAACTATTTTTCTAGACATTCAGAAGCGTCAACCAATCAGAATTTTTCCCTCGGATAAAAATATAGAAACCCCACCTATTCTAATACAGTATTGCATTATACGCACCGCCTGCATTGCTCGTGTATCTGTTTTCGTGTTTGATTCTCCGTATTAACATATCCAAACAAACCACCAAATGTGACTGACTTGCAAAGTGTAACCTCGTGTTATTAAACGTTAATTCCAGTGGGCATAAAAAATTTCAACATCTTAAAGATGTATTGGGACATCTATTTACGCAATTAGTTTAGACTTGAATCAAATAGCATAAACATTCACTTAATTTTATAATGGTTCTCAAAAATCATTTTAAAATTGGTACGTTTAGTTGAAACCAAAACTTGTGAATGAGTGGTTTTGCATATTTATAATTGAGAAAACGTCTTAAAGAGAGAATATTATAGCACTAAGAAATAGGAGTTGCATATTAAAAAGACGTTGTGTTTAGAAAATGGTGTTAAAACACCCAATAGATCGCATTCATTTAGTTAAACAGCTAGTAAATTTGTCTAGTCTAGATCAAATAAAATGTGACTAGAAGTATTTTATAATTCCACGTGTCAGTTGGACAAAATAACTCCTTAGCAATAGACAATACTTGACTATCTTTGCTCGTCAAATTTAAACTTCTATAGTTCTCGACAAAATAACACGAAAAGAGTGTGGACCTCTCCTGACTATTAAATTAGTCAAAAAAGTGTTAAAATTTTCAACAGTGTAAGCAGCTCTAGGTTTAAATGTTCGAAATGTTCTGAATGGGATTAATGTCAAATTCATTGTCTAACCATAAGTGTGTGTGTATGTCATCGTAATTACACTTTTGAACAACGCAATATGAATAGGCACGACTATTCGAACCGCTACATTTTGGATTTATTCAACATTCATGGAGAATGTAATAAAGAATTAAATAGAACGTCGTGTATTTCCCACCGATTACAAAGAAAAAATTTCGAAATATTGAAAACACACTCCCAGATCTCCATATTTTCTATATGACCTCCATTATTTTCTAAGCATTTTAAAGTCCGCGCTTCTACTTCTCCTGCGCCTCTATTAATTTGATTACGCGAAATTCTTCTGATATGTGTCGTAACCCTATGTAAAAGTTCCTCTCGTTCCTCTCGAGATCGCACAGGTGTGGCATACACCAATGATTTTAAGTAGCCCCAAAAATAAAAATCTAGAAGGGTTAGATCCGGTGAACGATGAGGGCCATTTCCAAGGTCTCATTGTTACCTACCCGTTGGTCTTCAAACATAGCAGGGATCTAGAAGTGTGTTTTCAAAATTTTAGATTATTTTATCTCTTTGTTTTCACGGTTTCCGAGTGTGAAAAGTTGTTTTCAATTTCTCGAAATTTTTTCGTTGTAATCGGTGGAAGGTGTAAATATCTGTCATTAAATGTACATGTTATATTTAATACTTAATGAATGTTGAATAAATTCGAAATTTTGCTCTCCGAACAGTCGTTTCTATTCATATTACGTTGTTTAAAAATGTAATTACAATGGCATACACACACACATACTTATGGTTAGACAATGAATTTTACGTTAATTCCATTCAGAGCCATCTGCGAACATTTAAGCATAGAGCTACTTAGATTGTTCAACAAAGAGTTGCTCATATCTCAAAATCTATTAAAGATAGGTATAGGAAGTGCTGATACAAAATGATAGGGGATGATATTTACTTCCCAAATTCGAAATAAAATACAGAGTGGTCCATTTAAAAAAAATGAGTTTTCTGCATTCGAAAATATGTTACTTTGTTTCTCAGTTTTGAACACTCTGTATATTAGCATGCGAAGTGTGCATACCATTTCTTAGAGTTACATCTACATTCATAACATTGCAAATTTGGAGTCTCTACTTGCAGTATTAATCGAGGTATTAATTTCAGAATGAGACAATGATTATTACTAAAAAAAAAAAGAAAATCTTAAATAACTCAAAAACGGCAATATGTAGCTATAGGAATAGCTAATAAAAACTGACGTATTTATGGTAGTAGATTCTAAAAATTAACAAAAAATCAGATCATTCTATTTAAAATAATAAAGTTGACACCCATTTCCGGTCAACCGGATGTGATATTTTGGTTAAAGTATTTTACATTTATTGTTCCAATCGAACAGATAATGGTGCCAAAATCTCAAATATAAGTAAACAGTAGAACATCATAAACTTTTAATGAACCACTTACGTGGAATATCCTGTATACAGAGGATTCTACAGAAGTGGCTAGTTTAGTAGCTCTTTGATTATAATAAAGAGTATATAATATAATGAGTGTTAAAAATCGATTAAGAACTAAATAATATTTTTCTTTGGTGGATATTTCCTGTAGGACTTTACACATAAATACAAAGGATACAAGACATCCAAGAAACAAAAACAAACAAATATAAATAAAAATAAAAATAAGTTGCAATTGTTCTTCTTGGCCTATAATGAGAGGCCTATTTGACTTGTATTCAAAATTTTATTGTCCTTCCTTACATTGCCAATTTCTAATTTCCATAAATGTTACATGTTTTGGCGAATTTCACCTTTTTCAGTGGAATAAAATTATATTAAATGAAATATTTAAAACAAGGTTAGTTATGTCATGACTCTAATTGAAATTTATTATTATTAAAATTTATGTTCAAATAGGTAACATTGTTTAGTCAAATTTAAAAATTTTAAAGTTACAGTTAAAACACTGTAGTTTTAACCTTCAACGCTTTAACATGTAAATTTTAAATTTAAAACGAAACGATGTGTTTATTTTATACGAAAAGCATAGGTTCTGATTTCTACAGAAACATCCGCCCAATATAATTCTTCTTTCCCTCATTCTTCTGCACAGCTTGCTTAATCTTCTTATTTCCGGAATTATTTATCTCGCTATTTCAATTCTCTTCCTTTCCGCCTGACAATAAATTACCACATCTCGTACGCATTTATATAACATTAGGTTTTCGATTTTGAGAGAGTAGCGTCTATAGAACGTATTCGAAATAGAGTGAAAAGCAAAATTCGTGGATATACCAACATAAATGAGTAATGAGTACTGAAAAGAAGGTTTCCCACCCAGTCCTCTTTTACCTTATCCAAATAAATCTTTTGTGCTTTGTTTGCGTTGTCGATGAAGTAACGCGTTTTTTCCACTCCTTCGCGATCTACTTTCACATACGTGGATGTCATATATGAACGATTATATGCGATCAGTTATACAAATATTTGTTTGCCCTACAACAGAGAAGGGCAGGAATTTAATTTGAAATATTTGAGAGGGAAACAAATTAGCATACCGGAATGATGAATAATTGCATGTTGAGAACTGGTTTTTTTTTCTTTTATAATCCTGATCCGGGCTGAAATGCGAAAGCGCCTTCAGGCTTTAACGGATGTTAAAAGGAAACGGCAAAAAAATATTTTGCGCAATTTCGTTTAGAAGCTACAAAGTTTTATTATGCCCAACATACCGTACAGAAATAATAATAATAATCAATCCTTCTCGCAACAGTTGTAATATAAATCACTGTACAGGCATTTCGACTATCTAAGCAACGCTGTCAATACAAAAGACATTGAATAGTTATGCGTAGACTGGGAGAAAAAAATATCCGAACAATACAAGCCTGAACGAGCAAGAGAGGAAACATCGGTTCTGGGGATGGGATTCGATATTTCTCCCTCGCTTGCTTAAGTTTGTATCGTTTGGATAGTTTTTTCTTCACTTCAAGTCTAAATTACGTAAAGAAATAAATGCGAATCGAACTGGCGTTGCTCACTGAGGCCAAATAGTCGAAACAAGAAAAAAGTTGTGTCTTGAAAAGAGAGAATTTTAGGGAGATTGGGTGATTCAGAATAAAAAAGATACATTAGAATGTACAGTGGTGGCCATTAATTTGGAAACATCGGCCTAATCTAGTTTACTGGATATTTCTAATATTTAATAGTGTAAGGCAGCTAATACCAACCTTTTTCTCTTTGTGATCCCTTTCGAAAATCGGCAAAAATTTGCGAAGCCCCCCGCATAGTCATTATGATGGCGTAGATGTAGACATATCAATAGAATAGATTGTTGTTAAAATTTATTTCAATATTGAATAATAATTTACATTGGAAAAATTAAGTATAATGGTAAAATATTTAACGAATAAAACTGGTTCGTAGCTATTATTGTTAGTTTTTTTAATGAGGAAAGTCTCAGTTAGATATTTGAGGCGGTTTGATAGAACAAAAATATTCAAAGTTGGCTCAATGTCCGAAAGTTTGAGTCTTAGATCAGGTTCTGCATTTAACCTATTTCTGTATTTATTTTCCAAGTAAGTGTGTGTTGAAAATCCTTTCTTACACATATGTATATGTGGTACAAAAAGGGAATAAAACTTTAATGGTTTTCTTTTTGACAAAACTGGATATTCATTTCTTACACTGAGCCAGTTAAAGAGTAATCTTTAAAAACATCTTTTAGGGAGCTGTCGCAAGAAAAATCTATAAGCTTTTCTTTTTCCATTAAAGTTAGAGATGTATATGAACTTATATTCCTTTGGAAGGGATTACGTATCCAGTTGTTCGATTGAGATAATTCAGATCTATTAGGAAAATAGTAATTGAAAGTTAAAAGAGCTGCTTATTGAGACGTTCGATAATATTTTGTTGAGATATTCAAAGCATGTGTATTAATTCACCTTCAAGCATTGAATCCAAAAGTTGAATTTCTTGAGCATGGCTTTCAGTCTATCATGCACACTGAAAAATTAACACTTGAGCCTCTTAAAGACACATTTAAATCGTTTAGTTTAGAAAAAAATGTCCGCTAAGTATGCGAGTTTCTGCAGTTAGAGAATATCGGAAGTACAAAAAGATAAATGAAATGTATTGTCAAGGACAAATTGAGATTTTAATTCAAGCAAGTGGATCAAAACTTTCTCCCGAGAAAGCCACCTAACTTCTGTATGAAGCAGCAAAGAAGTATGAAAGCTTTCAGTGTCTTGACAGTGTAGTTGAAATAGACAACAATTCACTACAATTTTTGCTGTGTCAGTTAAAACACTGCTTAATACTACAGGAATACGTTTACAGGCCAGTGCTTGTCTATGAATGCAGCAATGAGTCTATTAAATATTCTCGTTGATCTTTCTAATTCGTGCTGTAATAGAGATAAAAAGTTGCAGTAAAATCCAGTGGGAATGCGATGACATTGTACATCAAATTCTGCCATTATAACACACCCCGTGTAAATAGCCTTTTACCCTTTTCTCCCACTTTATTTTTTTTAAATTGCACCCCTAATTTTTTTCGCAAGTTTTCGGTAGCTACCAGGCTTACAAATACAGTCATGTGCATATTTTATATTTACTATACAAAATATTCTCAAAAGGTAGTTCCGAAAAGTGTATGCAGTGAGAGCATGAATGCTGGACTGAAGTGTGCTTCTCCTGTGAAATGGGATTTGGCGGTGTTATAATGGCAGAATTTGATGCACAATGTCGTCTCATTTCCATGGATTTTGCTACAACTTTTTATCTATAACTAACAGCTTCTTGCGGGTTTCGCCGTGTGTCAAAACTTTCGCTCGACGTTTCGCTGTTCATACTGACAGCTTCTTCAGGATAACTGAACAGTGAAAGCCTACGCAGTGTTAACTTTTTATCTATATTAGTTTCCGAGTAAATGCGTGGGAAAATAGAAGTGGGACACACTGTATACATAACCAAATCCTTGGGGGTATTTTACTTGTATTTCTAAATCGATTTACAGATTGTATGACGATTCTTGCTTAGAATAATATCAACTATCCCTACAACTAAATGAGGGTGGTTAACTTTGCACGTATATACAGTGAGGTTGTAAGTTGTGGCCCCTCTTCATAATTTTTGAGGGGAATGACACGACTTGTAATTACACACATCTTGTGAAATTTAGGCAAAACATCACAAATTGTCCCTAATTTCACCTCGTGTTTGTTACATCGCTCTATCTCATTCCTTTCAAAAGTTATGAAGGAGGGCCCACAATTTAGGACCTCACTGTATAAAAACAAGGACATAAATAAGATCAATATATAGGATCACTTTGCGAATTTTTATTTTCCTACTAGATTTGATATTTTTCTCACACTTGAAGCGAGAAATTTTTGCTGCAGCAATTTCATAAACTTTGATCCATTCGATAGAAAAGGCGTCATAACGAGCCTGGGTTGTGCGGACTTGTACATTATTGAAGAGACGATAAACAACATGACTTGCGTGCTCAAGTATCAGCATCCCTTATGTAGTAAGTACGCTTCAACCAGGCATAATTGATATTACTTCCCACGCGGTCTATGTGTACGGGCATTATGTAAAGCATTCGTCTTAAATTGCATGTAATGCACGCGAGACTGGATATCGTTAGACGTGTTTGCTCAAAAAGAGGAGCTTTGCCACCATTATGAAGTCTTGTTTTTCTGCTATATTTTTGTTTATTTCTCGAAATTGCTACGATTTATTTATGGTAGTGAAGATTTCACAGCTCTGAAATTTATTTACCTTTAAGAAAGATGAAAAAAAATCCATTATTAATGTAACCTTATCCCAAAAAAAGGCATAAGAACGTTATTGAGTTACTGTTTTGTATTTGCTTCCTTTTTATTATATTCTTCTGTGTTTATTTCTTCCAAATCTTTCATTTTTGATTAATTTGTCTACTTCTATGTTGTTTGGTATCTATTGCTATGTACTATAACCTGACATTGCTTAGTTTCGAAGTTATAATTATTATAGATATAGCATTATAGAATTAAGCTATAAATACTATTCGATAATATGACGTTCTATTTAAATTAATCAAGTTATAGCCACTCAAAGTTCTCATTTGATTAGTTCCGATCTTTGGTACACCCTCTATAAAATGGCAAGGTTATTATAATTGGATTATAAAATAAGGTCCATTGTTACACTTCACTACAAGGTAGTAAGATATACCTTATGGTTCGAGCATTATGAAGATGGTGTGATGAATACAAGTACCTAGGAGTGAAGATATTAGAAGATATGGGATACTGGGTAAGGTCCTCTCAGTTAATCCACAAAAAACAAAGTTGGTTGCCTTTATCAACATGAGGAAACTCAATGACCTCTTAGGCGGCGTTAGACTGTTTGGGCAGGAGTTACAATTAACCAAGGAAGCAAAGTATCTGGGTGTTACCCCGGATGCGAAACTGAGCTGGAAAAATCACTTAGCTAAAACAACGACCACGGCTACGCAATTATTCTAGCGCTGCAGGAGAGTTGCTGGCAAAACCTGGGAATTACAGTCGAGGGTGAACCATTGGCTATATACTGCCGTGATAAGACCGGCGATAACATACGGGGCAGTAGCCTGGTGGAGGAGGACAGAAGTGTTCTCCGCAGTGAAGCTGCTAACCGCTGTCCAGAGGCAGGCATTGCTGGGTGTCACTAGTGCAATTAACAGCACAGGGACCACTTCTTTGGAGACCATTGTGGGCCTCTCCCTGCTGGAGCTTTATGTGAGAGCGGAGGCAATGAATGCGATCCTTAGACTGAAAACCAACAACCTGTGGCATCCCAACTTCAGGATGGGAGGGCACACTTATACTACGGGCTCGATGCTGGACGGGCCATTACTGCAAATGCCCACGAACAGCATGGCACCCGAAATTATCTTCACTGAAAAGGTGAAAATCTCCATACCGAACAGAGACCAGGTACGTAGTGAGATAACTGCTATTGATAACTGGTTCACAGACGGATCCAAATCCAGCCAGGGCACAGCAGCCGGTATTTGTGGGCCCAGTCCTTATGAAAGGATATCCATAAGCCCGGGGAAGCATACACTTGACAGCCAGGCTGTCATTAAGGCAGTCTCGAACTCCGTAATTAGGTCAAAACTAGTTAGAGACTGCAAACAATACCTCAATACACTGGTACGAGACTACACGGTGTCTCTGATTTGGGTGCCGGGACATGAGGATATAAAGGGCAATGTAATAGCCGACGAACTAGCCAAGGAGGGTTCTAAGAGACACTTCATGGGTCCAGAACCCGTATAAGGATTCCGCAAGAAGGGAGATCTAGATCTGGTTAGATAAAGAAAGTACAAAGAAATGGAGGTCCACTGAAGGTCAACTCAATTCCAAAGCGCTAATAGGGGATAAGGACGCTAGTTTCTCTGATAACCTACTCAGGCGCAGCAAGAAAGAAGTTAAAACAATTACTGGGTTGGTAACTGGACATTGTCCCTGAAAAAGCATCTATACAACACAGGCCCAGTAAGCGAACAGTGATGCAGAAGATGCGAACTACAGGAGGAAACGTGTTTACATGTAATCTGCACATGTGAGGAATTGAAGGTACTCAGGCAGAAATATTTCGGGAGAGATCTGTTGGAGCCCTCGACGGTTCTCAAGTTTCCACTGGGCAAGATACTGGGCTTTATAGAGAACACCAGGAAATAAGATAATTAATAGGGATGGTACAATGAGAACATAGCTCAAGTGCCCGGACTTTAAGTGCCCACCTTAACTTTAATGAATGAATGAGGGCTATCCACGAGCGTAATATACAAAGTAGGACAGCAATTGATATGTTAAATGGCATCTTATGGGACAGAAATATATATATATATAGCTCCGAAGTCTGGCCAATAAGAGAAAGAATATCTAAGACACTGTTACTTACAGAGATGGATTTTTGGAGGAAAGCAGCAGGTAGATCCAGAATGGAGAGAGTAACCAACATCAGCATAAGAGAAATCGTGAAGGTCAATCGGAATATCATAGACGACACCAAAGATGAACAACTCATATGGTTCGGACATGTACAAAGAATGCCAGAAGTTAGATTATCAAAGCAAGTTCTAAAATGGAAGCGAGGAGGAAAAAAAAACAAGATGGGCCACGGAGAAGTTGGCAAAGTGGCATAAATGAAGATATGAGAGAAAGAGGACTGGGAGAAGAACTTTGGAATGTAAGAAAGAAATGGAAATTGGGAATCGAATGGCATAGAAAAATGTGAAACTTTGTTCAGAAGTACAGTTTTTCACTACTATTAAAAAAAAAAGTTGGTCAAAATTGGACAATAGATATAAACTTTATGGGGCTGTTTTGCTTTCAAGTGGGTTACAGTGTATTTTTCTTTAAAATCCCGTAATTACTCTTGTAAATACTCTTTCTTTATATCCTATTTTAAATCTGTTAATTACAAACATCAATTCTCCCACATTGCTGTTTGTATAAGCATAAACCTACTACATATTCAGTGACAAAAAACGACGATAACTCCTATATAGACCGTTGGGGTCGTTAGCCCTCAAACATAGGCACCTGTAATCTAGGTTCTTCATACTTACCACAGTGTCATAACAACATACGGTGTCCAACACCATACGAACACAACTACTATCATTATGGTCATCTTCAGGGTTCTAGTTCGTGCCCTCTCGATGTTCGTGATGTCGGATCTTCTCAATCGCATCCGGCCGTTGTTCGATTGCGTGTCTGTAAAATAAAATGAAATTGCTAACGTACTGCAGTTTTGCACATAATGTTCGTTGCAAATTGCTGAGTATCAGATGTGTTTCATATGCATATGCTGCTGTTATGTATTCTTTTATTAGTAGTAAAAGGGCACAGCAGGAAACGAAATCGCCAGAATGTGGGATTGTTTACTGGATTTTCTCCGTGACCAACAATCAAACAACGCGCTAATGTTGTTTGTGTTCGTTAGATTCGGGGCACGTTCTGATTACGGATACAGGAGTCTGCGTATTATTATTTGTTCAGCCATCTTTAACACATTGTATACGTGACAGAGAAAGAAAAGATACAGAAATTAGCCTATATGTTTAAATTGCTTCCATAATATTACAGTAAAATGAGAGAATGCGTTCCTTTCTTGAACAATTTCGAATTACTAATATTCTTAATTCGTTGGGGTTATTGAAAAACTTTAGACATCAATCAAACAACTATATTGTATGCAAAAATTAATGGAATTTTGTACTGTTTTGACACGAAATGTACACCCGATAAAAAAAAAAAAGATGACATAGAGAAAGTAAGCAATAAGAAAAGGTCCATCTTCTTTAATCTACCAGTGATTGCGTATGTGCAGATTGTAAGAATTATTATTTTATTGAATCGTTTGGCCGAAACTATAAAGATTAACCCTGTGGAAGTAAATCTTTAGCCGAAAAGGTTGCGGCACCTTTGTCGTATGCCGGAAAGAGTACTAGCTGTCAGGACGATTGTCGGCATATAGGCCTTTCTTTTGTTATTTACTTCAGTCATCGATTACTCGCGAGTGTTCAAACAATATAATTTGCAAATACTTAGAGTGAGGATCTAAATTAATAACGTACGGCTTTTTCTCTGAGTTGCTGAGCCTATGCGGTACAGACGTTTGCCTTGAGTCAGTCATTCCCAATACTGTTAAACAAATCGGTCTCTTTTTTTGAGTCACTTCTGTAGTTTGAAATGTTGGACTCGTATTTTCCGTCATCGTATTCTATAACAAGAAAGTTACCCCATTGGAATGGCTAGCTCAGGCAAAACGTCTTTGGGACATAGTCTCAGCAACTCAGAGAAAAAACCGGACGTTGTTAATTTGGATCTTGCGTGTATCGAATTACCTCAATTCACCAACATACATACTATATAAGAGATACAATAAATTACAAAAAAAAAGGTATGAAGCAACATGCCCACCCTGTACAATATTTATCTTCATATTTAACACTGAAAATCGACATTATTCTCTGAAGGGACCGCTAAATATTATGCGTAATATTTGGCAAAAGAAGAATTTACGTAAATAACTTATCGGACACAAAATACCATCCTATGCTTCTTATTTTGAATCTCTGCTCATATTTTCAGGAGATATACCTGTTGTCTTCAGTAAACATATATCCAACTTCTGCTCTACGCAAGGATGAAAGTGGAGGTTGTTTATTTGCAGAGAAAACTTGAGGTATAAGAACTCCGTTTTAAATTTACATATATTAAGTGGCACCTTTGCCGAAAGGATGTCGTTGATGTCTTCGAGCATTTCCGCACTTTTACCGCAGGAGTATATTTATTGGCCTTTTCCGGTCCCTAGCTTTAGATAGTAAATTTCTCATAGGGAAAACGACGACTTACATTTGCAGACCGCTAATTGCTTTCCAGTTCTCAATCAGAAATATTGGGAATCGGCCTTCGTGAATTGATTTTCTCAACTAATTAAAGTGTTTCGGAGCCTTGGATATCGAAATTTCATCGTGTGGAATTTTAATCAAGTCCTGCCGATCTGTATTTATGCCTAGAATTTCGTTAAGCCAGAAAATAAGATCAAGTCTTTTTTAATTACTTCATCGAGATAAATTCTTTTTGAAGTTCAAAAAAAAAAAATGATTTTAGTAATTCGCTCAACATTTTGTATGAAAATAATATAAATAGCAATATGTATATTTCGGAAAAATTACGCTGTCTCGTTGCTTACAGAACTTATTCAGAATTGCAGCAGAAATTTGATGGAGAAAATAACATAACGATAATCTAATTATATGATGGTATAAAACGTACTTGTGCTGACTATATGTACCTCCCTACTAGAATATTCTAATATTTATATTAAATGACCCAGTTTGAAAAACAAACATAACCGATAACTCAAATTTAAATGCCACCCGCTCGCTATAGAAAATATGTCATTAAATATTTATATATGTGAGTGTTATTCACAGACCTAGTGAGCAGCAAAAATTTAATTTGTTTTATTTCAACAACAGCAATAAAATACACTTTAATTAATAATGCTGTAATACAGGAAATTTCAGTGCTAACTTAACAGGAGTGCGGAATTAATGCTACACTGAAAGAAGTATCCTTTTTATTTAAAAAAGGCATTGCACCAAGCCAAAAGTTTTTGCGTTTTCTATATGGCCAACATCTATGAATTCTGTATAAATAAGGATTAATTATAATTATATTATAATATTAATAAATTTGCTTTAATGTTAAACTATTGGGAACCGAATTCTGATATTGAGTTTTGTGCTGAAATCATGGTGAATACATGAAATACTTTTCAGGATGGATATCTCTGACAGTAACTGGATAATTGGAGGAGACTTTAATTGTAGAGTGGGTGATTTAAATCAACTAGAAGAGGAAACAATACAGTTTTCAAACCTACGGCACGATAGAACCTTTAGAGACGAGATAGTAAATAAAAGAGGAAGAGATTTAATAAATATAATGGAAACATTTGGAACCGTTCTCCTCAACGGCAGAACAGGAAGCGATTCACCTACAGAATACACATTCATAAGTCACACTGGAAAAAGCTTAATAGACCTTGTATTTGCAAATGAATCGTTGTGCAACAAAATAAAGGATATGCGTGTGGATGACCTTTTATATTCGTCGCCACACTTTCCCATTATTATTGACATATCGATCGGGGAACAACTACAAACTAAGAACATTAAATACTGTCGACGAAAGAACATTTTTTACCTGGTAGGAAGAGAAAGAGATTACTTATGTGTTGGCGTTGGTAGCTTCAGATAGAAATTACTATAATTCGCATTGCGTGGACGAGTTGAATAACAATCTAGCCAGTGCTTTAACGGAAGCTGTAGCTATTAACGATTTAGTCACGGTAAGAAAGACCTCGTTGGGGGTAGACCAGAGGAAGATGTTAAAGCCTTGGTTTGATGATGAATGTCGTGCTAAGAAACGAGAATGGAGGCAGAAGTACAGGCTATACAGGGTCAACACCGATCAGAGGTCTCTCTTCAAAGCGGACTTAGACACAAAGCGGAACTATTTATCTCGACTAAAAATGAAGAAAGATTCTCACTATAAAAATATGAGCAACGAACTTGCCAACGTAAGAGACTCAATAATCTTCTGGAGGACAATAAATCAATTTTTTAAGAAGACCTATATTGAATGTACCATATCAATACAACAATGGCAGACAGTGGTTAGTAACTTTTATGGTGTACTAGACGCGGATACCTCAATACAGGAATTACTGTACACCCTACGTACACTAGCGACACTTTCTAATTGTACGACCTACAGGGTAAAATAGAGCCCATATCTTTAGCGTGGATAGTAGACGGATTTATACAGTAACTGGCCGCTTCGAAATATGTAAACACAGATGTGCGGTCTCTCTGTCGGTTATTTTAAAAAAGCTTAGACTGGATTTATTAATGTGCGAAGTTGCATCTCTTATGTATTTGTTATTTTTGCGTAGGAATAAATTTATTTGATGTTTGAAGTATTTCGAATAGCTGTAGTGTTATTAAATGGTTTTAAAAGGTATTTTCATTTTACAGTTGAACTACGACTAGGAACTAAACCAAGGGCATGTTAATTATACAATAAATATCAATGGGTTTATTACTTTTATTCATTTTATACGTATGCAAATAATAATGAAACTATCAAAATGGATCGCATGAAGACATTTAGTATAGTATTTAGCTATACTGAAATCAGTAAAGCATATCTTCGTTATGAATGAAACACTTTTTTCAATATTACTGAACACATTAACTAAATTGCGACAGCCCCTATGCAAGATATTAAACAATATAGTAATAAGGATTATTACTACTGCCATTTTTCCTGAAGTAGGTGTTGCGCCAATTAATTGATTAAATGCAGAGAAATTTGTAGTAATTTCGTTATTGACAGAAATGCATGTTTTGTTTTCTCTGCAGCGTTACCCAAATATGCTTATATTTTTTAATCTAATTAATGTCTGATGATTCATATTATTTTTTTTTAATTCGCTTCGGCTTCCTTCTTTAACATTAAATAATAAAGGAGATATGGCGAGGATGCATTCAAAACCATGATTTTTATATCAGATATTAGAACGAAAAGCTCTACACTCGTCAGAAATATTTTTTATTAGTTATAGTAATGGTATGTTTCCATTAATATTATAATAACAAGATAAAATAATATTTCGATTATAAATTCCCTAGTTTCAAAGATTTTACCTCAAAAGTCTCACAATATTTTTTCAAAAGAAATACAAAATTTGAATTAGTGCTAAATTGAACAGTAGTGATAGCTTTAAATACAAAATGCAGGTTTAAATTAATAATTAAGGATTAGTTTATATAAATATTAATTCTTGATTATATTAATATCGAAAAAACAATCATTATGAGTCAATTGGATTAAAAACACAAACATATTTGGTAAAGCTGTAGGGATGTGTAAAGAAAACAAAACATCTGTTTGTATACAATGTTATATTTAAGGTAAGTAACTGAAAAACTTCGAATTGTGCTAACCGAGGTAAGTCGGCAGGCATATGTATGCGCCTTTGATGTATTTAATTCTCTCTATTTTATAAGATCAATGTTTTTTTCTATGTTTATTTACTGCATTCTTCCTTACATTTAAAGTAGATTTACTACAAAAAAAACACCGAGACCGCACATCTGTGTTTACATATTTCGAAGACGGCAGTGAATGCATAAGTCGTCTACTACCCATGCTACACTTTTAGGCTCTATTTTATGCTGTAGGTCGTACAATTAGAAAGTGTCGCTAGTGTACACACGTTAGAACACAATAAGGCAACAGGGGCGGATGGAATGCCTAACGAGTACTACAAACATATCTTACCCTCTTGGTCACACTACCTGGTTAACCTTTTAAATCAAGTATTTACTAAAGAACAGGTACCAAAGGCATGGTGTGAAATAAATATGCGTATGTTACATAAAAGAGGAAGTAGAGATGATCCAGATAACTATAGAGGCATAGCATTAATAAACACGACAATAAAAACTTTTACCTCAATCCTATACCGCAGAATATACGGCTAAACTAATGGCATTCTTCCTGAAGGACAAGCAGGATTTAGGCAGAAAAGAGGATGTCTAGATAATCTATTTATACTTAACTCTATCGTTGCTATCAATATAATGCCTAAATCATCCTACGTATACGCAAATTTTGTTGATTTCAAAGAAGGACTTTGATGGTATAAACCATCAAAAACTCTGGAGAAAATTAAATGACATTGGTATTAGCGCAAAACCGATTAGGCTAATGAGGGCAATGTACACACAAGCAAATGTTAGAGTGGTGAATAACAACATGAAAATGGATGCCATGCACATGATAAGAGGGGTGATACAGGGTGACTCTGATCTCTCTAAAGCTTTCGATAGTGTAAACTACGATATTTTAGAAAATAAATTAGAATGCGTTGGTATTAGGGGGAATGCAAAAGACTGGTTAATGTCATATGCCACGGGTAGAGAACAACTCGTAAGAATTAAATCTGTACAGTCAGACAAAACATATGTTCGGATTGGGCTACCACAAGGATCTATCCTCGGACCACTATTATTTATTATCTATACTAATGATCTTGCATATTTAAACCTTAACAGCAAGTGTATTCTGTATGCCGACGATATTAGTCTCATAAATAGCAATCTTAGCAGTGACATATTGAGTCTTGATTGCACACGCGAAATTTGGCAAGTACATGACTGGTGTCTAAAAAAATGGACTATCAGTAAATGTTGAAAAAAGCAAGGTTATGCGTTTCCACCCTATTCCGTCTAACTACACCTAAAGCCTATTGATAAGACTACAGGGTAAGTCTCTAGAACAGGTACCAGTCGCAGATTTGCTAGGTGTTACTATAGACCATTCTTTATCTTGGGATGCTCACATAAATAGAATTGCTGGCAGGATTGCGGGCTGTTGCTATGCCTTAAAAAGACTGAGAATGCTATGTGACATCAATGTATGTAAAATTTTTTACTTTAGCAATTTCTTAAATGTCGCCACATATGGTATAATCTGCTGGGGGGGCGTGTTCCAAGCAAACAGAATATTCTTACTTCAAAAACGTGCAATAAGGAACATTTTTGGCTTACGCTACAGAGACTCATGTAAAAGTACTTTTAAAAATAACAATTTGTTAACGATGCCTTCCATATATATACTTAAATGTGTCATGTACGTAAGAGAGCACATCGATGACTTTGTAAGACATAAAGATAATCATGAATACTTAACTCGATTTAATAAAAACATTCAGGTTCCTAAGCACCGTTTATCTCTTTATGAATCAAACCCGACGTATAAAGGAATTATTTTTTATAATCACCTCCCCGAAAACATTAAAAAACTGCACAACTATAAGTATTTTCAAAAACAAGGTGAAGTCCTTACTAACAGATAAAGTTTATTACTCCACAGATGAATACCTTAATGATAGATTGTAAGCACATTTGTTTTTATTAACATATGTACATTTTTGTTTCTTTCTTTTGCTTTTTTGTATTTCTATTTAATCTTAGCGTATTACATAGTGTTACCTTATTTTTGTTATAAGTTTTAGGATACATATTTTTGTTTCTGTTGTTAATGAGCATGAATCTTAAGAATTTAATCGTTTATTTATGTACTAGCTATTTGATTCCTAAAGTAATGCATGCACATACTGTATTGTTTGACTTATCCTATATCTTATAGATCTTCAGGATGAATAAATTTATTATTATTATTATTATTATTATTATTATCTTCGCTTCTTTTTTCTATACTCACATCAGATATTATTAGTTACTTTGAGAGAGCCGGTATGGAGGGAATTAAAATAACAATCAGAAAGTCTTTACTACCCACCAGACTTCCTCGCTATTGTCTTGAAGCGCTAATATACCTAGATGACATGCCAAGTAATATAGAAGCACTGAACTGGTACACGCAAGTAAAGACCATCATCCAGTCACATGGGGAACATTTCATTGGACAACTGTCGACGTCTCTTACAAAATTCGACTCTCAAAGAAAACGTTTCTTGAAAAAAATTGGCAAACGATGCTCTCAGTAAAGATATAGAAAGGGCCATAAATTCAACCTACGCCCCACTGTACAGAGAAATCAGTTCACTGCGTGGGAGCGAAAATTACCTGGGACACCGTACATCTATCAAGAAACTTCGATTAATTAGTCAGGCGAGAGTCTCGAGTGACAACGCGGTGCGGCCATTTCACCATGGCTGCTCATATGTGATAAACACTTCCGAGATCTGCTCAGTCTGCAATATCAACGAATCTGAAACTTTAGAACACATACTTCTGAAGTGTCCCATTTATGAGGCTTTAAGGACGGGATACATCGATAGGCAGCCTGACTTATAATTACAGTGAACGACAACCATGAACTAGATACACTTTTCTTTTACTTAGATGGTGTACTTAAATTAAGGTCCTTTATTTACAATGAATAAGTTGTATTTCTGTTGTTGTTAAATGATTGATTATCTAAACCAGTTGCTTTTTTTTCTGGTAAACCCAAAATATATATTTAATTCTACGTTTATATTACTATGTGGATAATCATTAGGTATCCTTTGATCCATGTAATATAACTTGTAAAGACAGCTGTCTAATACAAAAATAAATTATAATAAAAATAATATGCCCAACATGATTTGGTGTTTCCTTGAAAGGGAATATAATTTTAAACTTACGCATTTTTTAGGAAATAATATTCATTATACAATTATGTAATTCATTGACGCAGTTCATTCATTTAAGAGAAAGATATTGATATTTTGCTTTAAGTCCTCTTTTTTTAACTTGAAAACTAAGCAGATTGGCAGAAAACCGCAAGCATTTTGATTCAAGAGGTTTTTCCCTTTCTGACAAGATTTATCCACTTTAGACTTAAGCGTGAACACAATAAATGATCATTCTTGATAAAAATATAAATGAGATAATCCATTCATTCAAAAATCCATGCACTCCATATTTATCATATAAGTATGAAGGTACATGTGAGTTAGGATATTGTGAGTCCCAAGTCTTTGCCCCTAGGTATTGGGAGTTGGTCACAGTGACTGTCCCGGCCCTTTATAGTGTGCTGTTAAACAAATCGTTTTTTCAATGGCAATGACTCTTATCTGATGTTGATATAGTAAATATATCAGATGAGTATGATACAAACGTATTTTCCACTCTATGTGTGCGAAATATGTTCTGTTACTGGAATGAAATGTGCCATCTATGCGACAATATCTGTACTACAAATAAGTATATTTGTTGTACAATATGGGGAAAGAACTGCTATACGAAAATAAAATACGATATTTATTTTTACTTCCATGTACCACTTAGTTAAATTGATAAATACTGTGTTGTTTCAAATAAACCTTCTAATTAAATTATTTGTTTAATTGAATGCAAACATATTTTTAATTATTATTTAAATCAAGTAAAATTTAGTAACTGTAACCAAATGCATGTTAACAAAAAAAAAAAATGGTTGAAAACAACAAAAGGCAAAAGTTTAAATGAATGTATTCATGCGTGTCCACGCAAATAAACCAAAACGTCAGGCTTTTTTATTTAAAATACTTTTTATAATTCAATAATACTTAAAAGAAACTAGAATATGTTTTCAAATATGTATATGATAATATATGATGTGTATTGTTCTAACTTAAACAGAAGTTACACAGACATTATAAAATATTAATCAAAATTAAAGCGCATTTCATTTTATTACAGTTACTTTACTTTCCGGCAAAACAGCATGCTACTTTCAATTAAAATAAACACTTCTATCCTTTACGTATGACATGATAAAAACCAAAAGTTATAAAACTTCGCTTAATGCAATTTCTTTTCTCAGTGTACAAGAAAAAGAATCGGATTAGAAATAGTTTTAACTGGCATTTTGATGAAAAGAAATACAATAAATCTCTTAGAAAGTTTCAAGAATTACGGACAAATACGAACCACTTACCTCTACTGTCCCTGGATTTATTAAATATCTCGCACATGATGGCTGTGTACGCTACCACTATTACTATTAGAGGAAGGAAGTACATCGCGAACACTCCAAAGAACGTGTAGGCAATTTCCTGCTTGTGAGAAAGCAATCCGAAGCTCACACATTGATAGAAGTACGGATACTTGGGATGTGAGGACACGTGAAATACGATGCTCTGAAAATGAAAACATTCCCGTAAGGAATCGAATAGTACAATAGCTATGAGCTTGGGTATTTTAAAATTAAATTTAGATCGAAATGCTCCGCGGGAAAACAACGGCAATAAATGAAAATTAGTGAGATACTTTGTATTTCGACGAAATGTATTCGTAGACGTTCCTAAATTTATCATTCGCGCGAAGAGAAATTATACGTAGGGCAGTTGTCGTAAAAGCAAAGTAAAAACACAGGCTGGGTGATATTAAATTTTATTTAATGGGTTAGCAGATGCTCGGGATTTTGTCATGTCGATTATAGCAAGAGGATTTTTAATTTTTCAAAATTTGAATGTCTAATGTTATGTACTTTCATTTGATTGCTCTTTACATTGTAGTCTGCTCCGAGGATGGCACATATTTTTACCGAAATATTGGCAATAAAGGATAGAATGAAAACATTTAACATGCCTTTTCGCTGAATCGTTCGAATATATTTGGAGTTACCAGTATTAAGCTTTAAAAACACTCGTCCGAGGTTTAATGCACTGCACTTTAAAAAAGCTATTTGCCTTTTTCAAATTACGCATTTCGGCGTGTATTTTTAGATACGCCCAGTCACCTTTATTTATCGTTAGATAGTGGGCGTTTTGCAATAACAGCAGTAATTTCTGCGGTTTCTCACCAACGGCAGTGGGCGTGTGGTTGTTTCGACAATAGACTGGTTTTTGCGCATGCTATTCTTTGTATAAAATAAATTATTTTGATGTTCATGGTGATGGCGCTTTCTGCAGGGATAAAGATTATGTAAATGTTGTCTGATAGAGCAAGTCTAAATTGTGCTTTGTTAGATTATGTTTTATGCCGTCGCACAGTGGTCCGAAATGTGAAAAACGTGATCGAAAATCGATTTTTCAACTTTTTAGGACAACGTTTAAATTTTGGCATATCAATGTTTTTGTTTTTGATTTAAGGCTTATTAGTTTTGAATTGAGTATTACATTTAATTGAACCAGATGTCTTCAAAATAGGGTAAAATTTATGTTTGCTTACAATTATGAAAATGGTCAATATCTCTCAATCTTCTGTTGATGTACATTCCCAACAGGTACTAGGTATGTTAAGTAAGTAAACTCATCTTGAAAGATGGCTATTTGAAGTATCTAAACAACTTCCTAATGAATACTGTAATTACCTAATTACTTGGATTCTGGGGAAAGATTAATGGGCTTCAAAATCTAGGATTATACGCTTAAAGTATTTTCCACAAAAAATGTTACACAAGATTACATCGCGAATCTTACATTCTTTTTTTAAAAGGGTGGGGTTGTAACAGTGGCGGCTCGTGAGTTATGAAAGAGGGTGGGCACAAAATAAGAACTTGCCTATTTTTTGTACATAAAATCCATTCTCCTATTTTTCATGCTGGAAAAGACTTTCTATGACTTTGTTGTAAAAATGCGTTCAGTCGATCTTCTGACATTGTGCTTCTCAGAAAAATCTTAATGCGTTCACATTCTGCTGTCGACATGGGGGTTGTACAAATAATTTCCAACAGTTTATATGTTTCCGTCAAAACTTTTTTTAAATTGTTTGTTATGAACACTAAAAGTGGCAAAAGACCGCCTACATCTACGTCACACATTTTCTCGCGCTCATAAATTACTGAAAGTTCACTTTTCAACTTTACGAAATATTTCATTTAATGATTTACTTATGCACAAGTTAAAGCACGTAAACAATGCGATTGAATGACGTCAGTAGCTATGCCAACTACGTATACTGATGACGCGTCTGGAAACGTGTGCAGTAAGTAGCAATTCAGACAAGCCTAAGTAAGGTTTTGGTATCACTAACGATTGAAACACCGCCAGAATTTTTTGTTTCAAAACCAACTTTGGCCGCAGAAATAACAGGAGTTGAAGAAAAACTTATCAGAAGGTTTACTATAATACATGTATTTAATTCAGGATATAAAATATATGAAATTCGACAAACACTATTTAGAAACAGCAGATATGTTACATATGTCTACATCACTGGTATTGCATGGCCACTTCGATGCATAAAATATTAATACATAAAGCTATTGTTACCGAACATATCGTCTTACCAATTGTAGAATTGTCCGAAGAGGTTCAAGAGACAAGGAACTGATAGTCGATTTAGAGGATATCACACCAGGAAGTGGATCGAAATTAAAAATAAAGAAGATTTGTTTAAGAGGCTATTACTAAGATCCGCTCCATATTTTAGACCTTTTAATAACAACGATAAAGGCAAGGAAGAGTGGACAGACCCTGATGTTTTACGCTTGCTGAACGACGCTGAGAAAATATTTGAAAAAAAGCTAGAAGAACAACAACACCACAACGACGAAGATGGATCTGATGTGAAGTTAGATGTTGGATGTTGCTTGATTAATTTTTGTTTTTCAATAAAATTGCACAGTACATAAAAAGAGAAATCATATTTAGTTCTTGTATGTGAAATAATTTTCTTACTAAAAAGACAATAAAATTTCATCACAGAAATCTCTCTTTGAATAAAGTAGTTACTTTATACAATTTAATGCCAGTGTAACTATAAAATACGTTACAAAAAAAATTACATAATGCGATTATCTTAATAAATTATCTTTACCCTTAACGCAGCTCTCGCTTTAAGGGTGCAGTGTGCGTTGTATGTAAGAATTACCCTTATAATAGACTTATATAGCCTAAGAGACGTATTTGCACCAAAGCAAATCCTTTGTGAGTTTGTCACAAGGCTACGATTTTCGATCACGTTTTTCGCTTATATTCATTAAAGTATCATTGTAGAAAATAATCCTAACTTTATCCTCACTTTATATTTTTAATCGTTTCGAACAAAATTTAAGCCTGGCTTTACATACAGTAAATGAGCTTTTAGGTTTTGCTGTACGATGATTATATATAATTAATTAATGTCACGTTTTAATACACGTGATTTTTCGCTTTGTGAAATATAATGCGCAAATGTATACCATTTGTTAACGTTAAATATTGACGAGGTATTTAGTCAATGGATAATGAAACATTGCAACAAATTATGAATTTAATATGGATGGAGTGCTGGTTATGTACGAATGAATAAAATATTGCATTAGGTGGAACAACACGCAAACAGCAACACATTCAGGTGTGATATTTGGTAGCCTTAAATTGTTTGGACATTGTTTTATACACACATCAATTCAAATTAATGGAAACTTTTAATCTCGCCATTGCATATATACAGAGTGTGGAAAAACAATATTTAAAAAACTTAAGAAAATACACTTCAGGCAACAACAGTTCTTTTAAAGTTACACTTATTGTTAGACAAATTATATTTATAACGGCTATTGTAAGCAAATGACAAGCAAATTTTAGGCCTATGTCAAATTAATTGAAACAGTTTTACAGTTAAATGAGTTATGACGTATAAAATTGATGCCAGATTTTTTGTTGTGGGGGCCGTCTTACTTGAAGTCTGCGGAAATAATGCAGTCTCTTGGCTTTTTGTATTTGGTCTACCATTTCTTTTACCCATTAAATTATGTTAGCTGTTCCAGTATCCGCAATAATCTGTACAGTTCTCTGGCTGGTTGATCGAAGTTATCCTTTGGGTTAATTTTTGGCTCGCATCCAGAGGCTTGCATTTAACTAGGATGTGGTACACCTTCTCTATCGTCCCAGTACACAGTCTGCAGTTGGTATTTCCAGTGTTGATTCCAATGTTCTGTAGGTATCCTTTCAGTGCGCAACGCCCTGTGAGGAGACCTGTTGCGGCGTGCGGTAGTAGCAAATTTCCTTGGTTATTTCATCCCAGCGTTTTTTGTGCTTAACTTCTTAACTGCTCTCGTGCTGTGTTTTTGGACAATCCTAGAACAGGTTCTGGACCTATGTATGAAGTCGATGATGCCTTCCTTGCCAACTCATCGGCTTTTTCGTTTCCTTCGATTGTTGAATGTCCAGGCATCCACAGCAAAATGACTTTATTACAGTTTGCCAACTATTCAATTCTCTTGATTGTATTTTGGGGTTCACTAATGTCCTTAGTATCGTTTGGTTCTCTTCCAACCAACATAGATTCGCTTGTTTTTATAAACTCTCGGATTGATTTCAGTTTCACAATGCAATATTGTATATGCCTTTGCCTGAAAAACCGTGTCATATTTACCTAGAGGAAGAGTGACCATTGCGTTTCTCATCTTACTATGGATTCCAATCTCGTTCTCGGCTTTTGATCCATCAGTAAACCAGATCAATTCTCCGAACCTGACTCTGTAGGTAGATTGATTCCCTCTTAGCTTATCCGCGATTTCCAGCTCAAACTTTCTGTTAAATAAATATGTCGAAATTATGGGGTCTGATCTCAATCCTAGGAGGTTACCTTCCACATGATTTACAATATTATTATGCCTCAATCCTGTCTTCCAACAATTCTTGTCTCCCTTATTATTACCAAGTGAGTAGAGAAGGGTGGTCTAGTAGGCATTCCATTGCATCTGTTATTCTTATCTTACTAAGTTCAGTTATAGCAGTTTGTTCTTGCATCTTTGCCCACCATACCAGAGATGCACAAGTGATCATAGATGTATGCCCAGTGCACCACATTTGGTCTAAATCCCCATGCTTTTCCATGAGTTCTTTTAATAATAATAATAATAATAATAATAATAATAATAATAATAATAATAATAATAATAAAGAAAAGAGTGTGTTGAACGTCAACCGGTGCACACATGTCTTGTCGCTCTCCTGTTACGGTTCAAGTTTTGCTGTTTTTTTTGTGAGTTTCACTGTTCTTTCAACTTGCAGATCGTGGAAATAAGTCAGTGGTGCATTTTGCACGTTTTCGCGACTACATAGCGTTAATTATAAGCGAGATAATAGGGTTTGTTACTTTTAAATATCTCTACGTGTGTTTAAAAAACTAGCTTGTTTTCCACTTTTGCAATGAATCGTGCGTTGAGGTGTTTACGGCTTTCGTGTATACCAAACTGACAAAAAGACGTCTATGTTTTGAGTCACAAGCTGTTGTGGGAATTGAAAATAAACAGTACGGAAAAAGTATTGCGGTTGCGGTACATTCAGAACCGACAAGAAGTTGTTTATAGTTTCTGTTTTGAAAATTGTCTGGACATTTAAAGATACAGAGTGGTTCACAAGTTTTGGACATTTCGGGTGTGGGCTATGGGAAAACTGAGCAAGTGTGGAGAACCGTACCGAGTGATGGAAGGTTTCATACATTGCCACGGTTGCAAACGGGGACTAATCACTATGACTGCTCCATTCAGGCTAGCACTATAATTGCATGGATAATCAAAAAAAAAGAAGTGGAGGTGTGTTTCGTGTCGGAACAAACCAAGCAGCATGAAGTAAAAGACGGTTGAGGACCCTGGTTGCAATTATGTTGATGATATCAGAGAGATCAGGCGGATTTTGGAGGAATTAAACACAAAGATCGATAAGAATAGTAAAGAGCAGGAAAGGTTAGCTAATAAGTACGATGATTTTATAGCATACCATGACGAACTGCAGAGTTCTATGAGGAAGGTGGAGGAGAGAGTCAGCGAGCTCTTGGAAGAAAATAGGAATAAATCGAAACTGATAGAATCACTCACGGATCGAATTGTGGAACTGGAGCAGAAGCAAATAGAAAGAAACATAGAGATACTTTATATAGAGGAGCAAGCAAATGAGGATCTGAATGAATTGGTTGGAAAAATAACTGGTAAAATAGGAGTTCGGTTAGATGAAGGGGCTATAACGGAGATCAGAAGAAATGGATACGCGAAGTCCGGGAAACCGAGGCCAGTGTTGGTGCAATTTCGAGACACAAATATCAAGAAGCTAGTCTTAAATAAAAGGAAAATAGAGATAAGAAATGATGAGATTATGCAATCGACCAGTATGGATAAAATTAAAATATATGACCAATTAGTGCCCGACTACAAAAGACTGCTTTGGCAAACAAAAACCAAGGCTAAAGAGGTAGGATGGAAATTCGTATGGGTTAGCGAAGGGAAAATACTGACGAGAAGGGTGGAAAACGAGAAAGTGCAACGGATAAAAAACATATCCGATTTAAGGGTTCTTTGTTAGGTTTCTTTGAAATTGTGATGATGTCACCATACATGGATGTGATAAAAAACAACATGAACGAGAACTGGGTATGTGAAATTCATAATGATCTATATTTTGCACTAACAGGGTTGCACTGACTGATTGTGGGACTTGGAGTGTACGGTTGGATTGGTTGATTGATTATCGGGTATGTACTTTTATTAAAACTTGAAAAAAAAATTACTGTTTTAGTTGCGTATTCTTAATCTCAATAACAACAAATATATTATCAATTCTAACGCCGATTTTTGCAATGGATATCGTATTACAAGAAATAGATTCGTTACAATCTTGTCAAGAGTGGGAATCAGTGAATGACTGGTTTAATAGTTCTCAAAATAGTAACAGTAAGTTATTGAGTGTGTTACATTTAAATATCAGATCGATAAGAAAACACTTTGATGAATTGGCTGTTTATCTTTCAAATGTTTGGCAAAGGATTGACATTTTAGTTCTATCAGAAGTGAATTTGACGGAAACGGAATATAACCAGTGTATGAATAACTATAAGCTACAGGGTTATGAATGTCTGACAACTTTAAGGGAGAGTCGTCGTGGTGGAGGTATTTTTATTTATTATAAAGTTGAGCTTTTAGTTACTGCGGTCGCAAGCAATTTTACTAGTTGCGAATCCTTAAGAATTAATATTAGTGCGGGAAATCGACGCATTGAAGTTATGGCGGTGTATCGGCCACCTGACTCTAGTGCAGCTCTCTTCTTGAAAGAACTTGACTCATTTATGCGCAATAATAGTTCGCGAAACATTATTTTCATGGGTGACACAAATATTAACTTGAACGATGTGAATGGTTTGGTTGATGAATACGAGAATATATTAGTGGGTCATGGATTTGTAAAAAAAATTGTCAAAAATACGCGAGAGGAAGATAGAGAAGGCTCTTTAATATCGTCATGCTTGGATCACATTTACGTTAAAGGAACAATATTGAATAGTGTGGGTTCTATTGTTCATTCCCGTATATCAGACCACTATATAGTTGCTGTTGATTTGGTCTTGGGATTTGATATAACAAGGAACGCCGAGCGTGAAACTGCACCACAGAAAACCTTAGTAGATCGGAAAAAATTAGAAAAGCTTTTAACGAATAGTCTCACTGCTGATGAAGTGAATATTATCGACAATGCAACTGACTTGTACAACTATCTAGTGCAGTCTAATAATCATGCATACACTAATGCAAGTGTGTCGGTACATAAACGGATATCGAGGCGTCAGGCAAAACCCTGGTTTATAGAAGCTATTTTGGGTAAAATCAAAGCTAGAGATAAAGCATTTAAGGATTGGAAAAGGTGTACAGTGGAAAACGATATTAAGATAACTTACAGAACAACTTACACTAGATTAAGAAATGAAATTAACAAAGATATATTTAGGGCAAAAAAACATTATTACGCGCAGCAATTCCAATTAGGTATAAACGATATGAAAAAAACTTGGTTAAACGTAAATGAAATTCTGGGGAGGAGTACTAAGCAGCATTCAGATATGCCAATGAGGTATGATGGTGACTCACAGCTGAACATTGCTAACGAGTTTGGCAAAATATTTAGTGGAGAGCAAAGTGAGAAGCCGCATGTCTGTGGGAGACAGCTATTTCAAAAACTCATGAAATCACTAAACTGCCAATATGAAGAAAATATGGAGAATTCTTTCTTCCTACCGGAGGCTACTGAAAATGAGATTTTAAATATAATAAACAACTTGGAAGTGAACAAATCACCAGGTGTGGATAAAATCCGTCCGAGGGATGTTAAGGACTTCCATAAGATTTTTTTGCCTGTCCTAACTAGATTGCTTAACCTCTCCCTCTCTAAAGCTACTGTACCAGAAAATTTAAAATTAGCATTGGTTACGCCAATTTATAAAGCAGGAGATAAAAGAAATCTACTAAACTATAGACCTATTTCTATACTTCCTATAATCGACAAAGTGATGGAAAAGTACGTTGAGCAGAAACTTACTGATTTCTTATATTGTAGAAAAATCATGAACAACAGACAATATGGCTTTTGCAAAGGTAAAAGTACTACGAAATTGCTGGAAGATTTTGCCAATATGATTAATCACAGACTACAGGAAAGAAAACATATATTGTGTGTTTTTGTTGATTTTAGTAAGGCGTTTGATCGTTTAAGTCATAATACCCTAATTGAAAGACTAGAAAAATTGGGCGTTCGTGGCGTAGCTCTGGACTGGTTTAAGGATTATTTACGGGGTAGGAGTCTGATGGTGAGGGTTGGTGAGTGTGTGGGGGATAGTCGTAGGGTGTTATTAGGTGTACCACAGGGGAGTATATTAGGGCCCCTACTATACTCAATTTACGTCAATGACATGAGTTACTGTTTCCGAAAGTGTGATCACTACTTATATGCGGATGACACTTTGATTTTCTCTGTCCACGAAGATTACGAGAAGGCCTTGGCAAACCTGGTGACAGAATTCAGACATTTTCAGTGTTGGGCACACGACAAGGGTCTCCTTATCAACATAAAAAAAACCAAGATTATGCACATCAAGTCCCCACATTTACACGTTCCTAAGCCCTTTGAACTCACAGTGCATGCGTACGATTGTCTAGACAATATAGTTGATCTAGGTGGGGGAAGAAAAAATTGTAACTGCGAGATATTACAGAGCGTAAAAGAGGTTAAATACCTTGGACTAATGATTGACGATGGTTTTTTATGGACTGCCCATGTTAGAGAAGTACATAGAAAGATTAAATACTTAGCTGGCTGTTTTTTATTACTTGAGCGAACTTATGCCAAAAAAAATCCGTATTATGGTTTACAAATCGCTAGTGGAGTCAATTATTGCCTACGGTATAATTGTCTGGGGTAGTGCATCGGATTACCTTTTAGAAAAACTGCAAAAGACACAGAATAGATTCATACGAACTATGAGGACTAAAGAGCAGGGTAATCAAGATGTGAATGATACTTTCCGTGAACTGCAGATACTGCAGATAAAAAAACTATTTGCTCTTAAGGTTTATCTGGCGAACTATTACAAGCAGGACAATAAGGATACACGTGACCACTGTACCACACGCGTGAGGTGTCTGCCGGCTGTCGGAGGTGCCACCGTCATATCAACAAATACGGGCAAGCGAACTAGGCAATACTTAATTGATCTTTATTTAATGATTTACCTAAAATCTAAGAAAACCTTAACCTCATATAGGGAGGTAAAGCATCTAATTACAGACTGGTTACTCCAAACTTAGTTTCTTTTAATTTTTTCTCTTTCTTTTTATTGCGCTATTGGCTAATTACTAGTAGTGAACAAATTGTTATACTGACTCAGCTTACTTTTCTTGCTTATTTACCTTATGTATCGACTTCATGTTTGCTTACCACTACATTCTGTCATTTTTCTTTTCAAACTCGCTTAATTTAGATTTTTTTACCACGTTGTAAACCGTAAGACATAATATATGTATCTTTAATTTTATTTTAGAATTTATTTACATGATGCTATTGATGTGTTTTATATACATCTTTTTGAGATTTTTCAACTTGGTTGGATACCTACTTATGTGCGTTTGCGTATTGTTTGGGTATATGAATGCTTCTTACATGTGTTCCCTGGACTGCATCTGCTCGCTTTGAGCTTTGTTGATATACACGGATGGCTTTGCGATGTTTTCTTATAAGAGAGTGCCTTCCCTGTGTATTCACACTTTAAGTTATGCCTAGTTTTTATGTTCCGCACATGTACGGAGATTCATATGCTTCTGTCATCTTTTTATTTACCTTACTCTTTATATCTTAATTGATTAATCCTTGAATTTATTAAATTATTCGCCTTTACGCTGTGCTGGATTAGACCTAGTTTAAAACCTATTCCGCAGTATTTTCTGTATTATAATTACACTATATCTTTAATTTAAATTATCAAGAAAAATTTATTTTAGTATGATTCCATGTTTTTGGTCATTTATGAACTTTTGAAATAATTTAGACATTTTGTCGCATATTTTGTTTTTTTCTTTATTAGGATTTATTTACTTTTGTTAGTTATTAGTATTACGCCTAATTTTTTACCTCACTCTTTAATCCGTTAATAGTTTAGTTCCTCAGTATTTTGATTAATTAGTTCAAACACCTAGCCAGTTTATATGTTGTTTGAGACATACTTTGCAATGTTTTTTACTATAATTATACTTTGTTGTAATTTAATTTTTAATAATACTACTTCACTTTAGTATGGCATAATGTAATACGTTCTTTTTTGAAATATTTTTGAAATTTTTTACACATTTCTTATGTTCCTTGTGTTTTCCATTGGGCTGTACTTAAATTTTTTTTTTTTTTTTTTTTTTTTTTCTTATCTGTTAGTCATTAGCGTTACATCTGATTTACTTACCTTACTTTTAATTGTTAATTAATTAAGTACTATGTTCTTTAATTAGTTAATTCAATCACCGCTGGGTATGTTCGTGGGTTTATACCCTACTTGAAGCATTTTACAGTGTTTTCTTTATTGACACAATGCCTTGTTTCACTTTGGTATTCAGTAATGTCACTTCATCTTTTTTTTTTTTTTTTTTTTTTTTTATTAATCAGACTTTGTTTAAGTTAATTATTATTATTGCTACTTCAACTTTTAAAATGGTTCCAGGTATTGTGTTCACTTTTGAAATTATTTTGTTACGTTTTTTAGAAGGCTGAATTTAATTTCCATATGCTTATAAGCTTCAGTTTCTTGTCATGCTTCGAATTTTGATTACGTTCTTATTTTACTTAGATTCACATTTTAATTTACATATTAGTTTATTTCCGGTTGATCGTTCGATGGTTTACATGTAGTTAGCGCTGATAAGCGAGTTATTCGCTTAGTGCTTATTGTGAACTTTTGATTTTCAGTCTGTTGCCAGCCTTTTGTACTAGCTATTACATTTATCTTGTTTTTTTTTATGTTGTTAATTTTCCATTCTGATTTTTGTTTTAATAGTGTGGCGGGGTCGTTTTCGCCTTGCTTTGCCGTCCTCGTCTTATGACGTGGTCGTCGGGCGGGTTGAAACGTCGTACGCTTCGGTGTGATGGAGGTGTTGGGGCAAAAAAAAAAAAAAAAAAAAAATAATAATAATAATGTTTATTTTGCCCAACAGATAAGTAAAATTCAATGAGGACAATATATTATATCTACATATTAAAATAATAATACACATTTAATTATATTAATCAAAAAGAACAAACAAACATGAAAATATCATATGCAAAAAACAAGAACTTTATAGCAAATCCAAATTTGATAAGGGAAAGTTAAAGACGTAATAATGATACTATTATTGGCAACCTGATCTATAACTATCAAAACCATGTCGGCACAAAAACATCCTTAATCAAAATATTCGCATTCCTGGAAGAGTGAACAAGCGGAGCCCTCTGAAGGATGTTGGTTTAGCCAACATAAGTGTGGTTCACGTCCTGGGTTTAATTCTTTGAAGCTGTCGATTCCAAGTGAATTTGGAGTCAAGATGTTTCACTTCCTCAGACAATTTTATTTCTTCATTTTAGAGTTTCAATGTCAGTAACTTATGGCAGAGTACTTTACAAACAGTTGTTGAATAGGTTGCCTGACGTAACTAAAAAAGTGCTTATTTCCAGCATTGACATTATCCACTTTTAACTTATCGTTGACTAGCTAAAAATACCTATATTGATTCTATTTACCATTTGACGCTTTCTCTTAAAGTTGTTTTTCCGCATCCAATATAAAACGCACAGTCTGACTTCGAAACAGCACGTACATACATCCGGTCATTGTAGAAATCGGGATTTCGGAGACACATCCAACGAGTTATACACATTCAGTAACTTACGATTACACTATATAGTTTATGTCTGTTAGTTACACATCGCAATATTTACTGAGTAATCAATTAATTAGCGTATATAATGTTATATATTACTATATATTTACATGAATAGCAATATTGCACATGTAGCCCCATAAAGTAGTAATCGTGCAGGCACATATACCTCTATGTAATAAAATAACATTTACATTACTGTGCGTTTATTCGCTTTTTAATGAGAAGGATAATAGTAAACACAAACATTGGTTACAAATAATTTATATCATACTTTTAAGTGTGTATATTTGTAAAATGGATTGATGTATTTGATTTAATATTTATTATTAGAAAATTTGGTGGAGGCGACGGGCGGAGTACTGCATAGAATTTTGATACGTATTTGTTTGTTAATCTTAGTAAAAAGTCACTATTTATACAAAACATCTACATAGGTTTGCCTGCGTCCTCCAAGGCGCCAACTAGTTCTTTCAATGTAAAAAGGAATAACGAAATGTTTTCCTAGACACGATTACGGATCTAAAATTCCGTTTCAATGTTTTTGAGATTACTCCAGGGAGCTACCTACTTAAAATTCTAACCATAGGCTACGCACAACACTCTGATTTTTTTTTTGCTAGAAAGAGGTTTCAATGTAAAGTTAAACTATGCGGAACAAAATTTGTATCCCCGGCAGGACTTAGATCAGCACAACTGTAATGTAAATCTAATGGGAGGTGATATAATGTTAAAAAGCTTCTTTATAAAAAAGGATCCATAAAGTGCAAGTGATAGTATGCTTCAACCTAAAATATCTAATCTAAAATATGACAGTAATCTTCCGATAGTTTGAGGAGGAAGTCTTATCGTTTTGTTATATGTATATAGAGTTTGTGTATGATATATTCCATTCTATTCACTAATTCTTGTTTCATATATTTCGGCGAATGACGAACAGGAACATGCAAACGTATTTCCTGAAGGTAAAACATTAGGTATAATTAAATTGTATATGTACTGGATATTAAATTTGACGATTTGATTATCTCTCTATCCAAATTCTAATTGCAAGTTTGGATAGAGGATAGATGGTTTGGTTAATACATACACGTAATTTCTATATCTCAAGAGCCATTCACGCAATCAAGTTTGTGAGTTTAATTTGCTAATTAGTCATATCGGCACCTATTATTAACATTGGCATGTTTCGCTTGCTCTATTTCCAAATATGTTGAATGCGTGACGGGACACATTTCCCACAAGTCATTAAGATTGTAGGTCAGAATATTCCGTATTTCATAATCTTTGCGAGTATTTAATAAAAATTGGGATTATAGTGTAGCGGAGTGGTTTACACAAAAGCTTTTCACAGAAAGAAACTAATTATCTTTTCCCCAGTGTGGGAGTTTTATTAGTTTCAGCCCACACAGCGTAGCAATAGATTGATTTTGTGAGTTCATCTCCAGCAAAATAATACCTCATCTGATATACAGTGGCCATATCGTGCGTTTCTTAGTATTTCTTTTTCGTTTGGACAGTGGAAAATATATTTCCTGCCTAGGCTCAAACCTTAGTGTTGTAGTGTAGCGTGGGCAATTTAAGCTAGCTAAGGACAAGAGGACCGTAGGAGCGGAGAGAGATATATGTATAAGGATCTATATCCTCACCGACCCAATTTATATTCATTACAGGTCGTTGCTAATGTAAACATACGTGTCGGAAAGGAAAACACGTAGCATTTCCTTATAGACATGTTTATATATGCACATGAGCACGGTGTTTTGTTAATTAAATGAAGAAATAAAATTGCCGCAGACAGAAATTTTTAATTGAAGACATAAAACGTAGTTTTGTGTGTTTGTCGAGAGCAGTACGGAGTTTTTGGGATATAAATATATTGCTGTCAAACGCGTTACACTCTAGGAAATTTAAATTTGTGGTATTTGTAAATTCTGTTTGAAAATTATTAAAGAAATATACGAACATCACATAAACAAAGACAACGTAAACTTTGAAATTTAACTGTGGATGACATGAAATATTCATTTAAATTCTGTGAAAAATACGCCAACTTCATAAAATCTACTATATTTATGAAAAGCGAAATAATTGCAATTCATTCTTAGCTATTTTATTTCGTTCTTTAATTGCACACAAGTTCTAGTCAAATTTTTAATTATCTATCTCATCATTTCTTTCAATTCTTTCATCATTCGCGTTTCTTTCTTTCCTTCTTTATTTCTTGAGCTTGTAGTCCTTTCCTCTCGGTTGTCCATGATTTGTCCTGATCATGATTAGCCCTACTTAATTCAGACCTTGATCGCAGGGTTTTCGAAGAAATTGGTTTTTGGTTGTTGATGGATCCTTAAAGTATAACATTTCAAAAATATTCCCTGAAAATTTCAGGCTGATTCATTCAAAATTGAGAAGGTTATACAGTTTGCAAATGAACGGTCACAAGAATCATCGTCTGATAGTGAGACCGATCATCACCTATGCATCAGTAGCATGGAGCAAAAGAACTAATCTGGCCACCGCGAGAACTAACCTCTCGAAAGTGCAAAGATTAGCATGTGTATGCATAACGGGGGTATGAGAACCTGCCCAACAGCAGCTATTGAAGTAGTATTGGATCTTGCCCCCCTCCACATAGTAGTAGAGAGTGTGGCGAAAAGAACCGCACTAAGAACGGTCAAGGAAGGAATGATTAGGCATAGGCCTCAATCTCCTGACGGTGATCAAACCTGGGATATGCCCCGGGATGATATGTTAAAAAAATTTAGCTTTGTGAAAGAATTCACCATAAAGCTAAGTAACAGGAGCGAGTGGGATCATAACACCATCTTGAACTTGAATAGAAATGCCATCAAATGGTACACTGATGGCTCCAAAACGGCAGAAGGAACTGGAATAGGAATATATGGGCCTAGAACTACATATTTTGAAAGCTTGGGAAAATACCCAAGTATATTTCAGGCGGAAATACACGCTATTGGAAGATGTGTTCAGTTCATTATGGAAAGAACTATCGGAAGCAGAGATTATCATCGTGTCTGATAGTCAAGCAGCCATCAAGCCGCTGACTCATATGAAATCAGCTCCAAGATGGTCTGGGAATGCCTAGGGAAACTAAATGAGCTAGGCAAAAGAAATAAAGTAACCCTCCTGTGGGTTCCAGGTCACACAGGAGTGGAAGGAAACGAAATAACGGATAACCTCGCAAAAAAAGGGGCTGGAATGCCTTTCGTAGGGCCTGAACCCTTTTGCGGGTTAAGTAGCAGTACAATACTGAGAAACTAAAATGGAAATGGAGCAGAGAAAATCCAGTTACTGGGAAAATCTCCAGGGAATGAGGCAAAGTAAAATTCTCTGGGAACTTATAACCAGAAGAGGTTTACAGAATGCATCAACCTGAGTAAGAACAATGTTCGCATATTAACAGGAATACTTTCAGGCCATTGTAGACTGAAAGGCACCTGAGTAAGCTTGGATTGGAAAAGATCCTGAATGCAGATTCTGTGGGAACAGGATGAAACATCCATCCACCTCCTCTCAAACTGCGTAGCACTGTGCAACCCGAGGGCATTGTACCTGGGTGCATGTGAAATCGAAGAGGGAGACTTACCTAGACTGGGGCCCTCTGACATCCTACACTTTTTAAACGGAATAGGATTGGAAGGCCAGCTGTAAAGCAGCAAGAATAGGGGACACAATAGATCTTTTAGGTCGCAGTGTAACACCACCCTTCTATTACATACATACATACATACATACATCATCGTCGCGTGTTTTGTTAGAACAATGTATTTCTTTCTGGAGTGTATAAAAGGGTCACTATGGATCACTTTTACGCGCGATTCCGAATTATTCAGAACGTTATCGTTTGCGGATTTCTTCGATATTCCAACTTCCGTTTTTTTTGTATGTTCCAAAAAATGGATCGCTATAAAGGCTTTAGAGAGCTACGGAGATGGGGGAGTGTCCGGAAGTCGCGATCGAAAAAGCGGAAACAAATTTTCAATCCGAAAACAGCAGTGCTTGGAAGTGAAAGTTTGAGTACTTCGGCAAAAAAATGAAGCGTCAAGCAGAATTAATTGTACCCGAGGACAGCTCAATAGAGTACAGAATACTCAATTTTATTGCAGTTTTAGCCACTATTTTCACTTTCGTGAAGTGTAAGAAGTGTAGCCAAGTGAAATTTCAAACGGCTGTGACGCGCGGACTTGGTTTTTTGATCATCGTGATGTGCGAGAATTGTGACAATCGCACAATTCCATCGTGTCCGAAAAGTGGTCAAAGATATGAAATAAATAGCCGGTTTATATTCAAAATGAGGGTTTTTGGTCTCGGACTGGCAGGTGCCCGAAAATTCTGTGGACTAATGGACATGCCGAAATTCGTTTATCATTCCTCCTATAATACTGTGATGGAAACATTCACAGTGGCGTTATAGCCATATCCAATTTGATTTAAAAAAAATCTGTCGACGAAGAAATTGAAGAGACCACCAACGAAAATAATGGTGTGAGCTCAACGAATTTAACGGTTTCTGGCGATGGAACATGGAAAAGAAAACGCGATTTCAATTCGTTGTTTGGAGTTTCCTCAATCATCGGATATCACACTGGAAAAGTCCTCGATCTTGTTGTCACAAAGCTTATTCTGCAAGACGTGTGAGCATTGGGAATCAAAATAAAAGGTACCTCCGAATATGAAGAGTGGTGCGAATCACCAAGGATCCTCAGGTAAGATGAAGATGGATGGCATCGTCGAAATGTTCAAACGTTCGGAAGAAAGGTTCGGCATAAGATACGTTAATTATATCGGCGATGGCGATAGCAAGACATACGCTGGTCTTTTGAAGGCTTCTCCTTATGACAATACGACTGTCACTAAGAAAGAGTGCATCGGTCATATCCAAAAACGAATGGGACATCGGCTGCGAGAATGCGTGAAGAAAAATAAAGGAATTGGCGGCAGGAACAAATTGACAGGAAAAATAATCGATAAATTGACCGTCTATTATGGTTTAGCCATACGTCGAAACCATAATTCAGTCGACGAAATGAAAAAGGCAGTATAGGCAACCTTCCTTCATTATAGTTCAACTGTTGAAGATCCGAATCTCACACTTGCTGTTTTGCTGTACTGTCGTATTGAATCACTCAATATTTGGACAAATGTCCAAATATTGAGTTTAATTTATGGAGCAACAAAGCGGAACTCTGATGTTCTTACTCTATTTAAATAATCTCCCTACGATTGTTAATTAATTAAATTATAATGTTTGCGCCCATGGAACGATTTTAGTTATCTCCCAGCTTTTGCCAAGAAGTAAGAGAAAACCATGAAAAAATCTTATTCTGGGAGCAAAAAGAAAATACAGAAGATGATGCACAAGTTTGAAAAGACAGCGAGGGGTACGTATTGCTAATAGGAGCCTGTATTGCCACTGAATATCTATTATGCCTATTTCGATATTAATTTTTTCTCTGAATTTTGTATATGAGACCTCTTTCTTAACATCTCTAAAGTTCGAATTACAAACGGCAGTTCATTTTCTTAGGCCAAACTAGATTAGCCTTCAGAGCTGCTGCTGCTACCGTTGACCTGAAGCTGACAACAAGACTGGAACAGTTTCAAGTCAACAGCAGTATCAGCTGTTCTGAAGAAGTCCTTATGAGTATGGACGAAACGTCGGCTAGAAGAAGATCCAAGATACGGTTCCAATCCGGAAGTATAATTTATGATCTTTAAATTTGACCACATTATGAGAGGATTCTCAAATTATCTTTAAAGAGTATCTTAGAAAAATCCCTCGAAATCATTTTGTTTTTAATAGTCCCCCTGTCTATTGCAAAGCCTGATACTTTTTCGTTTCAAAAATGTGTAGGTTTGTTAACCCTATTTTATTGCGCTTCTTAACTCAATCCACTTAGTTACGAATGATTGTGAGTGCGTAAGATATTATACATAACTATAGAAAGAAACAAGTAATAGCTTACTCTATCACCATTCAAAATATTTTCAAGATGAGGAAAATACGTTAAAAATACACTCTAAAAAGAAACGTAATTCCGTACTATAACATCTATCCTTTTTAATTTCATACATTCACGTTAATTAATCGCTTTCATTCATATTAGCAGTTAACAGACAAAAAGTATCAACAATAAATAACTTGATGGATCCAAGATATCTAGGGTCCTCTCCGTTATTGAAACTTCCATCATGATATATTTTCATTTGACAGCATTTTCGGATGAATGATTTACAAAAACACATTAGCCAGTTCAATAACGTATTTCCATGCCCCTAAATATGATGCTGTCAACAGCAGTAGGTAAAGTAGTATGATATACGATGCTTGAATTTTTAAAATTCAATTTTCAAAGCTTTACATACATGTGCAGCAATATACCTGTGCAGGAGTTCCGGAAAATGTCGATTATACTTTCTATTTACCTTTTTTGTGAGCCACAGTAAATGCTCGAAGCATTTTATAATAAAAGTGATGTCTGTAAGTTTTGTATTATGCTATTGCACTGAGAATAATCAATATTTTCAACGCAAGACATCCACACAGAAACATCAATTAGCCAACTCTGGCAAAAATTCTTAGGAGTTTTAAGCAATTCGGTTCAGTGCAAAACAAATATGGAGTAGTACAGAGAAGAAATGTAACAGATAATGAATTGAATATTGTTCTGTCAGCTGGAGAGGCTCCTAAAAAATGTCATTGCCCGAAGACTAATAGTGATTCTTTAGATCAGGAAAGTATTTTAACTACATAATATCAAACCATGCAAACCTCCACTGATCTATACTCTCAAATCGAAAGACTTAGGTGCTCGATTAGATTTTGCTTTTTAGTTTTAAGGACAAGTTGAAGTCGACAGATGTTTTTCCAAAAAGATTCTGTACTCAGATGAATCCATCTTTACGTCTAATGGGACTGTGAGTTCTCAGAACTGCGGGTTGTAGGCGGATAAGAATCCACATTTTACAGTTGAATGTCGTGATCAATCAACCTCAAAACGAATATGGGCCGCGCAATTCTAAACGAAGAAATTGTGGGATTCATGTTTTTTCGATAAATATGATAATGTATTATTTCGACAATTTACCTTTAGACGTTAAGGCGACTAAGTTTTTCAGCAGGATGGTGCTCGTGTCTATTTCACCTTATCAGTACGAAGGTGGTAGGACAGCCTCTTTCCAAATGCTTGGATAGGGAGGTACTGGCCTTCGCCTGCAAGGTCTTCTGACCTCAACCAGGCTGGATTTCTTCATGTGGGGAAGTACCCTCAGTACCTACTTGAGGAAGTAGGTACTGTTTGAGTTTGATAGAAACTTCTATCACGGATGAAATTTCTGTTTTCACATTTGTGCCCAACTTTCTGTCTGTACATTCAAAGAGTTGCTACAGAGAAATTCGTATTTAAATACAATTTGTGTATTGTATTCAGCCGTTTTAGGTACAGATTTAGTAGAATTGGGATATTACTGAATATGCGCCGTTGAAAACAAATCGAAGCGACCACTAACACGGTTCTATCATCTCGTGTTTGGACAAGAATGGATGAATTCGAAATTTCTAACAGTTAGATGGTTTCGACTGTGCAGGTAATAACTTTTAAAATTATAAATAGCATTTCGGTTTAGTGTGGTCTATTATAGCAATTTATATTTGACAGGTAAATCATGCAACCAGATGTGTTATGTTTGTAGGCAGAATTCCCATAACGATTAAGGAACACGCAATGTTGCTTACATTGTTAATAATAAACATTTTTTTTTTTAGATACGGATACTTTACCAATCTTTCCAAAGTCGTAAAACTATTTCTATTTAATTACAGAAATTTGGTTTCTCCCCTCTAAATTAAAAATACAAGCACAACTCTAGAGCAAACTAAGAACTTCCTTACTGCATAAATTCAGATGTCAGGGTCCCAAAGTAAATATTACAGTCCCGAATTTCTACTTAAGAAACTCCATGCGTGTACGCACACAATTCTTAGAGCACAAACAGAATAAGTTGAACTAGGCACGTTCGCATCCTTTCACAACTTAACGAAACCTCTCAGAGGAATCTAGATAAGTAAATAAGTTCGTAATCTGCTTTAGCGCAGAGCCATGTTCAACAGCTGTCGACTCTAATGAACAACAACCCTCCTTGATTACTTCACGCGTTTACAGCTGGAAATTTATCACGGATTATTCTTGAGAGCTATCACGAAGGCCGAAACCGTAATGGCATGTAAATAGGGCGATGATTTTTGACGGGGTATGCTTATATTTTGCATGAAGGTTTATTCCGAAGAGGTGATTTCCGTCGGCATGTTTCAAATGAGAGTTTAAAACAAATTGCCCTAAGGTAAACGGTTTTTTTTTTTTGTAAAGCATAAAATAATGCAGACTTTATGCAAAATTCGAGGTAAATATGTTCCATTCAAAAAAAAAAAATCGTACAATACTCAGCATAGAGATAAAAAATACCAAGAAATGTGTAACTGCAAACACCACAAATGCCATTAATAATAAATATTGCATGTCACGAAATGGAATGAGAATAGATATACCACCCAGACGGTAGCTTATTCGTTTTTCATGTGAACAGAATTATTAACGCGTGTGGATATAACACGGATATTCCATCAAAAAATTCTCACCTGACGTGAATCACTTTAGTAATATGATATTTTCTTGGTTTCGCGGATTTATAGCATAATTTGGGGGGAAAAATTGTAAAATATTTCAATGCTATTTGTTGTTTCAAAATTAATTTTAAAAATATAAATTTGTACAACTTTATTTTGCAAAAAAAAAATGGTTCCTAAGTTTCAAGTCAACAGCAGTAGCAGCAGTCCTGAAGATATTCCTTATGAGTGTGGACGAAACGTCGGCCAGAAGAAGATCCACGACGCGTTTCCAGCCAGGATATCCAACAGAGTAAATTTTGTATAATTTCTTACAGCACTTGAAAATGCCGAAATGCGCTATAACTGTGGTTAAAATTAACTGACTTATCTCTCTTTGGATTTCACTCGGAAATGTGTTACTGTGCTGCACAGTATATTGCTGTGTAATGTAGTTGTGCTTTTTTTGCTTAGATAATAGACATTATTCTAAAGACTTTCGCCCCAAATTTGATTATTTTTTTTTTTGAAACAAAGCAAAGTGACCGTTGTATTGGGCACATTATTTCTGCTTTAAAGTCAGGCGAGTGTAATGTCGTTAATTGCGTTCTTTTTTTAATTAAAATAACTTAGTTACTACATTCCACATTTTTCTGTCATAATTATGATATCCAATGTTTCCTTACTGAAGAAGACTGAAAAAAAATTAGTCGAAACATATATAAAAATTGACATGTTAGTATGTGTATTCATTAATTAACTAAATAATTAAAAGACGTGCCATATATTCCACTAAAGATTGTTTTTTGTTTATTAATTACTGGCTATTAAAAATAACCTGCAGACTTTTTTCAATTCTAAGAAATATCAATGCCAAATAACCATTTTATAGAAGAATTATTTTGGAATGAACGGTTTCGTTTTTGACAGCATGGGATTTGGTTTAGAACTGACCGTAATGGCCTAGTATTTAGTTTCGTTATTAGATTTTTGCAAAAACTGCTTTTTTTATTCTCTGAATCAACAAAGCGATGGGAAGCAACATGCAAGCACCTAGACGAGTTATTGCTGAAAAGCTTGCGAAACTCGTTCGGAAGGTGGAGACTGTAGCCTTGCTGCAGTTAATTATCATTATCCTTCAGTTCATGAAGCCTTACTGAATCTTAATGAAGAAACGAACGGTGCTCAAATGGGTTATTCGAAGAAATGAATGACTTCTACGGCTGTAATAGACCCTGTTTTTAAATTAGCCTGACCCTAAAAAGGAACACCACTTTGAGACTAGAAACAAGATACTAACAGATACTGAAGAATTATTTAAAATAAACATCTTTTATTCTGTGATCAATAAAATTGAAAATGCTGTACTTACTAGGTTTGAACAATCAAAATTCGATGACAAAGCAGCAAAAAACAAGTTGAAAAGAGGCCCTGCATTTTCAGCCGATGATAAAATTTTGAAAAAATATCAGGTTTGTTGAGGAGAACCTGAATCCATTATTAAAAGACCTTAAATCAGCAGAAAATTTTTGTTCTTCTGGGTATCGTCTCACCTGAAGTTTTGCGGAAACACTGCAGTATTTTGGTTTTTCGTATTTAATCTCCAGTTCCTTTTAAGCATTCCGTTATACCAGCCATTCTAATTTACCTACACTAAACAGGTTCCTCGCTAGTTAATTGAAGTAATCCTCTGCGTTAATTTCTGACTTGCCAAAAATTGCTGTCTTTCTGCATCCAGAGCCACACAGTCACACAGGATGTGGTAGACGTTCTCTGTTTCCCTATTACACAGTCTACAGTGTTAATCTCAGTTTTCTGTAATTGCCCTTTCAGTGCACAATGACATATAAGAAGACCTGATACGGTATGAAGATGGATTCCTATTAAGCTGCCTTCATTTTTAATGGTCCCTTAATAAAGGTTATAATAAATGATAATTGTAGTGGCATACTTCCGCCTAAGTTATATGCAACCTTGTTAACATATTTTTTGAAAATTTCTTTCCTCATATCCAGGCAACTTTATATACTTTCATGTTGACTTCAGCGCCTCTGATGATTCTTACTTAAACTACTTCCCCTCCGGAGGGGAAAGCGTCAAGATTTGTTTAATTCAAGTTGGAAAGGGATGTCCACGCGTATCTTTCATTTTTTTTTAAACAAACTTTTTTCTTCAGGTCATGGCTTTCCAAAATCTTCGTATTTACACGAATATTACAGCATTTGTCTTCTTCTTTGGTGGTTCTTTAATAAAGGTTTTTACATGAATTTGTTGTTTTTTATTTACCCAACTTCTTACTTGCTCTTGTGCTATGTTTTTTGACACTCCTAGAGCAAGTTCTGGGCTTATATATCAAGCCGATCATGCCTTCCTTGCTAACTCATTGCCTTTTTCGTTTCCTTTGATTGCCAAATGCCCGGGTACCCACAGCAAAGTACCTTGTTGCGGTCTGTTAGGCTATTGAGTTCTAGAATGCATTCCCACACCAATCTTGATTGTATTTTGGGGTTAACTCAGAAGAACCGATAAAAGTTCTTCAATATATTATATAAAGCAGTCAGTAGGATATTTTTCCAAATGTATTGAGAGCGCTCCGAATATTGTTAAGCACACTTGTAACTATTACCAGAAGATCCCATCTAACAAAATCATCTGGGATGTTCCCTAATTATCACCAAAGTAATTTCAGTATCAAAGACAGACACTTGGAAAATTATAAATGCCTACATATTGTGCATAGAAATTTCAATCAAATAAACCGACTCACAGTGGGACAAAATACCGAAAAGCTGGTCAAAACCTAAAATGGATTAGGATTCTAACAAAACTTGGTATACTAGGGTTTTCGAGGTGATTGATTACGGAGCAGCTGTCAAATTTAAAAAAAAATGGCGAATCCAAAATGGCGGATACGTTATATTCAAATATGTTGGACTTATATGAAAACTGGCATCTGGAGGGTTTCGAGGTTACTAATTATAAGTTCCAAGTCAAAACCATAACAAAAAACAGCATGTCAAAAATGACAGACGTAAAAATTATCTAACTACAAGTGTGCAATTAAGAAACAATTGTTGTAAATAGGTAGATTCAAGACAAAAATAAAAGAAAATATAACTTCAACTTATGAGGACTCGCACGGTACTTCGATCGTCATATGCAAGAAGTGAAGAAGGTTCACCGGAAGGCTACGCGAGTACTCTTCTTTTATTCAACAATAACAAATACAGAATACTCAGAGTATTATTCGATATTAACTACTATCAATATCACTGTCAAATGAGCTCTCAAGATCGCTTACATTATATGAGACATCTGAAAACCACTCCTCTAAAACATGCGAACATTTAATTAAACTTAACACATCAGGTGCAAATGTTTTGCGCTTCCTTCGAGATGGTGGGGCGAGGCTTGTACTTAAAGGATCTGAAGAAACGAAGAACAAATAAAAAATATCTTCATTGGTGGCTGTTCGTGATGTTTTCCTTGAATAACTTCACCGATAGTGTTTGACGTCCTTATTTCGACATTCTTGTGCCTCTTCGGATAGTTGACCTATGGGTAGAAGTGCGTGGGATATAATGTGCGACCCGTGCATCAAGACTTTATAAACGCTCGCTGGCATATAAATCCAAAAATACAGAGTTACAAAAAGCTTTGTCGTTTCCTAAGCATATTTATCAAAAGCAGTGGTCTGATATCAAAGCCTGATGTTATGGCCTGTAATAAATAAAATAAACTGCGGATCGTGGAATGAGTTCTTCATTCACACCAGTTATCTCCACGGATTCTTTGTAATGGGCAAAAAGCCGTCTGGCCGTATTGCCATCATTTGTTATCCCGCTTCCTCTTGGCCTTCCTAATCAACAATCAAACCAAATTTTGGTTTAAATAACGATTGAACAGCCTTTTTCTTTTTTTCCTGCAATATTTTTGTCTTCAGCACGTATTTGCTATTTTTTTTTATATCCAATCTATACGATATATGCACACGATCGCAAACTCATTTGAGTTGCATAAACAAGTTCCCACTTTTCACGAAGTTCTGCAGTTTTTCTGCGTTTCGTTCTCTCGCTGCTTTCGTCAAAAGCAATTTCGGGTGTTCCTATTGCTTCCGGTCTATTCGCCAAGACTTTATGCGGCAGTTTTATGCATTCGTTTAGCCAGACACTATTTTTTGATATAAATCGTTCTTTTTTCCCTATAATAATCTCTCCAGCTTTCCGTAATTAGGCTACACTGTCGATATATATCGTGCCGTATATCTCTTTTAACAATTTCTGACATCCAGTTGGTTGAAAATAACGTTGACAACGTGTTCACATTTCACAGTTGAATTGAATTTAGTTCTTCTTCCAATATTTCAAAAATGCTCATCCTAGTCAGTTCCATCTTTTTGTCCTTAATAGAAATATGTAAATAAAAATAAAATTTAGAGCATGATAATACACATTCACAATAATTACTATCGTCTAATCACAACCAGAAGTAAAATTATTTTAAAGGGAACCTAAATGTAGCTAATTTGAACTGATATTTAGTTTCGTAAATTCAAATTTAATTTTCAAATGACATTTCGACTGCCAATAGTCTTTTTTTTTAAATTGTCAAAAATCTTTAGTAGTTTCGATATCTTGAAAACGACTGTTGACAGTTGAAGTGTCAGTGAAAAAGAAATTGTAATTTACAAAAATAAATATTTGCTTCAATTAGCTGTTTTTCGATTTCCTTTATTAATCACCCAAAAAATGAATAATTTCAAGAATATTAAGATTATTCTCCCTATAATATTAATACATAAGTGCTGAAAAACTCGAAAATCAATTAAATTATCTGGAAAAAAAGGTGTAATGTGATAATCGCTATTTTTGTTACTTTTTAGTAACTGACTTTAATTGCAAGTATTTCAAAAAGGCGCAGCGATGCGCAGCCAATTTTTTGTGTACAAATACTTTAATATATTGTCTCTTTTCTAAAATAAAAAATTAGGGCGGGTCTAACTAGGTCTATTTTTATAATTGTGTTGTAAGTATGTATTATTTTCATTTTAATGGATAGAGAGTACGCTAAGAAGAAAATACTCAAACATACCCAATAAAATGTAATGATTGAAAGTAAGCTAAAATTATGAACTACTTACCGTGAAGAACCGGATCCATACTGAAACTGCGATTAAAATCCCAAATTTGTAACAAAAGCAAACATTTACTAATATACGTACGATTAAAAAATTCGCTTCGATCCGATAATGTTAAAAATGGAATCTATATTGACCGTATGCGTAAACGGGTAAGAATATTGGTCAGTATTAGGGATAAATAAAGGTTCCCACAACATTGAATTAATAAACTACGTACCTAAAAATGTGATATTATAATGTTGGGTTGAGGGTATTTTGGCCAGCTTTTTGTAATTTTGTCCCACTGTGCGACTGCTAAATTAATTGTTCGCATGTAATTTATTCCCTTGTTTCCGCATATTAATGTAAAAAACATGGTCGCATAATATCCTTTTTATGGCGTTTTGGTAAATTCTAACTTTACAGACGCGTGTGAACTTTACAGGTGGCAATCGGTAGTTGTGGTGAGCTGGAGGCGGACGAGTTTACCACTATGGCCTTGCTAGAACTTCTAATTTAATTGTGGTATTTACAATAGTAAACACAATCGTCCCAGGCGGATTCGAGTTTTAAAGAAACCGGAAGAAAAAGGATTAATCCTTTTTCTCTCGACGCTGAATGCTTTCTGCAAGCCGCTTTACACGGGATTTACTACCTAACACTTAGCGTTGCAACGGATTTATTAGATCATAAAGTCAAACATGTTAAGTGTATCCTGTTTTAGTTTTTACTTTTGCGCTTAATATATGAAGATTAAGTTAGTTGGGTCAAGTTGCTGCAAAACTAAAGAAATTTCACACGAACACAATAATATGTAGTTAAAGATTCTTTGGTGTTAAAAACAACATGCTTGTTTTGTTGTTAAATAATAGTTTTGATACCTCCATTAAAAACAAAAAAATTAACAGGAAAGCGCATCATTCATCAAATGCTTTAAACTTTATAGGTACATGTGTGAATCCTTCATTTTTCTTACAATATAGCTGAATTCTCTATGATGCTTATACCCACTTTCTGGAGATTTTAATGGTTTTTTCACGTTTGTTAAAACTTTTTTAATTAAAAGTTTAAAGTTATCAGTATAAGGCAAATTAATTCATAAAAATTCTCACGCAGGAGTTATAATTCCTTATATATCCTTATTTGTAGCTTACTGAAGTAACAAACAGTTTTCATATTATACTCAAGTATATATTTACCGCACAAATTCCCAACTTTATCCGTGTAATTTTGAAATATTACATAATTCACGTCACCTATTTGAAAAAGTTGATATACAAACCAGTCAAGCTACTTTTTTTTAACATATTCTGGTACTAATGCAAATTTAAGAAGGTATAAATAAGCAAACATAAAATTTGAAATCATAGCATCAACTTATGTTGATCATAAATAAATCATAATTATATAGTGTCGTGGGAAACAATTTTAAATATGTGTACCTTTTATAATCCCACTTCTTTGACTATACTATCCGAATATGTCAGACACAAAAAAATACTGTATAGTATGCTTTACTTTTGGAATAGAATATAAAATCTTTGAGAATTCCTTCACTTAATCACTCCTAATTTTTGTGTAGTGAATCAATATCTATTTCTTTTGCACCATACTAGTACTAATTACCACATAACCGTTGGAGTTATTGAAAATTAATGACGAACTTTAAAGCAATAAAATGAGGTTCCTCTATGTAATGGCCATATTGTATCGTGCGCAGCATTGCACGAACTTTTGATTCCCAAAACCATTAATATTTACCACTAAAATGGAGTTTGTAACGAAGTGATTTTCGTGCTGAGCTTCCGTAGCACAAACTGCATGCAACAGTACGATTGTAGTAACTTTACCCATTATTTCAAGCGACTAACGTTCACGAAAACGTGCGACCTGGTCATATTCAATTTGTTGTGGAATACATATATTAGCTATACATGAACTTCAAAGCATATCATTCAGGTTTGCAATAATTAACATTTATATTAATATCCGTGCCGTAAACACTGAATAATCGTTTATGGCGCCATGAACGTTGAATAAACGATAAAAAAAAATGTAAATTTATGTTCATTGTAATAAACGATAAAATATACGCATTATGGGACGTGGAAATACAGTTCAGGATATACCACTTATTCCTTTATGTTAGACGGTATACGTATTTTGACGTTTCTTATGCTAGCCATAAATCAAATTATACACGTGTTCAACTATTTTGTACATTACAAACGTTTTGGCATTTATTGGGAGAGTATGATATTATTGACCTACTTAGGGAATAAGTATGTACGTACAACTAGTGGACAAGCAATTAATGGTGGACACATTCGTCTTCAAGCTATAAAAGCAAGAATCCAAAACCATGGGAACTGTTTTGAAACAAGAGGTAGAAGTAGATTTCCCTAGTTTATTGAAGGCAGTTCTTGTTGAGAGAATCATTCAGAATGAATTCGGGAAATGTCAGATATAAATTGGATCTGCAGATCTAGCTCCAAATGAGATTCCAAAAAGATCACCTTATGAGTGCCTAAATATAAATTATATAAGCAACCCCGAACTGGACATAACCTTAAAAGTAGTGGTAAGTTACATATATAAGAGAGAAAAACGTTACGCTCTACAACCAATCTTCCGAAAGGCTTAGATTAGAAGAACACAAGCCTTTATGTCATTTGTGTACCTGGGGGTTGGGAGTACCTACCAGGCGCGTCTCCGAGGTGGTAGATAGGGGAAAGGCCATCTTGTCAGGGTTCGTTCAAGACGAGATGGTTAGTGGCAGCTATAAGTTCGTCTTCTCTGCTTAAAACCAGAGCAGGATGAATGAAGACCATCGCTGTGAACCACCCCCTCGCCCGAGCTGTCGTATCGTGGCTAAGGGCTTGCACAGGATTCTTCAACGATACCAGTTGTTGTTTTCGGCTACCGAAAGCCCAAGTGTTAAACCAGGTTCCGAAAGGGATGGGGGGTCTTGGCTTAACTGCACGGACCGAGAAGAGACAACCTCAATAAAAACCTAAATCCTAAGGTGGCGGACTAGGCTGCTGGGATGCGTGGCTGGATAGAAGACCAGTCTACTAGTCCAACCTTGGGGCACCTGGCGCAACCCATTGTATTTAGCCTTACCTCTGCATGCGGGGCTCTGTGGAGGTGGACCTTTTCTTTCCTAGCTACTCGTAGGATCAACCACGGAGGAAGGGCGTTTATTAGCGGGACGACACCGCTAATAAACAGGAATTGGAGCAGGATCTCCATGAGAAGCCTTCCACTCCCAAAGTGAGAGTACCTCCCAAGGAAGAAACAAAGGGAGGAGCAAAACGGCTGGAGCAGATTAGGGAACAGGATGGCACCCATCCCCTTTCAAATTGCGTAGCACTGTGCAACTCAAGGGCATTGCACCTAGAAGCACGTGAAATCGAAGAGGGAGACTTACCTAACCTAGGGCCTTCTGATATCCTACACTTTCTGAAAGGAATAGGATTGGAAGGCCAGCTGTAAAACAGCAAGAACAGGGGACACAATACATCTTTTAGGTCGCAGTGTAATATCACCCTTCCAATATACACATACACATACACATGTCATTTGTGTAAACAGATTCATTATGAATGCTTTTTGTTAAGTAACTCATAAATCATTGACTCCAACAAAAACTGAGGACTGGGAAAAGATGTACACCCAAGTAATTCATCAGCGCCTAACTAAAGATAAAAAATTAATTACAAAATAGAATTACAAAATCAACAATAGTAACTCACAGCACAGTGATTGATTAATGCACACATAAATGTTTGTAATAACGTAATGACAATTTTGTAATTCGTTTTGTAAATAATTTTCTATATATAATAATATATAGTTTAAACAATAATTTAATTCTGTAATTTGATATACCTTTATATTAAATTTGCTCTATATATCTCATCTAAGTTTACCGGCTTGCTTTGCCTAAAACTTTACAATTTACAATTAAGAAGTTCTAATCACACGAGCTCGGAAACTCTAAGTTACCGCCAATTTCTAAACAGCTACGTAATTCCTGTTCTACCGTTCTTCACTGTTTGCTTATGCTGAGGCCATCGAAAAGCATTTTTTTTATGTTAAAATGGATGCAATTATTTATTTCAGGAAAATTTTATTTCAAATAGTTAATTCCAATTTGAGAAAATATGATTCAAAACACATGCCTTAAAACTTCGCACTAAAAAGTGAAAAGTGGGATCTTTTCGTCTACTACTTTATTATACTAAAATTTATTATATAATCTAAGCCCAAGCATATTGTCACAATATATACATCTAAGGACTAGTTTCATATAAACGTATCCCACCAGGGGACTTTGCAGTGTCGCATGGGTGGGTGAAATTGTAACTAAAACTATTGGAATTTGTTTACAAACAAAAATCTAACCTACAGAGCCGATTCATTCTGTCATTCTGTTCTTAGCAACGTTATTGGTGACATTAATGTTGTGCGATTTTCTATCAACTGTCAATCCGTTCCAGTATATAGGTTATTTTCGTACCCACTTTGCAATTATTAGTTACAAGCAAAGCCGCCAACGCACCATCGCGTAATTCCTTAAATTAATAGACAAAAGATGAAAGGCGCCGACACTAAGTGAAACTACATCTTATATTTATAATGTGATATTGTAATTAAGATTTAAATACGGTGGTTTGCCTTGACGGTACCCTGACAGAAATTAAAAAGGCCGTTTCGACAATTTTTAATTTCAAACATTTATGCATTAATGTAACCATTAAGCGGTAAAATGAATGCAGCATTTAAAATAAGCAGTCACTTTTTGTTAGAGTTTCGATATGTAAAACAAAAAAAAATTACCGCCAAGATTTTTTTTGTTTGAGTGCAAGATTCAAACATGTTCGATCGCATAACACTTTTAATAATTATGTCAACTACAAGGAAGTAGCGTCACAAAAGTAAATACCATTCAAATAATGAATCGTGAATTGTATTATTGAATAAACAGGAAAGTAATAACAATTTTGGTAATGCTTATTACATTAACTTTACACGTATTTAATACGAAAACAGAGTTAATTTAACTGAAAAACGGTAACTGTATCATTTTTTTTCTTTCAGTGCAGTATACCAGTGGAAGCCAAGTGATCAAAGTGGTAGGGATTCTTTTTGTTTTCTTTTTCCTGACAATTGTATTACTGAGAGTTTCCTTTTTAAAAATTAATTACATTTTCCCTAAAAGAAAAACATTATTTCGTTAATACTTACTTGTTTCTACTCTTTTCTGATAAAGCTAATTTGAATATATTCTCAACTGACCTCTTTATTATGTTTTTGTACTAATCTATGTAGTCCCCCTTTAAAACTAACATATTTTAATGGAAAGAATTTGCCCAAGTCAAAATAATAATGACAAGTGCTTAGAAGTACGAGAGATATGTAGTTGTAGGCAGTAGACTCTTCCTTGTATCCATGTTACACTCAGGTGTAGGAATATATCATTGTGTATAGAATATTAATACGCGATTCTCGATGATGTAGTAAATTATACTGAGCTTGTAAAGAAAATAACTTGAAGATTATATGTTCGTGCAGGTCATGGTTAAGTGGTATATAACTAGTTCATTCCAAATTCTACGTTGACTAGCTTAGTAGCTGGTATCTAAAGTTGTACAGCATCTGGCCTCACCCTTTTAACAGGAAAGTGAGCTATAAATTAATTAAGACGTACACAATGTAATAATAATGGAAAGTTGAGAGCGAAGAAGCTAATGTGCGCTCTTAACTATGAAAACTATGTTCTTTTCTTAACGGCATAAGTTATGTACTTGGTTTATTCTATTTTGTAAGTAAGTGTTACCTTCTTGGTATAATTAATACTAGCGATGGTAATGAAGTAGTTACAAAGCAACAAACACAGAAAAGCATAATTTATTGTACACATACATTATATATTTTTCAACAGAAATGTAAATTATTTTACAAGCACCCCATGGTATTATTTTCCTATGCTTTCTAAGATACAGGATGATTTTGAAATTTTATAAAATAAAATCATTCAGCAGATCTAAAAGAAAACAAGGTTAAGAACGGTTTTTCAAGAAAAAGATTACCAATTGTTTAACGAAACACATCCGAATGAAGAAACTATGTCAAGATCTACAGTTGGTGGGGCAATAGCAAAATTTGCGAAAATGGGACTTGTTAGAGATTTGAGAAACATTAAATGGAATGCTCTCCATTCACATAATTTCGTTCACAGCATTAATAATACTTGGTAAAATCCAAATATTCATTAATCGACAGCTGCAAAGTTTTTAAAAGCAAGTACTATCATTATTAGGTACATCTGATGCCATTGAGGGTAATCTAAATCTCGATTATAATTCTTCATTGATATTTTTTTTTAAACAACATTGTGTTTATTGATAAGATTACGTTTTGCACTGTAACTGCATACGTTGCAAATAAAAGTATGGTTCGGAATATGGTCTTAACTTCTATAAAGCAAGCTACAGAAAGACTCTTTGAGCTTTTGAATGATTTGATGCCACTTTTGGTTAACCCTTCCTCCAAACAATCATAATGCTCACATTCTCGACTCACAAATCTGTTTCCAGCAAGTTGGTGTCTCTTTCCATTTTGATGCAAATCTCAAAACATTCCAAACAACAATATTTTTGCCGGCAGGTAGCCAAATGCTTTTCCATTGCAAGCCATAACAGACTGGCTAGTTTATTGATCTGATTTAAGTCTACTGGATTTCTGTTCGTGGGATTATTTGAAATTGAAACCCTATTGCAACAGACAACTTAAATCAACTGAAGCACCGATTTCAACACAAAATTAAGATATCGCTTGAAAATGACATTTTGAACATATTGAGAAAATTTAGGATCTCAAGCGCAAATCACTTTGAGTTTAACATCAAAAAGCTTCTTAAAGCTTAACGGTCTTTATTGCAAAGAAATCGTATTATTGTAAATACCTTTGAAATAATTTTTATTGTAAAAAAACGTTTGTTCTAGGGTACTTATTTTGTTTCTTTAGGAGGCTTTTTGATGTTAAACTCAAAGTGATTTGCACTTGAGATACTAAATTTTAAGTTTTCTTGTGCTGTTAAAAGTCATTTGTCGAAATTACTTTTTTATCATAAAAACACCTTGAGTTTTATATATGGTACAAAAATACCCAATTAAAAAAAAAAGCTTACAATTCAAAAAAAAATAATAATGGCGTCCACATGCAACTGAATACGGAGAGAATTTATGTTCACATTTACTACTGCCTAAAAACATGGACTTATACCGGTATTGATAAATTTACACAATGTTAATGCAAACTACCGTTGCAATATTGTTTTACAATATCGGCATTTTAATAGAATAACTAATACTTATAACGAAATCAATACCAGCATAAATCCCTGCCAAAGACCGATGTGTTTCAAGGTTTTAAAAAAGCGCTTAACAAAAAAGTTATGAGTATTGCACGTTATTTTATCGATACACAGTATATGTATGCACCTGAATTTTACAGAAAACATATTGGCATAATTTTAATGAGACTGTATAAATCAAATTTCCACAATTTTCTAAGGATTGTTTCACAGCTAGAACTATAATTAATGTTACGAAAACTTATATAATGGTAGAAATACAGGGAGTATGATAAAAAATAACAAAAACAAAATAGGAGAATATCAATATAATTATAAAATGAAATAATTATTGGAAAGTTTAGATGGAAATTATTTGACTGTCTTAACAGTATTAAATCAACAATTACACATTTCATTAGTAAAATGCATTGTAAGTTTTGGTGTATGCGCCGGTTGTTTAAAGTTCATTCGCCTTTTGAGTAACACAGAGTAATCTCTAATACAGTTTGTATGCTCCTAATAATTTTATTATTAGTTGCCGTTATATTTTCCATGTTAAATAACTTTGATTTTGCATTTTTAATAAAAGAAAATTGGCGAAAAGGTTTACTTATTATTACCTATTTAATTTGATTTCTTTTTTCTTTGGTTCTGGCGGCTTAATGTAAGAATTAAGTAAAATGAAACTTTCTTTTTACGTTTCGACAATATATTTGTCTTAATCATAAATAATCTGCAAAGAATTTATTACATCAAGAAAATGTGTATAATACGGTTACAACTGGTGATTGTTTTAAAGTTATATATTTACATTAAATGCCATAATAATAATTAGGCCGAAATTGATAAGTTTATGTTAGATTTTAAATTACTATGTTTGTTTTCGTTGTTTACATGGTGAGAGTTTTACAAGTAATGCTAATACGAACAGTAATATACGAACATATTTACCTTTCCTGTCAACAACACGGTTACTTTTTATAAGTTGAAAAAAGATTTAAAATGGGAAGGTAAATAGACAAGTGAATATACAGAGTTATTGGCACTTTGTCTTTTAAGTTGGTGTAGCAACATTTCAAGGTATTGAAGTTTTTGTGAGCAACCCTGATATGATACGGAGCTAGAATTTTACCGATTTTTTCTGACAATTGTTGGGTGTAGGAAACAACTACATATTTATCCGAAGGTTACGTGCTGTGGATCTGTCTATGGTATTTTGTTCTATTGCATTGCCTGTGAAGTCCATTTTTAATTATTTTGTTAATAAAGTAATCCGGATAACTGTTTTCTTGTAATGTGGTTTTTAACTCTTTTACAATTTTGGGTCTAAAGCATGCGCTTGTAAGTTGTAATGCTCTATCTATGAGAGCTAAGATGACATTCTTTTTGTGCGAGAGTGGTTGAAATAATATCCTGACTATTATTTTCCAATACCTCTGTATATTCACTTGTCTATTTACCTTCGCATTTTAAATCTTTTTTCAACCCATAAAAAGTAACCGTGTTGTCGACAGGAACGGCAAATATGTTCGTATATTTAAGCATTACTTGTAAAACTCTTCACCGTATTATACACATTTTCGTTATTTGCCTCTTCTTGGTGCAATAAATTCTTTGCAGATTATTTATGATTAAGACAAATATATTTGTCGAAACGTCAAAAGAAAGTTTCATTTAACTTAATTCTTACATTAAGCCGCTGCAACCAAAGAAAAAAGATATCAAATTAAATAGTATACACGGCTAAGAACACAAATACAGTACTTATTTATTACCTATAGTATTAAACGCAAAAAAAACATTATACATTTACATAATACCATGCATGTTAATTTTTATGTAAATTCTCGAAATAATGGATTTAGTTTTTGTAGTTGCAACAAATTTTATTTATACAGAAAAGCTAATAATTTAATCTTCTTTAAAGTATATTATATAATGATTTGAGGTTAATAATATTCTTGAAGAGGAAATGGTCTTAATTTAATAACGACAACGCATTAACCTAATTAAAACAATTGTCTTTTTCCTTTCTCTCTAACATAGCGACATAATTGAAGCAAACAGCTCGTTACTCACCCTAATATTTTTAAATATATTTAATAACTTCCAAAATATCGGCAACTTAATATATCTACCTGCAGAAATAATACTTACTTGGGGTATGGCGCAGATTAGTGACATTCCCCAAGCGAAAGCGAGCATAATTTTCCCTCGACGTCGCGCGTCGTTTACTCGCAACGGGTGCAGAACAGCGAAATAGCGATCCAAGGAGACGCAGACGAGCACATTGCTGCTCAGGTAAAGGCCGAACGCTCTGAGGAACAGGAACACCTTGCAGGCAAAATTACCCGCTAGCCACTGTACGGTTATTCGCCAACCAACCTGAAATTAAAGTAAAACAAATGTTTAGTGTGATTTTATTACGCGAATAGTGCCAGGGATTATATAACAAACGGTTCCTGATGTTGGTAGCTTACATGATAGGGATTTTTCTATTCTAGTACAAGAATAACCTACTTGGAAGCAGTGGCGGCTCGTGGTCGGAAACGTAGGGTGTGCACAAAATCAAGAACATGCAAATTTTTAACTACAATCCAATCATTTTTTTCGTACATGTCCTTCTTAAATTTTCTTGTAAAGTCTCTAAATTTGTCCTTGTAGTTTGCGTCAAATTAAGTGTCTTGGTTTTGGTCTGCCCATACTTTTTGACTTGAATTTTTTTGTTCATAACTAAACGAATTAAAAATTGTATTTCAAGATATTTGCACAGTAAAGCTATTCGCATCCATAGTTCTTATTTATGCATTGTTTAGTGTTTAGTTACAATACTACTTTGTTTGTTTTGTGTGCATTTCATTATCTTTTTTACGTACTGTATATTTCATTTCATTACTTTTTTTACGTACTATATATTTTCTTTTTTGTTTGTCGGCTGCACCAAAGCGCATTAGCGGCGGCTTTGCTTTGTCTGATTTTTGCAGAGGGATTTAACGACGCGGCGTAGTTTTTAACTGCGGCTGGGCTGTTACCAATTTATTTTTGTTTTTCTAAAAAAATCAATTCATTATTATTTGTATCGTTGAGGGAAATGTATCTTTTTTTGGGAACAGTTAAAGATTTACGAGTTGTGTAGTAGGTGTGATTTTATGTGCGGGGGTTTAATAAACGTATATTATTTAATAAATTAAAATAATTACGCACCCCTGGTTTCATTATAAAACGGTCACCAGCAAACAGTATTAGTTCTTATGGTAGTTACGACCTGTGAACGGTGAGTCATTCATAAGCAAAATATATATATAATATAGTTTATCCGTAAAACACGATATCTGAACGTTGATGTCGATCGATTTATTAACGTGACCCGAGAACACAACGAAACCGAGCACAGGAGCACACTCAATTTGTGCACAGTTCATATGGAATCTGCCGTATCCCTCCCCACCACCGCTACGTCCTTTATGCGGCTAGGCATCGACAAAATCAACGTCAACGATTAACTATAAGAAAGATAGGAAACTTGACAAACCACACGATCTAGATTGCACCATCTATTGCTGCCACATAAAACTAGCATTACCTAACCACTTATGGCGGGAAATTCGATTATAGGGCGTAGTATTATCTGTTACTCATTTTGAAATTCTTTTTTAAATAAAGTAACTTCATTTTTTAAAGGCTGTTTTATTTGCACACATTCGAAATACACAGAAATCTAAAAGCTTAACACTATATACATAATAAAAACAAAACATATAAACGATATTTAACTAAACGAAATAGCACAAGTGTCCAATACCTACTGTAAAACTATGTACACAAAACTTATATAAAAACGGAATGAAATAGTTCAGAGAACGCTTACATAAAACACCAAACACACGTTAAACGTTAAATGGGATAAATACACCATAAACAAAAGTTCGGGAATTCAAAGGGGAAACAGAATAAGTAGCTCGCAACAATCGTCAACAACTATACGTCACAACTCGCCATGTCAAACGATCACGGATCCACACCAAGATAAGATATAGATTTCTACTATGACACACACTGATTATTTCTAATGTGGCAGCAATAGAGGGCGCGCAATGTCAAGTTTCTATCCCCTGATCAACGTAGTCCCGCCTACTCTGCGCACGTGCTCTGTCGTCCGTCGCTTGCTCGCGATGTGTATAAAAAGAAACGTCGCCTCGTTCACTCGTTTCGCTGCGTTATATTTCACAAATATATGAAGATCGAGATCTTTTTTTTAATTTTATTTTATTAGTTTGTAATTGAGGATTTGTTTAGGGGGTTCACGTGCTCATGTGCTCCTATACAGAAACCGCTACTGTTTGGAAGGTATTGAAGGAAGGTGAAGTCGGATACGGATGGTAATTTGTACATGTGTAGTGGGGGCAAATCTTAAAGTAAAATTTATTTCCAAAAGATCAATACATGCAGATATAGGGGACGTCGCAAACAAAAAAGACATGGTTTGTAAGAAAACTTAACTATGACTTAAAAAAATAAATTCGGTTTTAATTAAATATAAAAAGAAACTGTGACAAGCGCTAAAAATTAAAAAAAAAAAAGGAAATAAGAAGAATGATAACCTGAAAACGAAAATTGAAACCAATACTAACATTGTGACAATTAAATCAAAGAGTAATATTGTTATATCAACATTGATTAAGGAATAGAAAAAAAAAATAATATAAAATTGCACTAATCATATTAGTAATGATGTCATGGAAAGTTCCACTACATAGAAATAAGTTAGATTTAAGAAGATGACAATCAGATTACCGGAACCGCGTCAGCGATTTTCGAGTACCGCGCTCAGGAGGGGATTGGCGACGAGGTATTGGCAATTCAGGTTGTGATTTCCGAAGCGTGTTGCGCTAATAAAGTTAGTAGTATATTTTTTATAAAGTGTTTCAATAAACAGCCATCAAGGGCAGCATCAGGGTAAGTACCTTTTTAATATTTCCTATCTATATATAAGATTAGAGAAGCGAATAGCTCAAACCCCCAACCCTTGAGCAAAGGGGCGCGACATTTGGGGGAAGTCACGACAATAAGAATAAAATTCTCTGTTAATAATGAAAATAAAATAAAGTACATGTTATTGTATATAAAGACAATTGAATAAATACACAGAGAAACAAAAAAGGTAATTAGTAAATGAAATGAAAATTAAGTAAATCTAAAATTTAAAAATTCTTGAAGGGAATAGAAATCATTCAATACCAAAAGTTCGCGCACATGCCGTTTAAAACGTATTCGAGAAAGATTTTTTAAATATTTAGGAATTTTATCAAAAATTTTAGTCGCAAGCAACTATGGGAACAGCTGATGTAATGTTAATCTAGAGTTCGAGATAGTCAAATCATTCTTAAATCTGGGTTTGATTATGGTCATGTTTGCCTTTGTTAACTCGAAACTTATTGCTATTATTATACGGGTATAGAGCTAATTCGAGGATAAAGTTTGAAGGCAAAGTTAGTAAATTATAAGTAATAAAGTAATGAGTCACTGGTCTGCAGGAAGTAAGGGCGCTTAAACCCAATAAACAAGGTACGATTTGATTCCGATAAATAAAACGTCCTGAAACAAAGTAGAGTTACCCCAAAACATAATACCATAAGTGAGCCTGCTAATGACGTAAGCATAATACATATCAAGCAACTGCTGGAGCGACAACACCGATCTCAAATTACGAAACAAAAAACACAAAGAATTAAAGTGTTGCGTAGGCTTTCACGGTCGGAATCTAATGTAAATAGTTTTTCCGGGCTGCTGAGCCGTGGTTTAGTGAACTAAACGACGAGCCATCACGAAGGAAACTTCGACCTCGCCGCTGAAGATGTTCACCGCAGTTGTGAACGAAACGTACGGAAGTAATTCCACAAGACCACGGATCAACAGACTGGAAAAGCTTTTTACATAAAGAATTAAGTTTGGGAATGAGATTCTCATAATGGACTTTCCAGTTGAGTAACTCATCTACCCATTTTTCCAAAAATTTAGTGCGATCAACTTTAGAAAGTTGATTATTATTTATTGATAATTTTAAAAAAAAAAGCTTGCGGGGTTGATATTGGTAAGGATAAAATCTTAAATAAACATTTTTTTTTTCATTAGTAAGAAGTTTATTTCTCTTAAAGTACCTCATCGCAAGCATCATTCAGATTATCTGTAACCCCGCCCCCAACTACCAAAGCCATGAAGTCTACAAAAAGAGTAACCGACGTCCGGTCAATCTGCGGAGGAAAATCAATTAATAAACAATAAAAAGAGTATTGGACCAAATATGGAACCTTGGATACACCTAAATTAGTTAATAATTCGTCAGAAATATTTCTGGATTTCTGGTTATTGTAGGTGGTAGTCACAAACTGGCTTCTCGCAAAAAGGGCCCAACCCATTCTAGAGCAATCCCTGTCTCCATATAGCTAGAGACTGTAGTCGTCCTCTGGGTGATACAGCCTTTCATTGTTCGTTTGTTTAGAGATTGCAGCCGTCTTTAGGGGTGGCACAACCTAACTATTCGTGTTTTCGCCCGGTTGAACCCAACCGTTGTTGCAGGTATCAAGGCGCGCACCGTCTCGGTAATTAAAGGTAATTCACGTCATACGCCCTGCATAGTGTATATTTGATATCGTTTTTGCCGTCCCCTTCATTAGTATGTGTTTAATCAAGTAAATTCTGTTGAAGCTATTGCTATTCGCGATTGTTAAATTCCTCTGTTATTTTCTTATTACTGATTCACTTCACATCGTCGCGTACAAATAATATTATGGATATTCCTGGACATTCACCCTCGAACTGAAACTACTTCAATTAAGGTCGCGACGGTAAACAATTTTAGCGGGAGCATCTGACAGTTGCCGATACTAGGACACCACTAGGAACTACGCAGGATCATAGCTTGCATAGACAACCAAGTAAGCAAATGAGCAAGGTAAACAGCTTAATTAAATAATAATTAAAAACAGCCTAACTTGCGCAAAAATCCGAAAACACCGAACAACGTCGTTACAAGGTAAGGACGTAGAAGTATTAAATGTAAATAAGGTTTGTTAGGTATGGGTGGATTGATACCAATAACCCAATTACCTTTGCAGATAAAAGAAGCCACTGAAAGAAGTTTGTGTAGATTTATTTACATGCGCAATCTTAAGTTTCCAAGTGCTTATCCCCAGTAGACGATGTGTCTGATATTTAAAAAATAGTTTCTTTCACTTAATATATATTTCTTCCATTGAAATATTGTTATCTTCGATATAAGTAATATGTTCCATTTCAAAGATATTATTCTTTTAAATAGGGGGAAGAAATATTTCTTCGATTTAAGGAATCCTTTTTCGTCGATGTATTGACTCTCCCTTAGATTTTTTTACGTTTATTTTATTATAAATACTCTAAATGTAATTTCATTGCGTAAACGGTTTCTCTTCGAGTTCCTTTTAGCAGAACAAAATCTTTAAATCCTTAAAGCTTATCATATATCCTTACGCAGGGCTCATGTGCTTGCCTGTAACCCTATAAGGTCTTTGTGGTGCTATTCAAGTATTATCTGTATCCACAAATAAAATAAAATATATTAAGGTTAAAATTGAATTTATTATAATACGGGTAAATATAAGGGATGTAAATCTATTATTACTATAAATATGCTAGCTTATTTTATGTAAATGTAATGGAATTTTTAAAATTTCCATGAATATAGTGACACGAAATCAATAGAAGGGTTGTTGGATTAAAAAAAGGCAACGGGCATTTTTTTTTGTGTGTGAAATGGCAATAAAAAATTTACATGGACATTTTTTGTGCTTTTTTTTCTATCGGACGATATAAAAAAAAAAACTGTGGAACGCTCCATACGAAAATTTGACTATGCGTTTGGGAATATATACACCTATAAAAAAAAGCGAAAAAAATAAAATTTTAATTACCTACCGGAACATCATCTAGACAATGCATTTGAGAGGAGAATTTAGTTTATACGGAATTATGGTTTAAAAATGACAAATATGTACATATCTACATTACAATTCAACATCGTTCTTATTGTTAGTGGATGATTATATAATAAACCATAGTTTATAGGGAGTTCCAGTAATTATTTTTTTTAAACGTGAGTTATCACTGTAGCATACAATCACTTTTTAAACATGCTAGTTGCGAGAATGGTATGACGTATTATCTATTACAACAATACAATTTATTTGTAAAGATTTCAGAACATTTCCCATCTATTTTATCCATACTTTATTATTTCTTTCTTTATGGTAATCTGAAGTTTTATGAATTATTAGCTTGGAGCAAAAGAACTAGATTAGCGTACATATGCATAAGCGACGCTATGAGAACATGAGAACAACAGCAGCTAAAGTAGAGCTAGAATCAAGACTTCTCCACATTTTGATGGTGGGCGCAACAAAAAGAACAACACTCAGAATGATAGAGGAAGAAGCGATTAGGCATAGGGCTCAATCTGGTGATCAAACCTGGAGTATGTCCCGATCTGATATGTCAAAAAAAAAAAAATAGTTTTCTGGAAGAATTAGCAATAGCGAGTGGAATCGAAACACTATCTTGAAATTGGAAAGAAATGCTATCAAATGGTACACGGATGGCTCTAAAATGGCAGAGAAAATACATGGGTCTCGAACCAAGTATTTCGAAAGCTTGAGGAAATAGTCCGGTAGTGTCGTCCACGCGAAAATACACGCTATCGAAAGATGTGTCTAGTTCAATATTTATACAAATTATCAAAAGTAGGAGATTATTATTATGTCTGATATTCAAGCTGCCATCAAAGCTTATAGGAAGGAAGCTTATAGAAAATCAGCTTCAAGATGGTCTGGGAATGCTTAGGGAAATTAAAAGATCTAGGGTAGAGGAACAAAGTAACTCTCCTGGGGAAACGATATAATGGAACAGGTATCTTAGGGCCAGAACCCTTTGGCGAGATAAGCAGTAGTACAACACTGGAGAAACTAAAAAGTGGAATAGAGCAGAGTAAAGCCAATTATCGGTAGACCCTTCAGGAAATGAGACAAGCTAAACCCCTACTGGGAACCTATAACCAGAAGAAATTTATGAAATAATAATAATACTCACATATTAACAGAGACACTTTCAGGCCTTTGTAAACTGAAAGTACATCCGAGTAATTTTGGATTAGCAAAGGAATTTGAATGAAGATCTCGTGGGGAACAGGTTGAAATACACATTCATTTCCTCTTAATTTGTGTAGCAATGAGCATCTTAAGGGTGTTGTACCTGGGAGCATGTAAAATCGAAGAGGAAGATTTACCTAATCAGGAGCCTTCTCATATACTGTGTAACAGAACGGGTTTTATTATCTGGAAAATTTGGGAATGGTCAGCCCAAAATTATTCAAGCAAAACCAAGCCCCGTTTTACAGATAACCCCACCTGCTCTTTTGGCCGGCGAGCCACCGCTGGAAAACAGGCCTTTTGTTCGGCAGCGATTGGTTTGGAAGATTTAGCCAAAGATGTTTCCCAACGGAGGTTTCCTCAGTCAGTGCGATTATATTGTTAGATATTAAAGGTGCTTTTGATAATGCCTGGTGGCCAAAAATTATAGTACAATTAAAGCGTAAAAGTTGCCCAGGTAATTTAGTTAGAATTGCTAGCGGATATTTTTCTGATAGAGTTGCGATAGTTGAGGAACCGGGTATTAGTATTACAAGGGAAATTACTAAGGGTTGTCCACAGGGTTCGCGTTCGGGGCCGGGGTATTGGAATATTTTATATGATAGTCTCTTTGAAATTATATTACCAGAGGGTTGTGAGATAGTCGCGTACGCGGACGATACTACTTTATTAGTTAAAGCAGGGCAATATAATACGTTAAAAATAGGGCTAATCAGGCTTTAGCAAATATTTTAAATTGGAGTTTAGATAATAAATTAAATTTTAATGCGGATAAATCAGAGGCGGTATTTTTTGGCAAACCGAGGCAAAGAAAGCCTACATTTAAATTAGGGGAGGGTAGAATTTATTGTAAAGAATTTGTTAAATATCTTGGGGTTATTTTAGATGATAAACTAAATTTTAAAGCGCATATTCAGTATATAACCGCGAAAGGTAGGGAAATGAGCAAAAAAATTAGAGCATCGGCTAGGGTTACGTGGGGTTTAAACGGTAACGCGGCGGGTACTATTTATAGGGGCGCTATTGAACCGGCAAATGTTGTACGCGGGGCGATATGGGCAGACGCGTGTAAAATTAAGAAACTAAAAATTAATCGGGCGCAAAGATTATTAACAGTTAGGGCCGCGAACGCGTATTCATCCATTTCGGCAGACGCGGCGTGTGTTATTTCGGGTATTTTACCAGTAGATTTACGTTTGAAGGAACTTAAATTTCGTAGGGATGCGAATAAAATAGGGTTTGAGGGTTTGATTACGGCAACGGGAATTAGATTAGAACCGGGCGATTTAGAAAAGGCGAGTAGATATAGGGGGCGAATTCATCCCGCGGAATTAAAAAGTATTAGTTATGATAAATTTATAGGCACTTTTCGAGAGGGTTTAGAAATTTTTACGGATGGGTTGAAGGGTGAGGGTGGTACAGGGGCGGCTTTTGTTGTTTATAATAGGGGTATTGAAATACATAATCAACAGTTTAAATTAGTCTAAATCATTGCAATATTTTTCAGGCAGAATTAGTTGCAATAAATCAGGCAGTAGTTTATAGTAGGCGCGAATGGGAATTAATGCGGGACGTGAGAATTATAACAGATAGCTTATCTGTATTAGAGGCGTTAGGGAATTTAAAAAATCCGACCGATTTGTTGTTAGATACTGGGATATGTCGCGCGAGGGGGTATAAAACTTTTTGGACTAGGGCTCATGTAGGTCAATCGGTAATGATAGGGCGGATCAATTAGCGAAAGAGGCGGTATCTAGGGGAGATAGTTTGATTATTAGATTTGGGCTAATTTCGGCTAGTGTAGTTAAAAAAGCGTTTAGGGATAAACTTGATAATGATTGGCAGAGTAGGTGGGATAATACCTTAAATGGGAGGTGGACTAGGAAATTTATCGGTAGCGTTACACGTTTTAGGGAAATGAGGGTTAATTTATCGTATCAGGCGGTAGAATTAATAACAGGTCACGGTAATTTTAAATCATTTTTATGTAGAATTGGTAGGGTTAATGATTCGCTTTGTGAGTGTGGTGGGGTAGATACAGCGGGGCATGTCTTATTTGAATGTCCACTCACTGATGAGTGGCGGTCGCGTACGGAGGTTAGGGCATTAGCTAGGGGGTTAAATTGGCCGCGTCGCGAAACAGATATTAGAGATAATGAGTCGATCGAATGGTGGGAATTTTTTAGTAATGTTGCTAAAGAACTAGATAGGCTACGGCATGATATTTAGATAGTTAGTAGGGTAGTACGCTTATAAATGAATATTTTATGCTCTTTAGTGGTCGGAATTGGTGTTAAACTATAAATATTTAAAATATAAATATTTATTTAATTACTCTTGGTTAGAATAATTAGGATTAAGTTACTATTAAGTATTAGAATAGGTACTGCTGTTGTTTTGTTTGTTTTTCTCTCATCATCTTTCCTGTTCAAGTTCTGAATGCGTGAAAAGGGAGCAGCTACGCGAGAACGGCAAGGCTGTCGGAATTTGAGGAGACGTGGAGGCTGCTTCTTCGGCACTCAGAAGGATAATAATAATTTGTGGCTATCAGTAATAAGGTCTGGGACTTCTTCCCAGATCCTTCCAGAGTAAGGTTTTTGCCATGGTTTTCCCTTACTCCGTGGCCATTGATTTTATATAAGTACATTATATATAATCAGTGTCCTTGGCGAATGCTGGGAGATAACGAAAGTCGTTCCATGGGCGCATTTAATAATAACTGATAGCTGACTGATTTACAGTAGACTCGCGATTATGTGAACTAATCACATTTTACTTTTTTTTCATCATTTTTCAAAAGTAATATTCGTATGGGTCGCGAGGCTACTGTATTATATTTTTGTTATTAAAATCATGGGAAGTTATTTAGTTAGAGTAGGATCATTTCAATTGTATGGAACCCATATAGTACTAGAATAGGTAGCCTCGTGTAGTACCTTTTCAGTGGAGCACGGGTTAGGGATGCTTGTAATAATTTAGTTTTCATAAATAAAGTCAGTCGAAGCAGGGCCGTTAGTTAGCCTTAAGATTGTCGACTTACCCACCTCGTCGGCTTTCTCTTTCCGAAATGACTTCATCTCCAAAACTTTACTGAGAGTACAAATTGAACTCCTTTTTTTATGGCGAAATAATACAGTGACTATTTTTTTACAATTATATATTGAATAAATTGAGACAGTAGAATTTAACTAACAAGCTACAAATTAGAAATAGAAATAGATTAACAAGTAAAAAAAAAAAAACAAAACAAAAACAAACACAACTATTTAGATGAATAGTTTATAAAAAAATTATAATTAAAAAATTATTTAAGATAAGCACTAGTATTTTTACTTACAAAATTATTTATTAAGGGAGAGAAAGAGAGAGCAAACGATTTACGGTTACTACGTATTGCAATGGTTAGTTTTTTAAGCAAAATTTTTGAACATCTTACCAACCGATGTGGGTAATTAAATCTTCCCGTAATCCAAAATATTTAAGGCACTTAAACACTTAAACACTTTACACAACACACACAAGAATTTTAAAAGAAAAGGGGGAATTTCGAACGGTTTTAGCACAAATAACAGTAACACCTCTAGAGAAATGCTTTTGCTTCCTGTTCTCAAATTTTCAAGCTTATTTTAATTGCAAAATTTAAGAAGAGGCGTTTTAATTTTTTTAATTTTAAGATATTAATTAATTAATTAATTAAATTTGAAATAAATACCGTATTATATTAATTATGCGAGACTTTAAACAAAAATAGACTATTATTTCCTGTGAAGTAGACGCTACTTCAGCAAATGCTACAGTACTTATCATCAACGTATTAATAAAATGAATTTAAATACTTTGTATTATATCGGATGGAATTTCGAATTCTTAAAACTGCACTTTCTGAAACGTATAGGGGTGGAAGGCCGTCTGTAAAACGGCAACAATATAGAGGACGATCTTTTTTATTTTAGACCTGATTATAGCTTCTTAATCGAAACATGTCGTGTCTTGACAAATATCTAAGTAAAATGAGTGAGCAGGAAATTGAAAAAAATTTAGGTTTGAAAGAATAAACTAAATCGAGTATCTAGTGTTTCTATTCATCAGGCGCGTATAAAAGGGGGGAGGGGGAGGGAAGAGAGAGAATGGAGATAATTACTAGTGATGGTCATAATCGAATGATCATTCGATTACCACTGATTGGAAGAAGAGTAGTTTTTAGGTCATCACTTCCTTTTTTTTTATAATTTTTCTTTCCCAATTGTTAATATAATATTTTTTTAGGTCCTCACGCCCTTTTGTGCATTATTTTTTATTAATCGTTAATATAATAACCTTTTTTTTTCTTCTGCTATGTATTGTTCCTCATCATCATTCCAAACAAATTAATCCATGCAAATCGTACATAATCTATTATTACTCATAATTGATTATCGCCCATAATCAATCATCAATGATTAGTCATAATACAAACATTATAATCAAATTATCGAATGATCGTCAATAATCGAATGATGCCTTTTTCGTCATTCGATTATGCCCACCACCAGTAATTACCCCCGCTATGAGCCAGCAAAACATGCTAAATTTTGTGTAATTACTCCTCCCACTATTCACTATATCTAAAAAAAGCAAGCAACCTTTTTTTTAGTTAAAATAAAAATACCAATTCAAGTTGTATACCCGCCTGCTAATCATAAACAAATGTCAAACAGACAAGGAAATAGAGAAAATAACATTAAAAAGAAGCAGAGCAATATTTCTTTACGCACAGTTTAAGAGTACGTATTTTAAGTGTATTCATCGTACGTCGTATCTAATAGTTTAAGGTTAAGTAAATTTTAAACTTGACGGCTTGTGATACTTATTTGAAGCAAAGAATCACTCATGGTTACTCAAGATTCTCAGTTAAGTGTAAGCTTTTGTAGTTTCATAGTCAAATCCGCACTTTCGGTACGGTAAAATAATGATATTTCCTGGAGAATCAACAGGCGATGAAAGATGTACTGGTTTTGAGGTTATGTTTACGCTACATCCAGGATTCGTTAACATAAACAATATACAAATTAATTAGTGACGTTCACTACACATGTTTCGTCTTGTTTTGTGTAAAATTAAAGGTCGTGAATTCCCTTAATATTCTGTCGTTTCATAATAAACTAGAAATTTGGGAACATACAGCGTTGTGGTGCAGGAGGGAGAAGTGTATTGTTGAGGAAAAGAACAATTACCGAAATTAATACCATGTACGGAAAACCAACAGTAAGCCAAAAGATTAGAGGTACTCATATGATTTTACTGAAGATATATTCACAGAGTGAGCATACAACATTAGTTCTGTATATACTACTTACTTGTACTATATCACCGTGCTGTTAAAGTCCATAATTTAGTTCGTAAGAGGATTTTAACTACCAATGTTGTGTTTAAAGCTCTCGTGAACTGCTATGTGAGAAGCTTTACGCTTTACTGTGGTAATTTCTAATGGTAGTTACTAATACTGTCGGTACTCCTATTTTGCGAAGCAGATCATTATTTCTTGGGTCTAATTGCAAAGTTATTAGGCTGTTATTAAAACATTAAGCCGTTTAAAAAGTTTGTTCATCTTTAGACATTGCAAAAGGTTTTCCGAAAGGTCATATTATAGTCGTTATAATATATCAAAAGCTGGCAATTCTAATAGTATATCAGGTTTAACGTTCACATTGCGACTATAACGAATTAAATTTACTACTAAGTAGTGGCTAATTGAAGTGACATTCATAAACTGAAGCCCATTATGTTACGATCAAATTGATGTAAATGAGGGTACATTCGAAGGAATGCCCGCTTCGTACTTTCGCACGAGATAACTGAAAATCTGTTCAATACTGGGACAATGCGCATTGAAATTCACATAATTGGAAAGATTCCATCGCAGATGATTGTGCCATAAGTTTTTGACATGTTAATTATTAATTTAACGTTTCTGGATCATTGTGATAGGCTAATAAAGGCGGCAGTGTACTGATTATTGGCTATTTGAATAATAATTGAATGATTTCCAAGGATAAGGGATAATTAGCATAATTATTATTGATGTGTACCACAACGTGAAGGAAGTGTGTGAGCAAAACAAAATGGTTATGAAATTGACAGTCGAAAAAAAATAATTGATACGAATCTCATTTATTTTTTTAGGAGAAAATATACTAAAACTCCAGAAATAAAAATTCTAACACATAAATCAAGCACGAAGTTATAAAACAGCCTGCTATAGCTAATCCCAATAGTACTTCTGATATCAATAGATAAAAAATTCTGAACATATATATACATACATCGTAAAACCACCTTCAGGTGCCGATCTTACGCGGAGCAAATAAACGAAATTTGATTTTGGACAATTTTATAGAGCAATAAATTGCCATGTGCACATAAAAGAAGGTTAAATAAATTATGGTAACAACTGTAGTAGTAAAACCTAAAGTGAGAAACATAACTTTTATGTACATGCCGTGCTTTGTTAATTTTTTTAACTCTCGTACAGTAAAATACTCAAATATTTTGTTTATTTTTTCTCTTGAGCAACAGCTTAATTTTATGTATACCAAATCATTCCTTACTTACAGTTTTATCGTGCCCTGCGCTGTACGCCAAAATGTAATGGGTCGTTGATATACTTATGAGTATTACATTTTTTGTTGGGTGCCGTAAGATTGGTAAACAATAATATCTACTAATTAATTGAAATAAATAATAAAAAAAAATTGCATGAGAATCTTTTATCGATCCAAGTTCTATGAGTATTTAAAATATAGTACGACCCTGTATACTAAATAACAAAATAAAATAATAAAAGAAATTGAATTCACGTTTACAATATTTTCTGGAGGCTGTATTTGGTCCTTTAGATCTGGAAATTCCTAGCATACGGCGACACAACACGGCTGATAATATACAATGTAATATAATAGCAAGACTCCTCCCTCAGAAGGTTTATTCCTTGGCACAATATCCGGTATTCTTCAAACAGTAGCAAACAGAGGCACTCAGCAATCACGGGGCTGCGCGATGCACTTTGAATAATTTATGTAACTGTGTTGTGGCCAGCATCTTTCTACAACCTCTCTCCAGCCGAACGGCACATCCACTCACTTTGGAGGCCGGCTGACGACTACTTTTGTTCGCTTGCGTACTTACGCTTTCCCACGTGCTGTGCTCCGCTGTTCGCTAATCAGCGAGTTTGCGCTGCCCTTGTGACCGCGGCAAACTTCTTTATTTGTCCTTTCCTTCCTTGGCGCCGGTTACGTCACCGCATACACACAGAGGCATTAATAGGACTAAAAATACGTTACAAGTTCTATATGTTTTATGTGTTTACATAAATAGAATGAAATCGAATATCTTTTATTAAGAAAGTAAATGGTAAATCATCATTACAATTTTCACTATTGTGGTAAATGCCCTATTTCGCCAAAGAAAGAAAAACATAAAAGGCAATAAAAAATAGGTTAAGCAGTACTGTACAATAATAATAGCAATTAGTAATAATCACTAAAAGTAATTGACTCCTCATTTTTAGCAATCGTAAATAAGCATTTCTTAATTAAATAAAAATTGTTTCGTTGATTTAAAGTGGCGCAGATTTAAAAGTTTGAACATGACTATTCAGCATAATATGTGCTAACGATAATAAATGGAGTCAAAAAAATATTTTTTAGACTATTATTCTTGAATTGAATCCATCGTACACTTTAAAATACCTTACTACAAACTTTTTATCAATGTGGCAGTTTTGGCGTATTTTTGTTAACTGAATTGCATAGTTTAATCCCGTATTTTTTTAAGAAAGGGGATTATTTTAAATTAATTTTTGAAAATAGTGAAGTGGAAAACACAAAGATCATTCTTGCAGTAAGAAAATTTGCCACGGCTTTTCAGGCAAAGGCAATATTGTATTGTGCAACTGAAATCAATCAAAGGGTTAATGAACATAAGCAGATCTATATTACAACAGATAGTCAGACAATGAGGAGGACATTAGTGAACCCTAACATACAATCAAAACAAGTTGGAAATATGTTCGAGAACTAAATAGTCTGGCAGAATGTAACAAAGTCACTTTACTCTGTGTATGCCCGGACAAAACAGCAATTGAAGAAAGCGATAAAGCCTATGAGTTAGAACGGAAGAGATCGTCGACTTTGTATATAGGTCCAGAACCTGTTCTAAGAGTCTCCAAAAACATAGCACAAGAGCAGGTAAGAAACTGGGTGAAAGAAAAACTCTAGGAATCCTGGGCAACCAGGCGAAGAGTTCCTAAAGGAAGAGAGGCCTGAATTTACTATGGATCTACTGAGTAAAGATAAGAATATTGTCAAAATGATAGTAGTCTGTTGAATGAAAGCCTGGTGAGGACAAGGTTTCTAGCATTAGGCATGCAGAACCCCACAGCTATCAGCTACACAAAGAAGCCGCTTTCAAAGATGATAGACCTAACTAAGAAGGAAAAATAAGAGAGTGTGTTCTAGAAAACAGGGGATTACAATAGATCTGAAAAGATCGCGGTGAAACAGGTTCAAAGGCCACTCCAATCCTAATCTAATCTAACCAGACTAGTGCATGGAAGGACTTTTATTAAGGAACTATCAAAGAAGAAGACTGATGAACTACTATAATTCAGTAGGAATTATCTTCACACTGTAGTAGGTCTCCCTTTCAATTCATTACGGTAGTTCTTCTTTCTGCTGCTGGAAGGAAGAACTCCACGATGTGCAAAGAATCAGGGAGCTACCTGGAGATGGCACAGCTATTGAAATTGAAAGGATTGCCTTTTCCAAAACCAATAACAATAATTTCCTGACTAAGGTCTGGGGATGCTTGCTAGGTCCTGCTCCTAGACTAAGGATTTGTTTATTTGTTATTATTAATAGTATAATAATAACCATAGGGAAATTATTAGTTAGAATAGGAACATTTCAATTGTTATGGAAGCCGTATAACACTTAGAATAGGTAGCTTCGTGTAATACCATTAGGTGGACAACGGCTTAGCTTTTCATAAATAAAGTATGTAACAGATCTCCCAACAGACCACTGTGCATTGAAAGAGAAAATTAGAATCATATATATATATATATGTATATGAGATTACTCCTGCAGTAATGTATGAAGACAGAAAGCGTAGTAAGCCATGCTAACAGCAAAATTTACATACAAATACAGTATCGCAAGTGTAGAGTCCTCTTTCCTGTCGCTGGCATTGAAAACTGGAAAGGGTGGATTAACTACATTCCGTCGTTGGAAGATAACAAATCAATCGACGTACACTCATAATGATTGTAAGCATTGCATATTCGCCGTCCTGCCGGCCTTTCCAGATCTGATGTCGACCTATGTTGATTTGTTGCACTAACCTACGTATTCCTCGCTAGCTCAAATGGTAGAGCGCCCGTCCGGTAAATGAGACTGTGGAGATTCGAAACCTGCGTGAGGAAAATTTTTCTTCCAGACTATGCTAATCACACATATGTATGCAGAGGCCTTTATACGTACGAGGAACTGGTAGAAAAATAATTAAAACAAAATTGTGTTTATTTAATAAGTCCTTTTTTTCCTTTACATTCGGGATTTTAAGTTAGTGAGTATGACATGTCTTTTGCATTAGACCGCCCTGACTGGGTCCATTGTGCTCCAATGTGTACATATTTTGCATATATTTCATGACAAATACCTCCTCATCTCTTCATTAAAAGTGGACGAAATTCCAACTACAAAGGATTCGTGTTCATGAATTTATTATATTAGCTTGGGCGGGTTGTTTACTGCTTTGATACGGACAAAGGTACCATTCTTATGTTTTATGCATTTAAGTAACCACGGTTTTCATTCATTTGTATTTGACAAATACGGGACACGCAAATAAAGCAGCCAAGTTACTTCTTGGATAACAGCATTCTATTTTAGTACATCCTGGAGGAAAAGAAGTCGGTAAAATTCTAAGCATAAACCGTAGGTATTTTATACTTTTATCTATTTATATTTTTAGTTGTGGTTTAGAATTAGATATGCCATTTTTTTCGTTTTATTTTTTTTTAGAAAGTCAAGATAATTTGAACGCCAAAAACGTTATTTCATGTTTTATTCATAATTACTAACTCTTTCGGAAGAAAGATTTAAAGGAGGTGATTTCTTCGTTGAAGTAGTTAATTAATTATTACCTGATTCCGGTTTATCTTCCAGATTAACTGGAACGATCTAAATTAAGCATACGCTTAATTTAGATCGTTGTTCTTTTGTTTTTCCTCTGAACCCAGTTAAATTTAATCCTTGTTTAGAGATTTCGCAAGTAATTATCTATCTGCCCGTGTTATGAAGTTGACGTCGAAAAAACTTCGGAGAGAATTTTGGGAAGCCGCGCTTAATTCTTGACACCCACGGATTTTTCTTAATTGATATTTCCGTAAACTTTATACCTTTGCATGGAATTACTTTTTAAATTTCCTGGTCAATATGGCTCAACTCTTTCACCTCATGATAAATAGATTGATATTTGTTAGTATTTTCATCAATATGGATATTTATTTTACCATTGAATGTGTATTTTTTTGTTAATATCCTCTAGTAATTGGATTTATTCAATCCATTTCATCCATGAAATGTTGGTTGAACACAAAATTTTGTTGGAAAAATATGAAAAGATGAAGAGTAGTATGAAGAGTAGTGTTTGATTACAGTTGTATGTTTTTTGAAAGAACATAAATAAATTGTTTACACATAACTCAACACTAAATATTATTAATCTAAAACTAAAATGTTTAGCATGAGTTAACAATTCTGCGACAAGGATTTAAAAGACCCATATTTTGTTGTATGACTCATGAATGAGTTAAACGTCGAATAACAAATAAAATGTTTATGAAAACTACTGGAGTAAAGAACGAATGAAAACAGGGGTAATAATAAGAACATTTCTTCCACATTATATTCACTAGCTTTCTCAGGGTACCAAAAGATATGGGTCATCAGCTCATCATGTAAGACGAAAAAAATACAAATAAACTTTGTAAGAAGTTCCTTAAGGGTGTCAGGTGCAGTTTTAAGCAAAAATTAAAAACGCTGTTAAAGAAATTATTTTGTATGGCGATAAAAAAATACAATGCAATTAGAATATATTTGTACTGGTAAAATAAAATTTAGAACGAAACTAGAGAAGAATAAGACACTTTGAAAAAATGCCGTTTTTCAAAAAGTCTCATTGAGGTAAGCAATCATTAATTTCTAATTCCAGAAATTACATTCATAAGAGCCGCTATACATTAATACATATTTCAAATCCCAACCTTTTGTAACAATTAGAAATTCCATTTGACTATAATATAAAGTATTTAAATTCATTTTATTAATACGTTGTCGATAAGTACTGCGACATCTGCTGTAACAGCGTCTTCTCCACAGGAAATGACAGTCTATTTTGTTTAAAGTCTCGCATAATTAAGATAATACAGTATTTATTTTAAATTTCATCTGCTTCTTTGTCTATTGTATATTACGATTCTAGAAGGGCGTTTCAAGTTCAGAAAAACAACGCCAACCGCCATTCTTGCGCCATCTAGTAGAGAGAATTGGAACGAGTACAACGGTGCGGAATAACGTCACAACTAATATTTATAAAAACCCATGACTTATATATTTTTACTTAGATATTTTTTTTTTGCAATAGTTCACATTCTTACCACAGCTTGCTTTAAATGCAGATGCCAGAAAATCAAGTTGAACAAATTATTCCTCCTAATGTCATTGATGAGTATACATTTACTGACTGCCTGTTTGTTACTTAAGTAAGTAGGTGCTATACTTTCTTTTAGTGATGGGAATGAGACAAACATTCTATCACTTTATAAAAATAACCCAGTGTTTAGGTTCACGAAACCACATGTTATCATCGTGTTATTTTGGAAAGGCGTCTTGCAATTTTAGCTTTTCTATATTGGTTCATTCTAGTTTCTTTAAATTTGTCACAGTCGCTCTCCCATCGCTTATTTGCTCGTTCAACACTTCTTTTATTAATTTCGGTTGCCCCACTTCGAAATAGCTCCTCGACGTTTCTAATACATTTTCGATTCTACGTTGATTCAAATAGGAACACAATACGTCACTCAACCCATTCAATTTTCTTCCTCCTTGGGTGCAATTCTGCCCGGTAACATCTAGAAATAACACAATTTCCACCTTTCTATTTGATCTCGAGTTTCGTTGTAGATCCAGTCAAGTGTGAAATAGTCTTGTACAATCAACTCCCATACAAGTGACGAGCTATTTTCCTTGTATATCCTGCAAGAATTTTTTCTCACCGAATGTGCCCAATGTGTCGGTAGCATTATTAAAGAACTTGGATACAATTCTGTGTTACGTATAGTGACGTCGGCCGTCAAGAGGAAATAATTTTGTGATCTTTGAAAGTTTCCGGGTCTCATACGTGTGCGGGTGTGCAACTGCTTATTATTACGAGAAAAGTGACTTTATTTGATGCACGTCCATGCGGTTATGTCAATAACAGATATATTTTCACAAGTAACAGAAGATTAAGACTTGAATATTAGAATGTATTTCAATCTTAAACGATGTTTACAAAATAGCTCAACATCTGGAATATATTATTGATTTCTGTATTTGTCTCATATGTGTCTTATTCCATCAGTCATGTTATACTTTTCTTTTGCTCAAGTTTTTATCTATGCTGATATTATGTCCAGCATCGTTTGTACGTTGTGCAACACTAGCCCATTAAAGTCTCCCAAAGCGACAATTTGCCATGTTCCTAGAATCTGGTTCCCATAGCATTCACCTACTCTTTCGTTAACATTATATTTCGCGTTACCTAAAAGGTCCTTAAAAATATCACTCATACTACATACATTGACTTTCTATGTAAAGCCAATTTATATCTAACAGAGCTTTGCATACCTGTCACATCTCGTAAAAACCAGTGTAATTAGAAAATATTTAGAGATATTCATTAGCAGTGTCTATTGCGTATATAAATTCTCTCGGTAACTGCCGCAAATGAAACGTGTATAATTTGCTTTGATCGTCATGTTTCGATACGCCGAATAAATCAAATACGGCAATTACAGAGGTTTGCGAATCAATGGCTTGCTTGAATACAAATCAGTACTTATTTAGATGGACAGGCACAGATGTGATGATTCTGTATGCGATTTTACCCCTTATATTCTCTTCGTCACAAGCAGCTTTTAGCCAGGGTTGTATGCGAAATACTAATTAGACAATTTTGGGTATGATAAGCTTTACAGGAATGAATGTTCGGTTAATATATGAGAGACCGAAGGTTGTATGTTATTTAATTTAGATAACTTAGCTTTTTTTTTTTGTAGCTCTGAGCCTGCTATCAATAAATACTCGTACCTTCAAAAAAAGAGTTTACATCCAACACGTGAAGCAACAGTAGAAACTATTTTGAAATTTTGGCTGATTTGGAAATGTATTCGAGAACTGAATTGCAATAAAACCATTTTTCTGTGGATGCTCGGACATTCAGCAATCGAAGGAAACGAAAAAGCTGATGAGTTAACAAGAAAGGGATCATTGGCTTTATATATAGACCCAGAATCTGTTCTAGAAGAGTCTAAGAACAGAAGAAACAAAGAACATTGGACTAATACATAGAAGGACGCTTATTATAGAATTATCAAACGAGATAGCTAAAGTCTACTGGAGTTCAGTAGAGATTGTTTTCGTGGGGTAGCAGGTCTGCTAACAGGATATTGTACACTAACAGAACACGCACAGAAAATTAGGATTTATACTGGAGATACCAACTACATACTGTATAATAGCATGATAAATGTGTTTAGCCATATTTTGTTTGGATGTGAGGCTCTGGACGCAAAAAGACAGGTTATTTTTGGCAAGTTTAAAATGAACCGAGGAATTTACTTCGATCGATTCGTTCTTAGAGCTATTTCGTTAATTAAGACTACGCCTTATGGTTCAGATAGCATTAATGTGCGTTTGTTACATCTCTCCACAACTTTTGCATTATATAACTCATATGGTTAAAAACTGCGTATTCAATTCGATGTACCCTGATTGCTGAAAATATGCTTATGTGGTCTCTCTGACGAATATTTCGGCTCCTAAAACTTTTAAGAACCTTCGTCTAATTAGTTTGTTACCCGTATTATCGAAAATATTAGAGAAAATTATTGATACGCAACTGCGGGAGCATTTACGTGCTAATAATATTTTGCCGGAGCAGCAATCAGGTTTCCGATCCGGCCATAGCTGTACCACAGCCCTACTGAAATTATGCGACGACATCCTCAGAGCTATTGACATGGGTAGATTGACTATAGTTGTATCACTCGACTTTTCTAGGGCGTTTGACACAATTAATCATAACTTTTGTTAGCCATTTTGTATTTTGTTGGTTTGCGGGATGATGCGGTAAAATTTTTCCGTAGCTAATTTAATAATAGATTCTAATCTGTGATTTTGAATAATAAACAACCGTCAAGGCGTCATGTTAGCTCTGGAGTTCCGCATGGCTCAATTCTTGTGCCACTACTTTTCTCGGTTTATACATCTCAGCTAGTATCGCATTTGAAATATTGAAACTATCACTTTTACGCTGACGACACGCAATTGCACATGTCTTTTCTCCTTATAATAACATTGACAAAGCCTGCAAAAACATTAACGCAGATATTGTGGGGGCTCTAAACTCAAAAAAACAGCCCCAAAAGGGAACTTTGAACTGGTTGTACGGAACTAAATATCATTCTATTTTCTACTACACATCAAAGTAAAAAATATATAAATATAAATTTGTTCTTCCTTCTGTGATTAGTTCATTTAGCATGTAATCTATTGCCCTTTTTTATTTAGTTACAATTACAATGTCACGTACGCAGACTACCATTTGGTTTCCGCTTCTGACTAAGTTATTCTCATACTAGGTGTCCCATTGTGTATTTTAATCAATACTATTCGATTTCCAAAGCTAGCTGCAATAACAATTACCATTCACGTTTGCAATATACTAGTTTAATAAGGTAGAGTACAATAGTTTAAACTTCGGGCAAGTTAAACTGCGATTCGCTAAGTTTCTCTAGTTTGAAACAGACTATATTGCCCAAGGATGTTGACTATTGATGTTTACTCGAATCCGCTTTGGTATTTCATCTCTCAGTTTCAAATCTAATAGTGGCGTCTAGTTATATAACCTAAGGGACATTTTTTCTGGTAAGTTTTGCAATTGGAAACCAGCTGGCGTGCGTGAATAGAATGGGATACAATGAGAAATTGTATTCGTGACAAACTTTTTATATGACTGCTACTGAAATATTAACTTTTAGAAGTTTCTAGTTATTGGAGGTCCGAAATTGCCAGGGCAAAGCCAGACAGGAACCCGATTTATTTAAGTCAAAAGTCAATGACACAATTAATGATAATTTATGACTAATGCAAGTAATTCAAATCAAGGCAGCTGAGTGTTAGTCAAAATTAGTAAATCCAACAAAAAGTGCCGATAACATCTGTTGCATATAATGAAACATTGATACATTCACACTTTTGTATTTTAGAGTTCCGCGTTGAGCTTGTTTTGAAAGGTTTCTGGTTTATAAAAAGGAATTATGAATACGTAGGCAAACGATTCTTTCAAGAATCTTTGAAAGAGGAAGTAATAATGACATCGATTTAATTTCGAAATAAATGCAAAATGAAATAGGGTTGGGTCCGTTATACAAAAAACGACTTACTGTACTTCATTTTTGTGTTCGACGATGACGAATGCTTAAAACAATTCAACATTTGGGTTGCTTATTTCTGAGTGAAACCATTCAAAAAATGATGCATCTCAAATTATGTCTTAAAACGTCACAACTGTTTTGGCCAATAAAAAACTGATGATTTTTGCGTCACATACATATATCAGGTATCATTTAATGGTTTTTAGTTTAAAAAGGTGCATCCACACGCTCGGAGTTCGCCGAACTCCGAATATTCGGCAACTACCGAATCGTGTGGACGTGACCGTCCACACGATTCGGGGTTTGCCGAACTCCGAGCAGATGCGGGAAAACGCCGAACGTTCGGTATGAGAGTTTAGTGTGGTATCATTGAGTGATTGCATGAATTAGGTTGGTGTTGGTACAGAAATTGTAACTGGTTATGCACCATTGCTGTCACTGCATAACTGAAACTCTTTTTTGGTTTCGCGGAAAACCCGGCAAATCATAAATATTTGAAGTTCTGTCATTTTGGTTGAGCATGACAGAAACTCAATATAAATCACGGACGCCAGTAATTCATCTTTAGGTTATGAAAATATTGACAACTACAATTACTTATGCTATTATTTAATTTCTGTTATTTTCCAAGTTTACGATGATGAATGTATGAGTAATTGCGTATACATCAATGGCGAACAAACTCGAACAAAAAAAGTAGTTTTATTGACTATCTATAATTGTTATGCCCAACGTGATTGTTATCATTAAAACGTTCGTTGTAAGAATTATAGGTCAATCAAAGAAATATTTTTTGCTCAAATTTCTTCGCCATTTTTTATCCAATTATCTACGAGCATCATACACCTGTATGATATAATAATATTTACAATGAGGCGAATATGTTTGCACAAACACGGTCCACCGGGGATGTATGATGGATTCTCTATCGCTTCAAATTGAGGACCGTGAGGAAAGAGGGTGGTTTCTTTTAATAAATATCATCTAATTTTTAATTTATTTGCCTCTTTATAGACAAAAAAATCATAGAAGCATTCAAACCAGATCCTCACATAACAATATACATTTCGACCCTCTTTAGTAAAATTTAAGAAATTTGATGAATTATGAAAAGAGTGGTAAGCTTTTTAATATTTAGGATAACATTGCAATTATTTAATTACTTTATCTACACATTAGTTTTGAAATGCACCAATTTAATGTAATAATGAATACTAAAATTACACTCATATCAATGTCAAAAAAAAACCTTGAATTGTTTATTATCTTTGGCAAAGCTGTCAATTTCATCACACGACATAGTAGGTAGTTTCAGTAAATAAATTTGTATCGGTTCCCCGCTGTCATATGTAACAGTTATTAAAAACTGTAGGTATAATGGTATAATTAGTAAGAGACGAGCTCACTAGACAGCTGTCAACAGCTTTCCCTCTCACTCTAAATACCTTCCCGAATGTGTGGACGGGTGCACGAACTCCGTCTAGCCGAACATTCGTACACGTTGACGTGCGCCATTTTCCAATGCAGATCGGGAATAGGCAAACAGTTTGCCGAACTCCGAACTGCCCGTCCACACGACTAGAAGTTCGCCAAACTAGTGCTCGGAGTTCGGCGAACTCCGAGCGTGTGGACGCACCTTTAGTATAGGACATTTTTTTTTTAGAGATAATGTCTTTCTAAAAACAACAAGGACGATAAACATAATTCCAATCAAACTCAATGTCACAATTGAAAATTTGACACATTAACTGACAGCGGAGACACAGATTGTAAAATAGATGAACGTCAAACCTCTAATTAATTTTTTTTTTGGCCCAAAACAGAATCTCTAATTTTTTATTGAGCGGAACAGTTGTGACGTTGGACTGAATTTTTTTAAAAATATACATTTTCAAACTTTCTTTCCCTGAAAAATAATAATCTCACAAACAAGAAACCTGTAAATGCGTAGTAATTTGAAACTTTCTTTCGAATAAAAAAATTAAAAAATTTGTTCCCGACCCTATTAAGATTAATTTGTATGTTGTAACCACACCATCTAGCAAAACATATCCTGCAAATTATATAAATGTCCCATATTTAGGGTATAAGCTTATGTATTAAATAGAAAATGAGTGGTTAATCTTTTCCATTCATTTTGTCTAATTTAAACACTTTTTAAGGACTATATGTACTTGTTTAAGCATAAATGTGCCATCCTTAAGTGTTAAAAATTATGTGCATGGGGGAAACTTGTTTTTCTCCATACGCACGACTTTTAGGCGTACTTCCGTATTAATCTTATCATAATTGCGCTATAAATTCAAAGTCATAGGAGTTCATTTTAATATGAAAATAAAATATAAATTATTATTTTCATAAGAATAAATTTCCTGAGACGTTTTCAAGACCTGAAGATGGTCGAAACGTATACATGTAATCTCAAATGATCTTTAAATTAAATAAAATTAATGTCAATAACTAATCACCAGGCTTGTAATTTCAGTCCCGTTCGATCATCTGCCGTACGAAATTTTATTACTCGGAGTGTCCCTCCACAGTCCTTCGCGTCCCCAACAATTTGCCAATGCGAGTGCGACTAGAGATTCAGCAAGCGAAGATCGTGGTAGTAACTGTGGTCTATCAATGCAAATGCATGTGCATAGAGAAAGATTACTTTTCGTTTTTATTTAATAATTTCTGAGTTTCCTTTATTTATTTTAAGTTGTCACTATAGATTCCGTTTTTTATTTTATATTTTGAAGGTCGAAATTCTATTTTTGGTTTTCTTTTAGAGAAGATTCTAGCAATACAAAGCATTACTGTGCGATAATCTGCGAAAATTTCTGTTTGAAAATTTACGAATGTACCTAATAGTTGCTTCGAATTATAATATTGTTTAATGATTTATTGATATATACTACACTGATTGTGAGTTTCATACGGTTTTCCCTCTAGAGAACAAAGAAAATGTATATATAAACTTGTTTGTGACAATCATTAATGCAAAGATTGCACGCTTTTTACAGTAAGAAATTAAAAATTTGTTACTTAATTTATATTTATTCATATTTTCATTGCATCGGTTTTACATGCATGTTTACGCTAACCTAATGAGACTGTAATTCATGGCAGTACATTATACATATGGGGTGCATAATACTGCTACGAAGTCTGAGAGTAAAGTGTTGAATACGCGCTCCAACTACGCACACTAACTCCGCCCAGCGTTGTGACGTAGCTCCCGGACACTCGCAGCAATCAATTTTCATAGTACGGCTATTCGAAGTGGACCGAAATTTCAACCCTGCTAATCACTGACTACTTAATACATTTTGTTAACTAAATTAATAGGCGTGCAACATAAATTGTATGGAAATCGGTTTAAGACAGAATTTCTTTCGGAATAATTGGAAATTCGCGGTTTGCCCTGAGAAATTCAATTTTCCAAAGCTATTTTCTATTTTTTTGTGGACGAACATCGCTTATCCGCTTTTTATATAGAAATCTATCATTAACAGCATAGCATACACGCAATAAACAACGTCAGAAGCCATTGTAAGGACAAATGGCGTCTTCAAGGCAGACAAAAAAAAAAGATAATAGATGCTTCAGAATTATCGAAGGCAATTTCGGTTTAGGACGGATAAAAAGGGCTATCAAGTTTGTGGTATGGATTAAAGTTTCTCGTGATCGGGGTGGTAAGTGGTAATGACATAAACAATGCTTTACCACGTGGACACTTTCAGGGCTTGACTGCTAATTTAATTTCTTATGTTTGTCACATGAAGCGCGAGAAGATTCATAATTATTTTGTATCAAAAGTGTGCGGCATTCTTAATTAATTCGTAATTACATGTGAACAAAAATTGTCATTATTTAGATAAATTAAGGGGTGATAATCATTTATACAAAAATAAGTAAATAAATATAAAAAATGACTTTATTGCACAGCATGCTATCCAGTAATCAATATAATGTGCTGAATCAATTGTTCTTGAATGTTAACTTTTCTAGCGCACAAATGTCTTTATTAAATCCCCACACATAAAAGTTCAATGGTGATAGATCTGGGGATCTTGACGGCCATCAGATCCATTTCGACCAATCCATCTTCCCGAGAAATTCCCGTGCGTCCAAGCTGCGTCTACATTACGAACGCGTGCATTGTCTTGTTGTTGTTAAATTTAGCAAAGAATAATGGTCAACTTAATCTAGTATTGATTGCCCGGCTAATATTGTACTTAATAACAAATATAAACTTCTATTCTTTAAATTGCCTTTTCTTTACACATGGATTTTGCATATCCTTCTATATTAGATAGATTTAGATCAAAGATACAACCACGTTTGCTAGATGACTAAGAGCTTATACACATAACTCAATTCACTACTGCAGGTCATGCGTATTAGTAATCTACCCTCTTTTTAAGCAATGAGCAGTATTTATATTATATTACCGGTAGTAACTAGGTAGCCGAGGAGGCTGCAGATGATGTGTCTTTCTGATGTGCCCAACTTATCAAATATCAAATATAAAACTTTTACTTTGTTTGATATTGAATTTATAGTTTAATTTTAATCATTTAATGTATGACTAGCTTTTTTTTTAATAAAGGTAGCGTAAATACACAATTTATTATATAATAATACATCAAAAACATTTAAGGAGCTTCAGAATCCTTACTCAACTTAAGCACACTTATTTGCATTATTTAAATCAACGATCAGATGTTATCCAGTATATTTTGGATTATTAAATTTCAATTTAAAATAAAAACAACACTCAAATCTTCAGCTATCTCGTATAATAAATTTCATTAATATATTAAAATTTCAATTCAAACTGTCATTTACAAATGTAATCAATGACTTCGAAGTTTACGAAATAAATATTTATATACACAGAAATTTAAATAACAATCATAAAAAATACCTCCAAAATTAGGAGACGATCCATATCAAGATAGTAAAGTCCTTCCAAGCATCCAAGGTATATAGTGATACGCAAAACAGCAAAGATATGTGCAATTGCACAAGAAAAAGGCACCAAGGTTAGTTCAGCAAATTTCTTCCAATGATGAGAAATCTTGACGTTTCTGCTATACCTATACTTTCAGCCCAATGGTAAATACAAAATTCCCATAGAAAATTCCCTTCAATTTCAAAGAGATAATGAAAATATGATTTAATTAATTTGAGTTCATGAAAAATAAAATAACTTTTTAAAAAAAGATTTCTATCAACAACCACTTCGTCTCCCATGGACCTCCAGTCATTTATTTAATACGAGCTACTTTGAGTCTTCAGTATTGAATTAGTATCGATACTAAGGAAACTACATTAAAATCATACAGTTACCGTACGATGAATGTATATATATAATTATAACGGCTACGATGCAAATTAATTAACACTCAATATATATACTGGATTTACAAACAGGTGCGTACACAAAATAATTACATTTATTATTAGTCAAATTCATTATATATTCCATGACATTAAATATGTTTCAAATGTGATGCTATCGGTGTCGATAATAATTGTTAGATAAATTGGAGCATTTTTACATCCACAGTTTTGTCTTTTAGAATTCAATTTTGAGTTTGTTCGGAAAGTTATTTACTTATAGAGAAAATTTATATACAGGGTGAGTTTTCTATCTTGAAACAACGGAATATCTCTGAAACACTGCATCAAATCAAAAAAAGATCTTAATAAGATTTGTTATAATATAGGGAGCTCACTAAATGGTGCCGAACACATAGAGATTCCGTTGTCTCAAGATAAGAAACTCACCCTGTATATATGCGGCTGCAAATAATTCTTTCAATCAATTTTTTAAATAAAAACAACGATATCATTGTAAAAGTTTTAATTAACTTAGGATTTTCTTTCTTATATGGTGTATTTTAGTCGATTAGGAAATACTTTTTTATTTAAATTATATTTTCCTTGTATCGGTATTTTTTTTTCAACGTAATTCCCTTTGATTATTTTTTTTTGTTTCCTATCTATCTGAAATATGGTCTTGTTATCAATAACTCAAAAGCCTGATTAATTACTGAATGTAAAATGCGTTTAAGATAGGTCGGAGTCTATTGCAATCAGACCATCATGTGAAACGCATCCCGTTAACTGAGCAGATTAGCACACGTGTAACGTAAAACGTACGCAAATTGGTTTAAAAGAGAATTCCTTTCGGAACAATTTGCCTCCGTGGTTTGCTTTGACGAAATTTAATTTGAATTTCCCAAAGCTATTCTCTAGCTTTTATGGACAGAATTGGCTTTTCTGCTTCTTTTTTTTAACATAAATTTACACTTAACAGCATAACGCACACGCAGTAAACAACGTAAAAAACCTTTGTAAAGGTAAATGAGATTTTCAAAGCAGCCAAAAAAGATAGTAGATGGTTACGTTTCAAATTTGTCGAGGCAATTTCGGTTTAGGAGGGAAAACAAAAAAAGGCTATCAAGTTTGCGGTTTGGTTTAAAGTTTCTGATAATTGGAGTGGTCACTGGTAAAGACATAAAAAGTCTTTTACCTCATAGACATTCTCTGCGTTTGATTGTCAATTTAATTTGTGACGCTTTTTAATATTTGTGATATAAAATGCTGGAAGATTTTTATTTATTTTGGTAAATAAATATCAATCTACAATAGTTCTACAATATCTACCTCAATGGAATTATTTTGATGAACGTCAGATAGAATGGATTCTATTCTGACCTGGAATTAGCGAAGCGTACGTGTCTAATGGTTGTGATTATAGATTAGGTAATAGATTTCTGCTAACAAGGATGATTTTAGTGGATTAGATTATCGGAAATTCCATTTCTGGGAAGCATTCAACAGATACGGGTTTGTTATTCCAAACTTACTGGAGCAAACATGGTGCTTCGAGTAGAATATGTCGTATCCATAACACGGAAACGTGATCGCATATCCGGTGCTGTTAAACGTACAGCATTAATTACCTTTGGGTATAATAATTGACTAAATTTAAAGTGACCTTGTACTTGAAATTAATGTATTAGCAAAGTATAGTAGTCTATTTAAGGTCTTTTTAATGATTTAAAATTGAAGGTTGCAATGAATCTGTTTTAGAACCAATAGAATGCCCAAGAATAAATATAATAATAATAATAAAAGACATCAATTGAAATGATACCCTTTTATGTTCGCAAGACATAAACAATGTTGTTGTTTTATGTCAAAGCAGCTTAAGCCCATAAATTCGTGAGGTATCTATTTACAGTTCTAGTTATTTTGTTTAGTAGTTATAGTGATAGTGTTTATTTTCAACGTAATAACAATTACTTGAACGTCATATAGTACAATAACCAACACATACATATATACATATAAGAGTAAAAGTGCAATGGACATGGAAAGTACATAATAAACTAACAAAATACATAAAACATGTGGATAAATATCACAAAACTAACACAACTCATTTATCACAGGCAAAATCGTCTATGGAATAATATGCGTTTCCCACAAGGTTACTTTTAACTTTGGCCACAAATCTGTTGTAATCCAGACCCTTCACTTCCTCCGTAAGTCTATTATATAAGCGCACTCCCCAATAGTCCACATACTTTTGTGTTGTTTTCAGGCGATGTAGCGGCGGTCTCAGCTGATTTCTGCGACGGGTATCATGCTCGTGTACATCTCCATTTAACACATACCTTCCTTTGTTCGCATGAACATGTTTCACCCCAGCTAGTACGTAGGCTGACAGTAAGGTAAGTATTTTTAGTTTTATGAATTCTTGTTTACAGGATTCTCTAGGTTTCAGGTCTCCAAGTATACGGGTGGCTCTCTTCTGCAGCAGAAATATGCGGTTGGCTTCGGCACAAGTACCCCAAAACATCAGACCGTACGTGGCCACAGAATGGAAATTAGCGTGATAGGTCAGAAGTGCCGCCCGTTGACCTGCTAGATGTTTAATTCTTCGTATGGAGTATAGGGCAGACGTCAGTCTTCCCGCCACCTCGTCCACATGTCTCCTCCAGGTTAAACAATCGTCTATATGTAGGCCAAGAAGTTTAGCATTACTAACCTCAGTGGATGGTTTCGTCTTGAAGGTAAGTTCCTGGATTTTTCCTGTATTGATTATCAATCCATTATGCTCCAGCCATCGCATTGCTTGTTCTAAGGCCTCATTCGTATGTTGATTAAGAGCGGCAGAATTACTTCCTTTAGTTAGTAGTGTTGTGTCGTCAGCGTATAAATAAGCGCAAGCTCTATCGATGTTTACTGCCAAATCATTAACATATATAATAAATAGTAAGGGTCCTAAAATGGAACCTTGTGGAACCCCTTGCAAGACAGAGCTTGCACTTGATGTTGTCATATTTATTATTTAACTAAGAATATTGACGAATATTCCAATAATGATTTGATACGCATGGTGAATGTGGACGAATTGTCAGACGAACATACAGATTGTTTAACGAACGATATCTGTAATTACCAACAATGACTTCGGGAAAATTCGCAAGAATTGATTGAATTGAACTCGGTTTATGGCAATTGGGAGTATAAGAGTAACTCGAAATCACCAAAGATCTATAACAGATAATGAGATGAATGTTTAGGTTTATCTTCAAGCTCATTTACAGAATTCAACTACAACAGCAGCACTGAAACTGGGTATTTAAAGCGCATTAATCCACAGAATATTAAGAAAACATAAAATGCATCGTTTTTCTGAAAGCGATGATGAAGAAGAAGAGGAAGGAATGTATGTTGAGAATCAATAACAGTGTGCGACCGATGATTCTTTCTATAGAAAGGACAGCATAAAATAGAATAAAAATGAACCTACTGCTGTTGGCTGTTTGCGTCATGTTATGCGCTTTGCGAGCTGGACCCAAAGAACGAAATTCGATTCCGATTCAAGAAATTCTTTACACCAGACATATCATTCATCATTATTATTACTAGCATGAATCGTTATGCGAAAAATGCAGTTTAAAATTGGAATTCGGAAAATCCTGACAAAACAACAAAGAGATCGGAAAAATCAAACTTTGACTGAATTGAATGCATTTACTGGAATACTTCTGGCCGCTGGTGTTTCACACAATAATATGCAGAAATTAGAATTTCTGTGACGCATAGGTAGCCTACCCATATTTCGAGCAGCTACGTCTCACAAACGATTTCCCGCATTGACACGATATATCCGCTTTAATGACAGGCGTATACATTGATTTCGCAAAGCCGCACCGATTTGTGATATATGGAATGTTATGAATGAAAACCTCGCGAGAAACTATGTCCCGCACGAAAATATTACTGTTGATGAAAAGCTGTTTCCATATCGTGAAAAAACTAAATTCACCCATCGAAACCAGTAAACGAAATATCCGTTGCAAGGGAAATTACATACCAGCTGAGAAGAAGAAGAATCACACGAATTCAAACAATGTGAAAACGTATTGCCTCAGCTCTTGAATCGGTACAGTAACAGCGAACGTCTAGCTATTACCGACAATTTTTTTACAACGTTGGAAGGAGCTAAGCGACTTGCTGAAATCGGTATTGCCTTCGTTGGCACTATTCGATCGAATAAAATATGTGTTCCCGACGAAATGAGAAAACGTCTCGTCCTGTTCTTACGCCTCATTTTCGATTTCATGCGAACTTAGTTTTAATCTACAGTTATGTGCCATAAAAAGAATAAGGCTGCAAACTTACTTTCTACCCTGCGCTATACAAAAAATTGTGAGGGCGAAGCAATGAAACCAGAAGCGATCTTGTTTTACAATGCAAATAAGGTCGGCGGTCTACTATAATATTGTTGTTGTTGATAATAAACTTCCAAATAAAACTACGTTTCGCCTTTGAAGTATTTCTTTTTCGCCCAATAATCTCTCCTGACCAGATAGTTCAACGTGTTCAAAAGCTACTGAGAACTAGAAAATTTGAATGGTGCTAGATATCTGGAGATACTCAGAGGGTTTGCTGGTGATTTCTAAATGCTTCATCTTCACGTGACAGAGCAAGCAGTTGGTATCAACTGGATGGCGCGCCAGCACATTCTACTATAGCTGTACATCAGCAGTTGAGCTTCATGTTCGAGGAGGAATGATTGGCCCACAGGGACTGTATTGAATTGAATGAATGGACACCCAGATCACCCAATTCGACATCCTTGGATTTTCACCTCTGGGGCTGTATAAACAAACTCGAGTACACTCTCCAGAGGTATTATTGGACAGTGTTCACGATGCCCTTACAAATCTAAGTCCAGACGAACTTTGGAGGTCTGTTACGCGAGGAGTATATGACAGAGTTATTGTGTGTTTGAACTGAAATGGCGGTCATATATAATATTTATTGTAATGATTTCATTTACATAATTTATTATCCACGGAAACTTCTAACGAACGCGTTCATGATGAAAGGAACGAATTCGTTCAATATTTTGCATAAAAATGCTCGAGCACATCGATTAGTATTTTAAGTTGCAAATAACAAATACACCTTGAACATTTTTTGAAAAAGCCATGGTGGTATTTGGTGGCAATAAAAATCAAACTATCACGGGCTCTTAGTTTGTCAGTATCATTTTATCAGTTTTACGTGTCATTTTAAAAATGCATTTATCTGAGAATGATCGTATTGATGTTCCTATTATGATTGGTTTTGAAGATAGAGTGCATACTCAACAAGAAGTCTGTAATTTATATAATGCAATTCATTCTGATTGACCTCCGATTACCAGATCTACTGTACGCAAAATTGAATTGGAATTTGCTGAGCACAGCCACGTTATTGATTTACCTAGAGGAAGACGAGCAAAAATATCAGAAGATTCTCAACTAGACGTTTTAGTAGAAGCTGTAAATAACCTCCAAGTAACGGTTAGGACAATGTTCGGGAATTGTAATATGTCAACGGGATCTGTGTCAAAAATACTGCGAAGGAATAAATATCGTGCTTATAACATTCAATTAATACATGAATTAGTAAAAGACGATTTTGATTGAAGAATGCAGTTTTGTGGGCAGATAATCGAGATTAATACCCAAAAACTTAGATTTCATCAAAAAGATTATTTTTTCTGATGAGGCTACTTTTACTTTAAATGGGCACGTGAACAGACAAAACTGCAGGTACTGGGCAACTGAAAATCCTCGTTGGACACAAGTCATCGTCAAAAAATAAATGTTTGGGCAGGTATTGTCGAAAATCAAATTCTTGGACCTTATTTTTTGGAAGAGACTTTAAATGAGGAACGCTATTTAGAATTTCTTCAGTTTCAACTGGAGGCCTTAGCTGTTGTGCTTCTTCATCCACAAGATCCAGATATTCCTCACAATGACATATGGTTCCAATTTGACGGGGCATTTGCTCATTTTGCAATTGCAGTACAACAATTTCTTGACCTAACTTTCCCTAATAAATGGAATGGACGCGGAGGTCCTATTAAGTGGCCATCAAGGTTACCAGATTTAACTCCATTAGATTTTTTCCAATGGGGTTATTTGAAATCTAAAGTTTATGTGAATAGGCCAAATCTTGATGACCTGAAAGAGAGAATACACCAGGAAATAAGACTTATTCCACCAGAGGTAATTGAAAATATTCAACAGGAGACAGTCCGTCGACTACAAAAATGTATTGAAGTAAACGGACAACATATTGATCATTTATAAAACAAATGTTATTATTTCTTTTGTATATTTTATTAATAAAGTTAATTTTTTTTATTATTATTATTCTGAAACCGCTCATTTTAGAGAAATCGTATGATATATAAAAAGCGTTCAGAATTTACCGCGCAATCCAAAAATGGCATAATATATAGGGTGTTTCATTTAAAAAAAGCAATAATGGCTGCATATGTTCTTCTTTGGACACCTTGTATACAATTTCCTTATGTCAACAAATTCACAACTAAAAATACCACTTAATCGATGTGTCCGAGCGTTTTTCTGCAATATAATTACTTGAATTTTTAACAAATTTGTTCCTTTCATCATGAACGCACTGTATATATGCATTGTCGTCAAATTATTTAATTATTTTGTTCGGTTTTGTACATTGTATTTGTTAAATAGATGGTGGCATGTACGAGAAAGCGCCACTTGGATCCTTATTAGTGGGAGACTAATACTTCTGTTTTTATACAGTGATGGGAAACAAAAGGAGATTTTACGTATTTCCAAATAAATTTGTCTAGCTAGACTGTGGGCTTTGCTCAGCTAAAGGATTTAATTATGAAAGGGTCTGTTTGTTGTTTTGTTCGATTTCATGTCTTTGCGAATGAATAATAAAAGTATTGAAGTCTACTCATTAAAGTTTGTTGTATGGTTGAAATAATTAATTAAATACTACCACGCACGGCACTTGATAACAAAAGGAATGACGAGTTCTTTTGGAAATGAAATGAAACGAAAAAGGACAATTATTTCGAACTGCAGGAAATACGGACAAAAAAAAACATTGCGTACAAAGTTTTTTTCTTATGAGATTGTGCTGGTACTATAGAAATAAAGCGTGGATTGTTTCGGCACGGCCGATAAAATCACAAAGAACAGATTCTCGCAGTTTGAGATAATTCGCAGAATTATGAACGGTATTTTTGTCAGGTTTGTTCAGAGGAGTTTCGCTTTCGAATACTTCGGATATCTGTTTGACCAAGCGCTTGTATCTGCAGTGAACGCTTTGTTACGTCTGGTGCGGGTTTATCTCTATCTGTGCTGAAGCGTTGAATGTGCGTTTACAAATTTTAAATGTTCCCGGCATGTTACAATTTGCAGGTTTTCTTAAACTCAAAGTACGTGATTATTTTGGTGGTTTTATGACAAGTTTTATCTGTATTTAACAGAAAATTAAGAAGATTTTAAATTTTCATTCTGTTACATGTTTTGGTCTTAAGACCATCATTAGACGAAAAATTTTGGTTTTAACTTTGAAAATTGTTTTATTGACATATTATTTTTACATTTACAATCTTGACTTTTTTTTGCCTGATAATGGTCTTAAGGTCGAAACATGCAGCAGATTGTAAATTTGAATTAAATCAAAATTGGAATACGAACTTGTTGTTATTCTAATATTTACTTAAACACCAATCTTTTTGTCGTGTGGAGCTGACCAGTTAAGTCCACCCTAGTGGATCCGCTAAATGTTAAGCTCAGATTTGGTCCCAGTTTTACCAGTTGATAGTGGGGATTCTTTACAATAAAGCGCCTGGCGTGTAATTGGTATGCCTGGGTTCGAACCTGGTAGCGGAATGTTTTATTTTATGCTTTATTCTAATCAAATTAAATATTACAATGGTAACGAAGGCACAAAAGGAAGTGTAATTGACACAAACTGTTGATAATATCGTCTAATTAAGTATATGCGAAAGTAAACATCAGTAATTAATAACATTTAAGTTAATTTTGGTTAATTGCATTGGATAAGAATCGGTTATTTCATTCCGTTAAAGTAAACAATATTTTAAAGAGTATAAGACTCTAAGGTGAGTATACTTATTTGGAATGTTCAAAGCAAATATTATCAATTATCTAGCATATTTTTGAATTTTTAAATTCTCAAAATAACTTTTAAATATCCCGCTATCATAAGAGAAGGAACCACCAATCACGTCTATCAACTTATACATAGTAAAATTTCAATTTCAACTGTCGTTTTGCAAATATGGAAAGTAACCTCAAAATGTTAAATATTTATTTACACAGAAATTTAAACATTAATTTGACAAAATATCTCGTTCATCAGCTTGCATACACCCAAAAGTACTTGAGAATGGAGTTTCCTCGCAGTCACAAAACAAGGATGTTGCAGAAAAGATCCTTGTCAGGAGAACAACGTCGATTTCAGAAAAATCCAGGGAATAATCTCCTTCACGGCATCTAAAGTATATCAATACACTCAAAACAGCATAGACATGTATGATTCCATATGAATGTACCCTTATTATATAAAACCCTTCCTCAAAATTGGCCACAATGGCGTCCGTCAATTTTTCCTGCGCAACCTAGCTAGAACAGAACCGCACTGGCAAGCAGCGAGTTTGAAACAGTGTTGAGCAATTTAGGGGAAATGAATAAATTTTTACAACGATTAGACATACTCGTGTTTTGTCGACTCTCTTGAAATCGCTATTTAACACCACTCGTCACTCATCACCGTAAAAAAATTAATCCAACATTGGTTTGAGACAACCTTGTAGCGCATTTCAAATGAAAATCATGAAGATTCATGCAGTGAAAGATAGTAGTTGTGTAGCCATACTGTGTACAAGTTAATTGAATTAGCACAATTTTTTAGAGGCTATTTAATTATTTTTACGCCCCAAGAAACTCGGTGCTCCTTATATTAGTTATGATTTTTCACATTTCCACTACGTTTTTACTGTTCTCTAGCTGCAAGTCGTATAATTACGTTGCGATTTTAAAATGTATAGAATTACAAGCTCAGGTGATTCTAATTAACGAAACGTAATTGAATAATATCGTCTAGCTTCGCATAAACTTCTCGACGTTTTCAAGTTATAGTCACAATTTTCTAGCCTCAGCATATTTCTTACCTTGGCGAATATCCGCCAGTATACAAAATCAATGCTAAAGCGAATAAAGAAGCGGTTGTTATCGCAGCGGTAGAATGCATGTCAACGTAGAGTTTATCAAAAGAATAAAAGAAGAACGAGACAGAGAGCTACCGAAAAAAAGACGCACTATAACAAATTGCTTAGCTACAGAGGCAATGTCATTACCTGGCATATTTATTGTAGACGTGAATATCTTGTTTGGAGTTTCCTGACGTTTCGCATTGTGTTCGGTCTGCGTGTCTTATTTTAGTTGCGAGGGAACGCCGCGGTTCGTTAGGTGTGTGTGTGCCGCGAAATATACGATCTATTCATAAATAAGTTACCTATGCAGTTATATTCGTGTAACTAACTGGGAGCATAAATATTGCGCGCGCAAATGGCGTAAGTTGGCGAAAGGGCCATTTGTTAGGACCGCCTTTATTATAAGGGAATAGTTTCGAACAACAGGTGCTTAGAACTACTCGAAATACGTTGTACCATCTTAATTTGATGTATGCGGGTACTTTATGAGTCTAGCAGGTTTAAGCGAAGGATTTGGATTTCGTTGGACAATTTACAGGAGAGTAAGCCTAAGTAATTGCCGGATTCTTCCATTTTCTTGGGATATATTTGCAAATTAAATGTAATAATTGAAGCAAATTCTTGGCTTCCGGGTTCGGACCATGTTATCTTCCTTTCTAGTGTTTTGACTGAACCTGTCTTCGAAAATTCAAATTAGTTGTTATTTTAACGCAGCAAATTTCTTCTAATGTTGAACAATCTTGGCGTTTCTTCAGTTTACAAAGAAAACCACAGGAATATGATTTAATTGATTTTAACTCGATGAGAAATAACAATCCCTTCCTCCCCAAGGATTTCCACTTACTTATTTCATACAAATTACATTGAATTTCTACCCCTCTGAAGTCAAGTCGAATCCTAGGATTCCGGAATATCCTACAGTTACCAGGGCATAAATTATTATATATTTAATTACCACGGCTACAATGCGAATTAATCTAGTATGGTTGATGGTTCATCCTATATATGTACCATAACAATACATATATTGTTATATCGTACCCCAGTAATACAAAACGTTGCCCGGATAATCAATATTTTATTCAAACTGCTTTAACATTATGACATCTCTTAACTGACAAATCTACATAATAATTATCAAAACAACAACGACAAATTATCTCCATATGGTGAGTTCACTTCCTAGATACTAAGAATTGTGATACAATTTGTTAACATTCATTCTGACATAAAAACGTCAAAAACGCCACTTACAATTTTAGTTTCTAAAACCTTGGCATAGAAACGCCACAACAATATATATATAGAATTGAAAACTGAGCTATATGATGTGCTGCTCTCTAAACAATGTCATTAATGTAGGTTTAAAGCGTGTGAGTAGTGAAAACGTTGTGAAAGTTGTTATTCTTTAGCCATAGATAGAATAGACAAAATCTCTCTTGTTTCTCATAGTTTGCTTTCGGCTAGGGTTTGGTGTAAAATTAATAAGATATTAATTTTTATTCTCAAATCAAACTACGCCCTAAGATTCTTCACTTATACCCAGATATTAGGTATGGAAAGAAAATATGCATATGTATATTATATTTGAATATGATGGTGAAAGACAGTATGTTATTATAACTATTATTATTAAAGATAATATTTCATGTTGTAAAATAAGAAAATTTGGAGCTTTCAGTCACAATGAGTGTTAATTCATTTCAATTAAATACGTTTAATATAGATATCTACTTTAAATAATTATTTCCTTTCTTCTATTTATGCAAAAGTGCTAAGCAATTTCATACAAAGTCATTATTTGTTTTCGTGGTTTGGTTTGTTTACATCATATCTTAAATTATGATAAGGATTATGAAAGTGATTTAAAGATTTCAAAGATTTCTAACTGTATTAAGAACACTTTCACAACATTTTTTCTTTGATCTGAAGATGGATAGTGTGAATCGAAACTAGTTATGATATTTTAATATATTTTTAAACGAAAGAACGAAGTTTTACCCGTTTCAGCCATATTAAATTTTTTGATGCACTCAAAAAATTTTACGAGAACTTACAAATTTGAAAAAAAAAAGAGTGAATTAGCAAGTAAAATTCATTAAATCTTGGAAGATAATATCTAAGGAAACAAATTTTAAACGGTTAATTAAACATTCCTAATTAATTAACTGTTTAAAAATTGCTTCCTTAGGTACTATATTCCAAGATTTAATAAATGCTATTCTTATGACTGGCTAGAAAACCGATTTTGTTGTTCAGAAGCTAATTGTGTACGTAAAACGGAAATTGGAATTATCCAAGTTAATTAAGTTATAAAAGAAAGATCTCATGTGAAAATTAGACTCGTTTTATGTTAACTACAAAACAAGTTGGAACAAATGCTTAGGGAATCATAAAGTGTTTATGGATAAGTACGGAGAACGGGTAAAACAAGATTTGAAGTTACCACAGCTTCGCGAAGAATAAAAAGAAAATAGAGAGCAGGACAATGGCAGGAGTCTGGATTTTATGATATTTTACTTAGCACTAAAGAGAGGAGAACAGAATCATTGCGTAAAAGTTTTTCACTCGAAGGTTTGTCTTTTGCTGTTAGTAGTTCTATAGGGGCATATGAAGAAAGAACAATGGTGAAACTTTTGAAGGAAGCTAATCAAACAACACGGGCTAGAAGGAAAAATGGTAGAAATACTTATTGCACTCACGAGAAAGATTACAAATTTACCGTAGATAAAGCATTATCGTTATTTGTGGAAGGCAAATAAACCAAACTTCACAGTATAACTTACTAAAAAGGGTAACGTTGGAAAAAGAACCTGAGAGTTTTCATGCATATAAATACATTAGGGTTCTTAAGACACAATTTTATCCCAACAATTCCAACACTGTCCAACTTTTCCATTTAATGTATGTCTTACATTAATTTTAATTTTGCATTTTATTATACTCCCTATGTATGTTTATTAATTGTTCTTGTATTTTATCTTCTCTGCCTTTGTTTTCTTTCGATATTAATTGTTGAAAACGTTGAATGTTCTTTGAAGGTATAGAAATTTTATTCATTACTTCCAAAATATGTTTCAAAGGGAATAGTTGAAATTAAATGGAAAAAAGGAATCGATTCTGAGTCACGAGAAAGAGTTTTAATTGGCATAATTAAAAGCCGGTGGCAACGGGAGATGATAACAGAAGTTAAATTGAAGAAAAATACTTTTACAAAGAAGAACGTTCTTAAAAGTAGTAACTTAAATGTAACGAGCGCGTTAGTGACAAACTTTTCGCAATAAACGCGGAATGGAGTTTCAAAGAGTTGAAATTACAAAAACAATTGAATTAAGATCAAACACCCAACGACTCTCCAAAAGTTCGGGGAATGTCTTTAAATAATTTTATCGACGCATTCTTTAATTAAATTCGAAAATCTTGCTCGTGCGGAAACTAAAATGTATGTGTCGATGTGCTTGCCTTATCGAATTATCTAGTTGTTATAGCAAATTCAATTGTCGTCTGTCGACTACAGCGCTTGCTGGGATACAGATGATATTTATAAAGTATACTCGTTTATTTAGAGTTTTGAATTTATTTTATCCATTTTAAGTTAAAAACGTCACCTATTTTTCATTTTATATATTGCATTATACAAGATGGGCCACCACATTCGCGTCGGTTTATATACGAAAAGTGGTAACATATTTTCAATTTTTTGTTTGTTTTTGTTCACCTCCTATAATTTCTTGCATTACTTTTATTTTATTATCAAGTCTATTGCTTTAGTTAAAAAATAAATACAGACAGGCATGCCTCTTCAATTTTGGTCTACATTTTGCAGGATAGTTAATTATCTTGTAAACGAGTTGAGTTAGGCATAAGTAACCTAACACAAACTTGTCTTTATTTAGTCTGTACTATCAAAATATGTCATAATATACAGGGTGTTCCATTTAATTATTTACAACTTTGGTATGTAACTTTTCTTTGAGCCACCCTGCATACTTCAAAATGATTTTGAAATGTGCTCCTTCTGAACCTGTATAACCCTTAACCAAAAAAAAATAGAAAATATGTTTTTTTATATAAACCGACGCGAATGTAGTCGCCCACCCTGTATATGTAGGGTTTAGTCAATTTTACAAAATAATTGAATGGCATATACACTTCGCGGTTACTTTCCAAAATGTTGTTGCTATTTATGGCAACTGGCTTAAAAATAATAAAATAACAAAATTGCCGCTGTAATGTGAACCGTTGTTTTGTATCATGTTATTTTAAAAATAAATTTTCTCTTTTTCATGCCTACGGCTGGGTAATCTAATACCACATTATTTTTTATCATGTCTACCTACGTAAGCTCAATTCGAAAAGCCGCTAATGTAATTCAGAGAAGTGCTTCACAATTTAACTCCCAGTATCCCTGGACGAAATACCTTTTTTAGCGTCATTTTAATGAAAAATACCTCAGCTGCTTGCCGAAAATTGCAGTAACAGACCCATTTATTTTCTTCATTCTCGGTTCCCTTTTAATGAACATAATGAATGAACAATGGAAAACGTTGTAGCGGAAATAATGAGTTTTGTTGTAAATTAACGACACATTGCTCCAGTAGATACATTCAATGCATACTTTCAAGGAGGTCACATGGGGCATGTGGTCTATAAATTGCAATCATAGACAAATATAATGAACTTGACGATTGGGCATCAAAAAATATCTGGACTATTAATTACTTGTCGCCAACGAATCAGTTCGTAGCTCGACAATCTTTTGTATCAGATGCTCAAAATCCCTTAATTTCTCTGCTTTTCTTTTTGTTTTCCTCCTTTAATCGGCACAGCCAAATCTTTGCCACTTCGTTTCTCTTAAAGCTAATCCGGATATAAATTATACACAAATGAATTCATTTAGCTAGGTTCGAATCACCTTTCGCATTGCCGCTTCAAAAACATGAGGCAATTACCTGCTGCTACAATTTCTAATTTTATTCATTCAAATGAAATTAATACTTCGCCGACAGAATTAACGTTCATTATGGGCCGCGATATGCTTTAAGCGTGAAAATAGATTAATAATTCAACCCTTGACGATGAAGAAGGTTGGAAGAACACTTTCGCACAAATTACTATTAAAATATTTACGTATCCAACACGAATATACATAAGATAATTAAGTAATTCGTTAATAAGAAACTTCGGCGATAATTATAACGACAACGCGTTGTTGGGCTTAATTGGGGGAATCTACGCTTCTTATGAGGGCCTGATTACCTGAAAATGAATGAAATTCTAAGATGCGAGCAGAATTTTCATGGAGTAGGAATTTACTACAAATATAATAATAATAATAATAATAATGTGCCTTTATTAAGATTACATTGGACTACAACATAATATACATAACTGGATTAATTTAGGATTACAGATGTTTTAAACATAATTTAAAATTTCAGGGAAAAAAATATGTTTTAAAGTAAGACTAAAATAAAGTAACTCCATTCTCTATAATGTTCAAAATTTATACAGTTTTAAAATCATAAATTTTATTAACATAGTGATAATTTTGTTTTGTATATTTCAGTTAATTAATAATGAAGAAGCTTTTGTACACAAAAGCGAAACGTCAATAAAATAACCTTAAAATGTTTCATTTTGTTCTATATTCAGGATTTCCGCCAATAACCATGAGAACATAAATAATAAAGAAAAACCAACGGAAAAGAAAATAAATCAAAAAAAGCAACGTAGTATTATTTATTTTATTACATATTGCTATTTCCATCCAACGGGGAGTGGTTCAATTATAACTTCGCTATGTAAAATTTTAGATTACATTACCAAATAATCTTAAAAAACAATCTCAATTTATAAAAATTTACAATTAATGTTTTGTCAACAAGAGCGTGTCTTGCAATATAGTTTCAAGTTCTTTTTATTATAACAGAATACCCGAATACTTTTTATGTAAACAACCATGAGAATGATTGCGAGGCGCGTCATCACAGCATCATCGTGTATCCACCCTCTCCTCTCCCCGGGCCTCACCTACAGCTTACGAGGTAACCTTATGCGTTATATGTTCCATTCTAGCCTCTGTCAGGGTCTAAAGTGATTTCGCGGTAAAACTTTTTATGCACATATACATGTTCAATCGGAACGAGGGATTGTTACATCAGACGCATAGAATGCATTAAGCACGATTCGGAACGCAGCCTATATTTAGTTAACGAAATCTATTTTATTAATTTAACTTCTGCTGTTCTCTCATTCTAATGTGGTAATACTATAATGTGCCTTAAACTAAGTCAATCAATCTTTTTGAGTGCAACAGCAAGTATAATGAGAAAAGATATGTTAAATTGGGTTTTGTATAAATGCAATAAATTGTTAGTTAGTTATTGTATAGTTTCGATATCACAAAAACAAATAGTTAAAATCAGTGTATAAAGTTCGTTCTTGAATACTTACCTATATCGTCAATATATATGGCTAATCACCAAATGACAGGTTTTGGTGATATGAAATTGCTGCAAAGTATTTTTTTCAATGTATGTATATGTAATAAAATTTAGATCTTATAAATTGGAAGTTTTAATTTCGTTGTCTCTTACTTAAAAAGGTAGAATTAGTTGAAACAAACCCACTTAATTGTGTTACTAAGTGAAGCGCAAATTTCATTACAAATCATGTTAGTATAATTGGATTTATTCTGGAGAAGATAACCTAATTAGCACCTGGTCAGATATTTATATCAAGTTGAAGGATTGAATAATTCTTAGAGTAGAATTAACTAATCACGTACAAACAAAATTGCCACTTAACTTTCTTTCACTATGAGACTGTATCGAATTTAATTAAAAAGCATAAAGTCTTTAATATTTCATCATTTTCATTTTCGTCTAACTTTTACCTACAGAAATGTTGCAACTTCGGTTACTAAGTACACAACGATGCCACCAAGTTATGTCTCGAAGCAAAGTAATTACTCTGGCATCTGAAAAGTTAAACACGCAGCTAACTGTTTACATGGAATTTTCATAACTACGGATACTGTGAACGTTGGTAATATTAATTTAAAATTGCAGATTTGCAGTCATAAAACGATGTGAAAGAGTTTGGTACTGATTAAAAATATTAAAGGTTAAGAATTAATTTTAGGAGTTGCCTTTAATGATTTTCTGTTCGTTATTTCCTTGCATATCTGTTTTTGGAAGGGTGCAATGTTGAAAACTATAAAGGTTCCACAGCTGATCATTCGGCTATAGTAAAATAATGGTGATTATAATGCCAATTTGAAGGGAATAAGTTGTTCAGTGATAGTTCATGAACTGTTCGAGCTAGGTTCCTGACTGCATCACGCAAGTTAGGTATTTGGCGTAATCTAAGTAACAGGAGCGCGTGGGATCATAACACCATCTTGAACTTGAATAGAAATGCCACCAAATGGTATACTGATGGCTCCAAAACGGCAGAAGGAACTGGAATAGGAATATATGGGCCTAGAACTACATATTTCGAAAGCTTGGGAAAATACGTATGTATATTTCCGGCGGAAATACACGCTATTGGAAGATGTGTTCACTTCATTATGGATAGGAACTATCGGAAGCAGGAGATTATAATCGTGTCTGATAGTCAAGCAGCCATCAAGGCGTTGAACTCATATGAAATCAGCTCCAAGATGGTCTGGAAATGCCTAGGGGAACTAAATGAGCTAGGCAAAAGAAATAAAGTAACCCTCCTGTGGGTTCCGGGTCACACAGGAATGGAAGGAAACGAAATAACGGATAACCTCGCAAAAAAGGGGCTGGAATGCCTTTTGTAGGGCCTGAACCCTTTTGCGGGTTAAGTTGCAGTACAATACTGAAGAAACTAAAAATGGAAATGGAGCAGAGAAAATCCAGTTACTGGAAAAATCTCCAGGGAATGAGGCAACGTAAAATTCTTCTGGGAACTTATAACCAGAAGAGGTTTACAGAATGCATCAACCTGAGTAAGAACAATGTTCGCATATCAACAGGAATACTTTCAGGTCGCTGTAGACTGAAAGGACACCTGAGTAAGCTTGGATTGGAAAAAGATCCTGAATGCAGATTTTGTGGGGGGGGTGATGAAACATCCATCCACCTCCTCTTAAACTGCGTAGCACTGTGCAACTCGAGGGCATTGCACCTGGGAGCATGTAAAATCGAAGAGGGAGACTTAGCTAGACTGGGGCCCTCTGACATCCTACACTTTTTAAAAGGAATAGGATTGGAAGGCCAGCTGTAAAGCAGCAAAAATAGGGGACACAATAGATCTTTTAGGTCGCAGTGTAACACCACCCCTCTATTTACATACATACATAGGTATTTGGCGTGTGTGCTTTCGACTTGAGCGTTAGGTCTGGGGTGTTCAATATTCAACTTTCTGCAGATCCTGCGCAGTAGGATATTCAAACAATACTGAATTATTAAAAATCACTTTTAGAAGAAAAAAGGAAACATTGATTTCAATATATCTATGTTTCTAGTATGAAAACATCGATGCTTAAAAACCATGGATGTCCTTTACTATCCTCAATTATCTCCCTTTTCATCATTTGTTTATATTTATTTCTTAATAAATATTTTTAATTTTTATTTTTAATCAATCATTTTAATCAATTCTTATTGCTATTAAAACGTACCTCCAAAGGAATCATTATGAAGGTCACCATCAGGTCGGCTATCGTTAGATGTCTGATCATCAAGCTGATTCGCGATTTTCTACGTCTGGACTTGAACAGACTGATGAACACCGATAAATTACCGACAGCAGCCACAACGAACAACGCACTGTACACCAATACGACAATCAGGGAATTGTCGTTGAATTTTAGATACTCTGGAAGGGTGTCATTACTTAAGGCCGTCGTCACATTACTGACGTCGTCGATAGTCCAAATGGTGGAGAAATTGTAGAATTCCGGTTCCTCCATAGCCAGCGATCATTTCGCGGAGTCGATTGACATGATGGTTGTGTGGAGGAGAATTTCCGCTTAAATCTGAAATCAATATGAACTAAGTACATTAAGGTCCAACTTGTAGGTGTGTGCCTACACTAAAATCAGTAAGTTCTAAAGGATGTTTGGCTAAATTAATTCGAATAGATTTCTCCTGCTTGAGCTGTGCGGATCCTAAATTATCCTGATGCCAATTGACATAATTTTTTTGTTTTAATTAAAGAATGAATGTGTTAATACATTGACACGTAAATATCCGATCACTCCGCATTATCAGATTTGATTAAAAAGACCTATTACCTACACATGCACCGATATCTCCCTCTTCAAGAATTAGCGACGAATGTGGATCTTTTCTTTACCCTCATAAATCAATCAAATTGGAGTGTTGCAGGGGAACTACTTCCCTATTCAGTCAGTTATTTGAATGTTTTTTTTTCCATATATACGCCTTTGTACGCGTCAAACTCTTTCGATGATTGTACATTTTTCACTAATTCGTATCGCTTTTATGTTGCGTTGGAATGAACGTTGGATGATTCAAGTCCACCAAATCGATAACAAGCAATGTGTTCTTTAAATCCGGTTGCGATCGCACGCTTTGTTTGTCCACTATAAATTTTATCACACCCACCACAACCGATTTTGTAGATGCTCGATCTTTCGTTGGGGTGAGGTTTAAATTTTGTTCTTTAAACATGTTGCCTAAACCTTTTGAAATACAGTGAATAGGTAGTTTAACAAACTTTTTGTCGCGATTGTGTTCTCAAGTTTAAGTTGTGGCACTACTAACATAATGTTTATATTGCACTATCTTTACACTCCGCACTACATCTATAGAAGAATAACCATTATAGATCGCTGCCTTTTTAATGGATTGCAATTCCTTGTTAAATCTCCCTATTAAGTGGGAATTTTATATAAGTTTATTGATTAGGAAATTAATGGCCGTCATTTTATGTAGTCTACAATGACTTGAGTCGGCAAATATGAATCAATTTATATTAGTTTCTTTTCTATAGACGTCTATTTTTAACTTATTATTGTTTCTTATCACCAAACCAAAAAGGGAGATGCTTGTTTATCTCTTCTTCTACAGTAAATTTAATACTATCGAATTTTGAGTTTAGTTTTGAGACAAAATCCGCAGATAGTTGCTTTGATAGTGTCTAAAATCGCGAAAATATCATCTACGGACCTCAACTAAATTCTAAATATGCAGTGTCTTTTTCCCAAATCCATTTCGAATCTACTCACGAAAAGTTAGTTGCCGTTACTTGTGATTGTTCAAAACACTTCCCATCTACTTGAAAACGATTCTGATGCATACATAAGGATGTCAGTCTCTCGTATTCCCTGATTTTAATATCATCTAAGTCATTTAATTTTAGAAATTCAATCAAACATTCCATAGTTTCAGGTATCGGTACATTTGGAAAGAGTGTGTTCAAAGAGCACATTGCATGTTATCGATTTGGTAGATTTGAATCATCCAGCGTTGCGCAACACATAAACGATACTGGATATAAAATCGACATAGAAAACCTTGGATTAGTGGAAAATGTATAGTCACCGAAAAAGTTAGACGCGTACGAAACCATATATATGAAAAAAAAAGATTGGAATAACTTACTGAATAGAGAAGCAGCACCCCTACAACACTTCAGTTTGATTGATATGATATCTTTTGTTAAGACATTGTTTAAGATTGATTAGTATCGGATTTTGTCGTCAAAATCAGAATTTGAATTGACAAGTAAAGGTGTATCTCTCCGATTTTGATAAAATTTGGTAGGAATGCAGAACACCCAACAATGTTTGAGATCTATTTTTTTAGCGTCCCATTTTGGCTTTAGGGGATGCAATGGGGGCTCAAACTTACCCCCAAAAACATATTTCTTGCAATATTTTGCTTAAAGACTAGATCTTTCCTTGTTAGGCGCTTAGATTGGAAAAGAAACAGTGGGCCATCCATTAGTTTTTTTTTTTGCTTGAGTGGAGCCGTTTGACATAGAGTCTTCGGGAACACTGTAACCTCTTGACTTTTTATATTTATCTCTCATTTCCGTGGTTCTTAGACTGTAGTCTAGTTCTGCTATAAATTTAAGCACCCTAGTCAGTTCGTAATAAGCCATGGTTATCAATGTCCTTGACCCATGATTATTTTGTCTGCGACCAAAGTTGGTTAACGCCAGTATTTTTAAGTATTTCTGTAAGCCAGTGTCCACCCGATACCTCAGACTCCTTACCTGGTTTCTGATGACTTGGATTCAGGGCAAATTCTTAGATAGATTGAATTCGACATTCAATTTCGACTAATAACAAATAGTTCAAGTACCTAGGGTAAAGTTTGTGAATTTTACTAGTGTGTAACTTATTTTTAATGAGACATCCAGTATATCTTTACATTGATGTATAAAAGATTTTGGTGTCTTTAAACCAGTATTAGGACTTATGTCCTATGTCTCTCTTTATCAGTTTTTAAAATATTTGCATCTCTCAGGCGATTTGCTTATTAAAATGTGAACCATATCTGCAAGGACAAGAGAGCAAATCGAGATATAAATATGGTCAATACACATCTAAAATGTTGGTTATGAAGTTATCGCTCAGGAATACCGCTTAATTACCCCTGCGATTGTTCTAGTCGACTTAAGTTATCTACCCCCAAATTAATGAGTTATAGGAAATATACTATCCAAGAACAAAATCTAGACAAATAAAAATTTGGCTAAAATATGAGTAAAAAGGTAATCAGAAATCTGGCCAATGCGGAAATAAAAGTTTTTTGCACGAGAAAAAATTAATTAATTTTGACTTTACAAGGTTTTGAAATCTATGTTGTATATTGGTTTACAGGTAACTTTAATGTAAATCTATTTAAATTTTAGAATTTAAATAGATTCTTCGTGTTACAGGAATCGATAGGATGAATATTTAAACAGTCTAAATTATGATTATTTAACAACATGAAATAAATAACAACGATATAATTAAACAATTGTATAATTATTCACATTACAATAAGGCCAATAAATACTATTTGGTAGGTACTCTGTTAAATTAACTTTAAATAAATAAATCAGCATCGGCACTATCGACAGTTTAATTACATTGTCACACTGCTTGTTTCTGTGTTCAGGTTTAAATAGTTTGTTTGTCGCAACAACCACGTACAAATTTCATTCGTAGTATTTTGTACACGTTCAATTTTTTTTAAAAATAATATCATAATTGCGGTTAACAGACACAGATGGTTTTAATATGTCCCCAACACGGGATAGTATCAAATATTTCGTAGTTTTCAAATTTTAATTTACAATTCTATACAATATACCATGTGCGCGATTCAAGTATGGTCAATTGAGTTTTTAGAGACAATGTGTTACAACAAGGTGCACGAGAACGAAATTCGAAATTCTGAATCGTCTCCGAATTTATTCAGTCCAATGAGCCTCATGTCATTTCTTTTGAAAATATTTTAAAATGTATTAGAAGGCCACATCAGAGAAATAATTCTAGATAAGCTCCTTCATACGTCAATAAGCGAATCAATCAGATAAATTTACCGAACTGGCATTAAACAATCTAGTTTCCAGGTTTTTGAACTCGATAGAATCCAAGGAAATAATAATGGTAGCATTTTTGGTATAGAAAGGAGACTTAATAGTGTAATAATTAATCTAAAGGGATAACAACGCGAAACGTAGAGCCACTCATAACGGGATACGTCTTGTGATCACCAACCTAAACGAAGAAAGAGTCAGGTTCAGGCCGAATAGAGGAAGAAATTTTATCCCAACTGTTATATTCACTAGTATATGGTGTCCCTGAGGATTAGTGTGTGCAATTGAAAAATTAAATTGAAAGCGAAAAATTCATATTCCAATCCTATTTTATTGTAATATCTTATTGGGACATGTTTCGGTCCTAATTAACCATCATCGGGCAATAAACGTCAATATTCGTTTATATTTACCATTTTTAGACGACCTCCTAGCTGTCATTAAGGCACTTGGAACCAAGGTGCGGATCTACGCAGATGATACAATAATACTCTTAAGAGGTGGTACAATGAGCACCTAGCTCAAGTGCCCGGACATTAAGTGCCCAGTATGTAATGAACTCTTAAGAGGATTGGTAAGGAGGAATGTCCGTGATCCTACAACAAGTAATTGACTCCACTTGTAGTTGGTAAAGTAGGAAGAACCCGAATGAAACCACGATGGTTTCACCAGGAAGAGGGAGGTGGAGCACTTGCTAAAATCCACTTCCCAAGGTGTGAAACTTAAAATATCTAGGCATGGTGTTTGCTGAGACACTACTGGAAATCACATTTGGAAAATATTACTCGCAAGACAAGGTAATCCTATTGACTAGCTGAAAAATATGGGTAATTTTGGAGGCTGTCGGCTTATATGATGTTGATACGCAAATTATTACCTACGGAGTTCATGAAGGCAGGAGCGGGGCGAAGCAGGGCCACATCATAACTTATCTCTATACAAAGAATGGCAAGTTTGGTAATCTCGGAAGCAATATCTTATTTTCCGCCACTTCTGGACTTACCGCCCTTGGACATTGTGCCAGTTATGGGGAGCCAAATTAGCTTCATTTCGTCTTTGACACATAACCAATTAATCGTTACATATTCATATCTATATTAAGTTACTAGAAACGGTGACTTCCGACAGCATGATGAGATTATTATTGTATGTGACGTGTACCGAACCCATGGCCGATACATTACTCACTATCTGCTTTTCAAATAATGGACATGCAAGGAAAAACAAACAGCGACACAGATAGCAGTTTTGGTTTAAAAATAAAGCAGTATATGGCCGCTGCAATATTCTGTCGAAGCCCAAGAGTCAAAAAATATTACAACAACTTTGCAAATGACCAACCACACACAGAATGGTGCTGAAAATATCAGAATTTCATAAATCCAAGCGTATATGATCTGAGGATGTAAAAACACTCAAAGTGTACTGAGGACAGCTGATAATCTATCACCAAGTTACCCGGCTATTATTACTCATTCATGGAAAACGAGTGTTAGAGCAGTTTTACACGTACGAGAATTTTTACATAAATCATAACAAAAATTATCCCGAAAATTTTGGTGAGAATTTTCCTAGAAATTTTGTCGCGCACTTTCAGGTCGTTTTACACAGATAACCATAATCAAATAACAATTTAATTTAACAAATGTGCCTGCTTATAACAACAAATATCGTGAAAATTCCGGTTAAAATTTATTCCTGTGTAAAACAACCTGAAAGTGTCGCGACAAAATTTCCAGGAAAATTTTCACCAAAATTTTCGGGATAATTTTTGTTATGATTTATGTAAAAATTCTCGTATGTGTAAAACGGTTCTTAGGAAGTAATCTTAGGGACTAGAATTTCTCAGTAGTATGACAACAACAGCAGCTATAAACAGCAAATCAGCAACCTTTCCTGTATCGTTATTTTGTATATATTGGGATTTGCGCGTCATTAGCTGTATCTTGCACATAATATACTGCTCATTGTAAATTCAAAGCTCAACCTTTTCCAATCGTCGCATTCATTGCAATGTGTGTATGCGTGGGCCAATCGGGAATCAATGTATTTTCAGTGGTAAAGTACACTTTCCTCTTGTTTACGTAGTGCAACACCAACGTTTCAGACGCGGCAATTACACCTACCCACGCTACGTTGTAAAAACTAGGTAGCCAATATAATAAAAAAAAACATTTTTCTCTTGTCTTGTCGAGAATCCGTTGCAGATTTTATATAGTCTACTTTATTATTCCGCAATAAATTGTAAACTTTTCATCCACTGCTTTTGAAATAGTTCTCAGTATAATAAAATTGCGATGGAAAGAATCGGCAACACGGCCAGCGCGTTTTATTGCTTACCTATTTTATTCTCTTTCTCTTATTATGTACGATATTGCGAGGTTAGTGCATCGGACGTAGATTTAAGAACTTTTCGTTTATAATGACTATTTCAAGTTCGGCGAGGGTGCTATAGTTTTTAATTATAATGTGGTGAGTTACTCAAAAAGTTTAATTGAAATTTATTTGACTGCGACAGGTTTTATTTTGCATAACTTATAATTTAAAATTGTTCATATTATTAAGACGAAATAATCCAAGTCAGATTGTAATAAATAATTATTTCCTATGTATTAAAACAAACTAAATTTCCGATGTCAATAAACGAGAAGATATTTTTGTGTCACCCTACTCGTTCCAATTCCATTGTCAGTAAGAGACCTTTACAAAAACAAATGGCAGAAACATATTGGAGACTAGAAGGGTAAATATAACAGCTGTGAAGAAATAACACATAACATAGCATTTGTAGGTAAGATAGAGTCATAAAATAAAAAAAGTTTCTTTAGAAATAGTGGAAAAGTACAATTGAACTGGACGGAAACATAAAGGTTTGGAACTTTATAATATGAAAGAAAATAATAAAATAAAGAATGAAATAGTCGCTGAAGTAACTGTTAGCTTCGTTTCTATCACGCAAAAGCAATTGAAATGTTGTATAATTTTCTTTTCCAATTAACGTGTTCATCATTGAGATTTGATAAACGGTAAGACATAGATGGTCGATTAAATGAGACAAAATGCACATTACATCAAGGCTTATTTAGCCAGGGAAAAAAATAAAATAAAAGAAATGGTAGGACCTGTAAGGGGAAAAAATCGGCAAAAAAGATCTATTTTACTATTTATTTGCACTTTAGCTCGTATTAGCCAATCGATGTTATATTTTATGGTCTCCACGTTTTCCTGACTTAACTCCAATTTATTTCTTTGGGGCCACATAAAAAAATAGTTATAAAGTTAATTTTTAGTAGCTGGTAGCTCGGGTCGAAAGAGGATGTCCGCAGGGTGGAGTTTTGTGCCCTCTGCTGTGAAACCTGGTTGTGCAGGAACTACTAGCAAAGCTGGACAATGAAGGACATGTGGTATGCAGATGATCTCGTCATTCTGTAGTACAGGAGAAAAAGCAGAACGCTCTAGTAGTTGTACAAGCATGAACCGAGGAAGAGAGTCTAAATATCAGTCCCTCCAAAACGACCACAATAGAATTCCACGAAAAGAAGGAGGTTAAGTGGTCTTGGACCACTAAAACTCATGAGTGAAGAAATAAAGCTGTTAAGGAAATGCAATATCTCAGTATTATCCTAGACTCCAAGCTTACTTAGAATCCACAGCTTCAGAGAATTAAAATCAGGGCGGAAGTAACATTCATATTAGCTAGAAGAGACTATGGAAAAACATGAGAGTTAAGATCTGATATGATATACAGGGTAGTCAAGCCCATGCATCTCTGGTATGGTGGACAACAGTGCAACTGCTATAATTGAACTTAGCAAGATAGAGAGGCTTGCGTGTATAGGAATAACAGAAGAAATAATAGTTACTCTTACAGCAGCAATGGAATTTCCCCTAGACTTCCCCTCTCTCCATTTGGCGATAATGGACGAAGTAAGGATGGGAGATCTCAGATTGTAAGAATTACCAAATGCCAGATTGAAACACAATAATTTTCGCCAACATGTAGAAGGCAACCTTTTGAGATTGAGATCAGAGAACATGATTTACACATACCTTTTTAACAGAAATTTTGTGGTGGAAATCACGAATTGGGAGAATTGATCTAGTTTGCAGACGGATCAAAAATCGAAAGCTGAAGTGGAGCTGGAATCTACAGCGGAGTGAAAAAATACAACGATTCCAATCCAAATCCTTTCAGAAACTGTCGGATGTAAGAAAGCCCCAAGTTAGGTAAGTTTCTCCCTTCGATTGCACATGCTCCAAGGCGCAATGTTCTGAAGTTGCACAGTGCTACGCAATTTGAGAGGAGGTCTGTGTGATCGGGAACCCACAGGAGTACTTTATTCCTTTTGCCTAGCTCGTTTAATTTCCCTAGACATTTCCAGATCATCTTAGAACTGATTTCATGTGAGCGCAGCGCCTTAATGGCTGCTTGACTATCAGACTTGATGATAATCTTCTGCTTTCGATAATTTCTATCAATATTGAACTGGACGCATCTTTCAATAGTGTGTATTTCCACGAAATTGAAAGATACTTGAGTATTTCTCCAAGCTTTCGAAGTACTTTACTCTAGGCCCATATATCTATTCTAGTTTTCTCTGCCGTTTTTGAGCCATCAGTGTACCATTTGCTGGCATTTCAATTCAATTTCATGATGGTGTTATGATCCCACTCGCTCTTGTTACAAAGCTTTGTGGTGAATTCTTTCACAAAGCTAATTAAACAATATACCAAGCTTATACTTGAAACACTGTATAAATATATAGCATTTCGATTGATATTCTGGCTTTCAGATCTTCTACATTTTACGAACACCTTCTATAAACTTTTTGCTTTCAAACATCCCCACAAGGAAAAATTCATTAGCGTAAGACAACATGCCTACTGGTATTTGAATGATGCTACAATCCATATGGATAAATAATTTTTGCTGGTTTTCTTGTAAATTTGGTGGATAAGTGATATTGAAAACATGCGTAGCTGTATATCTGACATAATCCTCTTTCAAAATACAAACAAAAGAAAATAATTATCATTTAAAATGAAATAGTTGGTTGCTATAGCACCCAAAACGTTGAAGGCGACACAACTGCCATTACATCAATGAATAGGAACTAAAACTGCCAAACAACTTTTATTTTTCCAAACAATTTTTGTCAGCCTGCATGTATTTATTCTGCAATAAAAAGAGGAAATTATGACATAAAACTTGCTTACTATTTAATGTGTAAAGGAGGGAGCACATTTTGTATTATATTCCAGCGTAATTTGCACAAAGTTGGAATGCCCGCAGGTCATACGTACATTTTCAGAAAGCAATAGAGCGTTGTATCTCCCGTAAATATTGAAAGCAAAGGGTTGTGATTCTTGTAAAAGTATATTTCAACTCCCATTTAATAATTTGTCTATTATTACTAGTATGCGTATGTCAACTTAAATGATTAACTTATATACACTTATACTTCAGAAACAGTAAATTACTCTGCATTATTAGAGATATTTACAGAAAAGGCTCAAGCAGATATTCTTTGACATTTCAATGATATACCTACTATGTACAAATGATGTGGTATATCTTTACTTACTTAATTAACGAAAATTAAAGCATTCTGCATGATGATGATATGTGAAAATATAGGTACGTAAATCGTCTAGAGTCTAGCTTTACTTCATTTAAGTCAAGGTAAAGACGATTAACTTCGACACGCGAGATGAGGAGTCGGTATGCACAGCATCGAAGTGTTTCCGCTTCAATAGCTGCAGGAGAACTGTCGAGAACTATTTGATACAGCCGTTATTTCATGTTGATTAGAGTTAATTAAGACGCTAGTAACTGCGTTATGCAATAATTCCTTCAATTACGGGAAGAGATAATCATTTAAAGGTAATAAATTAAGTACACGAAACTTGTTTTAATGAGTTAGAATTAGAGCAAGCGCCCGGGACAATGAAAATAAAATAAGGGCACCTTTATTTATTTGTGCGGCCGTGGGGAAATCTTGACAGAAACGACGTCTAATGTTTTGGGAGTGCTGATGAAACGTTTAATCAAAACTTAATTCGTGGATTTTTAACAGTTGTGTTTGCGAGCCTGAATTGTGTCGAAAATGGAGATTGGAATGTTAGTATGTTGTGATTTATAAAGCTATTCTAACCCTAATTATGAGGGGAGCTTTATTAAATTACAATGAAATAGTTACGTACATACATGAAATGCGCGTTTTAGTTATTTGTTGCAGATTTATAACTAATTGTAATTTTTATTCTTTTATTGTTTTTTGTGCAAATAAATTATAGGGAAAAGTGCTTACTTTAAAAAAAAGAAATGTTATAGAAACAGTCATAAGCTACAAGCAAAAGTTTAAAAATGAACTATTTGAGACCTGTACTTCATAGTGAAACTCAGATCCTTCGTCACAGTCATAGACAAGGATAAATATATAGATAGAGTTTAGAGATGCGCAATGTTCGGATCACATGGAGGCCGCCATTTTGATATATGACAGGGTCGTGAAAAAACAATTTAAAGATAAAACAAGGACGTAATGGTAATATTTTAAAATAAAAAAATAAATAAAATGCTCATACTTCCTTTTGACACTAGTATTATACTATATACATACAGGAAATTGTATTTTTTACTGCTAGAAAGACATTACACTAATATTTAATTCATTTTTATTTATTCAAATGTATAGGCTAATACACTAATACTTGGAATTTAAAGTTTCTAGGTTATTTCATATTTCTGGGGTATAGTAAATACACATTATGTCATATGACATTTCTTTATTGGTGACTAAACAATATAAGTTCGTTTAATTTTTTTTCTTACTAATTCGACTTGCAGTTCTTGCGTTAATTTCACCAAACTATGAAGCCGTATTTTACAATAACACTCAATGATCACTTTTGTTCTTCAAGCAACTGTCTGCGATATGCTGAAATTACCAATACATATTCTGAATCTCTCGGATCAGCTGACTATTAATCCATCTGAAATAGAATACATGTCATGTCTATGTTTTGTGTCAACAGTGCAGAAATACCTTTATTCTTTCATTACGACAGTGTACATTTATTTTCTCTCAGATTCTTTGCAGCAGATGTTAACTGCAACAAGCACTCTTCACAAAGGAGAATGCAATAAAGTTATACCACATACCCATAACAGGTAGATTAGAGTTGGCTCTTACTGATGGAAACTGATGTTGTCATCAGGGGATACCAATCTACGGATGCTTTTACATCCCGGTACGCAGCAAGACATTCTACAACATAAACGCTAATTCACATCTAATTATTGACAGTAATAATACCACACACCTCACTAAATGTTCTTGGTTCTCTTAACACTTACACTCTCTTAAAATATTTAAAAAAATGGTCCAACAAAATAAATTATTTACTAACAATGTATTATTCAATAATTCATCTACACTTTAATAAACTACTAATTACTAAACAACTTTAATCAAAATAATAGTATAAGTATGAAATACTTAAATAATACGAAAATATAAACACGAATAACCTTAAAAACAATGCGTTTTATAAACCTCCCAAACAAAACTACTACAACAACAGCTGATCTATACATCAAAATGGCGGTTTCTACACAATCTGAAAGTTCGCGAATGCGCAATGGTCTAAACTTTTTCTAATATTTTTTCTTTTCTAATATTTTTGTCTATGGTCACAGTCAACTTTGGAGGAATGGCAAAAATGTTTGAAAACCTCATTTACATTTAAAAACTCATTTAATTTTTAAAAACAGAGAAAAATTGAATTTCCGATGTTACACACAAAATTTAGTGTAGGAAAAACATATCTAGGCCATGTTGATTGCTTGATTCTGAAAATGTTAGCTTTACGCCTAACACATATAAAGAATGTTTCTTTTTTATTAAAAAAATGTTTTTATAAAACAATGCAAGCACAGAAAGGCAGGCTGTTGTAGATCAGGGGAAGTAATTACTTTTTGGGGCCCACACAATTGCTAATTTTCCTCATCAAGGACGTGCTTGGAAAAGTACAGATTTTGATTATTCTTTCCTCTCCATTTTCATAGTTTTGAATAAAAAGTTTGTTGGCATCAGCTTTTTTCATTCGAATGTAAAACATTTGTTTCCTCAATTAGATTTGGTTGTACTTGCGAAATGATTTTTCCTTCTAATGTTCCTCGCTATACTGACGCTAAACAAGTCACCCCGAACAAAAACTTTATTGGTAAGGGTTTCTTTAATAAAAGTTCATATGAATTGTTGAAGTTTGAAGTAATACAAGTTAATACAATAAAATTAATTCTAGCTTATAGCCGGTTTCCAGTCATTTCTAATTTTTTTTTTTAAAATAATTGTCGAAAATTTAATTTTAATGTAACACCAATATGTTCACAATATTTTCACATTTTCTAGTATAAAAGTAACTGTTTAGATTCTACAACGGCTAAAAGCCCTTCACAAATTACAGAGAGGTCAGGAAGTTTTATCTTTCCCCCGAGAAACGTTGAAAGTGTAACTATTATTACTAGTCGTAAAAATGTCCAGTGATCTGCATTATTTAAGCTACATTTACCTTCTAAGCACTTCACATTATTACTAATTGAAAGCTCCCCAGGAATTTCTGTAAAAGTTTAGCTATAAAAGTTAAGGGGTGAAAGTTAATATTCACGGGTAGAAAAGAGCGCCAAAGTAAATAATATGGCAACAAATTATTTAAAAATACACTTGATGATATGATGATGTTTTACTAATAATTATAAAATCATTCATTAATTTAATTAAAACAAAGAAGAAAAGTCTTCCTTATAAATAACAGTATATTACATACATACTTAATGGATTGGGAGCGAACCTTGAGGTCCGTTAAGGAGCGAGGCTGTAATGAAACGTTTTTTTTTTCGAAGTTTGTACAAGTACTATTTTATTTATAATCATTGACTTTTGCTCAAAATGAACATTACGACTACAAACTCATAATCATAACTATCAAATTAAGCGTTTTCTCGTATTAATTGTGTAATCTGTGATGTGTACCTCTCCCAACTAGAAATCATATACATATCGGCCCGCGAACATTTTTAAATAGGGACTAAAGCTATGCATAAAAACCCGCCGTAGTTGTCATACATATTGCAATGAGCCACAACATATAACAGTAAGGACGAGCTGGCAGAATCATTTTTTCTTTTGTGGTCCGGTTTCAATGACCTTCAAGCCTAGCTGCCATCTTGTAAAGCTGTTGCCGGGAATTGTCAAAGGTGTAGAGTAATTTATATTTTAAAGGAAGTAGGAAAATAGATTAGAAAAATCCACAAAGTTATGCGTTTTATTCTAATTTTATTGCAAATATTTCTGAACAGTTTAGGGTAATAAAAAACACTATTCTAGTAAAAAACTGTTTGATGAAGTAATAGATTTGCAAGTGTTTTACAATAATTCAGTTCACACTCTTTTCTTTTTGTGAAACTAAATCTTCTTATTCATGTTCTTTCTTAATTCCTGTCCTGTTGTATATAATAGAGTCATTCGGAAATTCAAAGAAACTGCGATCATTGTTAACATCAGAATTTATCTTGCAAGAGCGAATGGTACAATAGCATGATGCCTATTGGCGTTTTCTTTCACGGTTATTTCACTAAAATCTAACAATATAATATATTTAAGTTGTTGTAAGTTCTGGATTGGTGGAATTATGATGTTCGGTATTAGAAAAAGCAAACGAAACCAGGAAAAGTGATTGCAAAGAGCACATTTTCCTGGTGTTTTTCCTAATACCGAATATCAATATAGTTTATAAATGTTATGGCCACTAACATAACCTTTTACACAGTGCACCTTATCAAGGTTCATTAAATGGTTTTAAACTTACAACAGGGGTAATTTAAAACTAGTAAAACACGTAAAATAAATAAATTAAACGATATAGATTAAACGGACGAGTAAACTAATTTATGTTTTTATCAATGTAAACAATATCAAACTGCCATATTGGGAGGTTGTTGTTTGAAGTGAAGTTAGGCTTAGAAATTCAGACCCCGATGACTTATCCATTGTCCTTACTCTTTATACTTGGGTGAGCATCAGGGACCATACCCATCACCCTTTCCTCCTGTACATAGTCTTCTAAACAAACAGCAAGCGGCAGTACTTATGCCACAGATCAGTAAGCATAGGTACTGAACTCAACCGAAATTCTATGCACTTAGAAAATAGTTTTGTATCCAGTTACCGACAGCGTTATTTTACGGCGCTAATTTGAAAATAATTTATTGCCAAACAAAAACATCTTACATACATAAGGCTCATTCTTTTATTCATCGATATCCAATTAATATATAAACAGAAACACGCTGTAATCAATATACCTATCGATGAATTAAAAAATACGCCTTAGGGCAACGTTAGCTTGAAAGAAGACAATCACAATGATTTTTGTTTTTAATGCTAAAACATACTGAAAATATGTATAAATAATTCCTATGAATGTTAATTACTTCGTACAACAATATCCTACAGAATTATATACACATTTTGGAGATTAACATGAAAAACCAAAATGTTTCTTGTTTAGCAATAAATTATCCACTTTTATCTCGGACATTCACGTAGATCCGTGGATGTAAATTTAATAACATAGATGTGTTACAACAAAAATCAAGGTTCTTTTTAGCGTTGCCGACTTGTTTTAATAAATTCCATGGAATTAAATACAGTATAACCGAGTTTTCATGTTGTTACACAAAAGTACAGCTGTTGTCACAAGTTTTACTTTCAACAGCTTGTGTAAATGTTAAAAATAATTAAGGAAAATGGATATCATGTCGTGCATTACTTGATTCAAGCTCTCAGTCTAGTTTTATAAATGAATCATTAGCAAGAAAATTACATTTACCTGAAACAAAAGTTAACATTTCAGTCAGTGGTGTAAATTGTTCATTATCCGAAATAAATAAAACAATAACAGTTCATATAGGTTCAAAGGTTAATAATTTTAATGCTATAACAAATTGTCTAATTGTAAAACAAATCACGTATTCTCTTCCAACTGTATCATTATCACGTTCAAATTTACCTATTCCAAAAAATATTAGATTAGCTGACCCTAAATTCAATATGTCAGGTGAAATAGACTTGTTAATCGGGGCAGAAGTGTATTGTAATTTGCTATGTATAGGTCAAATTAAACCAAATAATTCATCTTTATGCTTTCAAAAGATTCAGTTGGTCTGGACCAATGTTGTGACCTGCTGGTCTGGACGGTTCCGAAGTAGCTATCGGTGACTCGTCTTCTTTTTCTTTTTTAACAAGACACTTCTTTTTGCAAATCTATTTACATCAAGGTTATAATTCTAAGATGCGTAATTATTTGTTAAAAGAAGAAATCAATTGGCACTTCATACCACCTCATTCACCTCATCTTGGCGGTATATGGGAAGCAGGTATCAAGTCAGTTAAATATCATCTAAAACGAATAGTAGGTAATGCAGTTCTGATATATGATGAGCTGTACACAGTTTTGACTCAAATTGAAGCAATTTTAAATTTCCGTCCCATTTCTCCAATGTCTGAAGATCCTAATGATGTTAGTTATTTAACTCCAAGTAATTTTCTTATTGGAATGCCACTAACTGCACCATTGGAGCCAAGTTTGTTGGATTTGAAGTTGAATTCATTATCAAGATACCAGTTAATTGAAAGAATTAAGCAACATTTTTGGAATCGCTGGTCAAAGGAATATTTACAGTCCTTGCAAGTAAGATCAAAATGGAAAACAAATGGACAAAATCAACCACAAGAAGGAGATTTGGTTATTATACAAGAGGATAACATACCTCCACTACTATGGGTCACAGGTCGAGTGCAGAAATTGCATCCAGGAGTCGACAACACATCAAGAGTCGCAGTTATCAATACAATCAAGGGCCCAGTAACCAGAGCTACCTCCAGATTATGTTTGCTACCTATTAGTGATCACAAATAACTTTAAATTATCATTTTTTTTCTTTAACCTATCATCAATTATTCATTACGGTATATTTCAATGTTTGAAAGCATATCTTTCAAGGCAGGCGGCATGTTGAGAGCTGTCTGGCAGTAGACATGTTGCTAGTGTAACGAAAAAATAACAAGCGAAATATGCTTTGAATATCTGAAAAAACTGTTCGTTTTCATCTAAAGAGCATATTTCGCCTTGAATATCTGAAAAATTTTCTATAATATTTGACGCTCTGTCAAGTCTTTGTCTTAATTGGAACTTGACAAGAGTTGTTTTTTCGTTACACTGGCAACATGTCTACTACCAGACAGCAAGCAATGCCACTAACCTGTTCTGGATGTCGTGCTGTATATCCGGCTCGAAGGACCAATGTTGTAACCTGCTGGTCTGGACGGTTCCGAAATAGCTATCGGTGGCTCGTCTTCTTTTTCCTTTTTAACAAGACACTTCTTTTTGCAAACCTATTTTTATTCAATTTAAATAATATACATGATGTTTGACTTTTTCTCATTGAATTTTTTAACAACCACACTTTTTTGTTTTTTCGTTACACTGGCAACATGTCTACTGCCAGACTGCTCTCAACAGCTGTTGTAGGGATTGCCAATTAATACATTACGTAAACCTTTAAAAAAATACTAATTTTCCAATTGTAACGCTTCTTGCGGCTGGAGGGAGAACTGAGAGTTTGCAACTCTACTAAGTTCCTTATTTTTGAATGCAAAAACCGGCTAGTTTACAGGGCATGACTTATGAAGTACTAATTTGGCACGCATTGATGAATGTAGGTCTTCGCTGTTACCAGTTATTTCTTCTCATCTTTGTGATTATTTCATTTTGTTTTTTTTCTTAGTTCTTTATTATATCATATCTTTCTGTTGTAATGTAAATTTATACATGACAAGGAAAGGAGAAAAATATTATTAATTAAGTAACATTCAATTAAATTCAGACTGCAGCGTTCAAGAAGTAGTTGGCCGTTTTATATTCGCTTTTCAAAATAGGCCAGTTTTAACTTGTGCCTTAAATATTTCCCATACAAGAGCATGAGTCCATGTGTTGTGTCACCAATCTTAAAAATGTAACGACAATTCTCTTGCTTACATGGAAAGGGTACGATTGTTTTAGCAAAAAGCTTTTGGTGATTAGCGTATACTCACGAGAACCGCAATAACATTACCTCCTCGATCTCCCGGTTCGATGCTCTTAATCTTTTATGACTTAATGAACGAGCGCATACCCTTAATGGCCTAAGGCAAAATGAAAATATTAATGCTATCGCCAGTATAACTACTAAAACACTTTTGCACGTAAGTACCAGAGGGCTATATTTCTGGGGTTTTTAGCCAGGAAAAAGAGGTGATTTGTTCGAAAGTTCTAAAAATTAATATAATGGTTTCAATTAATTTTGAAAACTTTTTAATTGCCTTGCGGAATATTTTTACTTATTTTTTTTATAAGAATTTCTATTTTCTTTAACATTTAGAAGCATATTTTTAATTTATAAGAATACTTTTTTAATTCTTTTTAATATTTTAATTTAGAACAATGCAAATCTTTGTATTGTATTGATTGATCAGAAGTTTAATTAGTTGGATATCTACATTATATTTATAAAATTCAAATATTTCTTCCTACATTGGCGTATTTTTTTGCACAACCGCCAGTATTGAAAACAAAAAGTAGCACTTATTTCTGTATATTATGAATATTAACAAAATATGCAGTTTAGCATGTATCATGAATGGGGTGCAAGTATTGTTGGTTAATGTATTTCAAGTAGTAATCTTTGAAATGATATTTACTCCGTGAGAGCGGACTGTTGAATGCCGAACGTGGGTGTGGCCAAGTGTACTATTATGAAGGGGACGATGCGTCTCATGATTCCTTTAAAAATGATCGGTACGAGCTAAGAACGTGTTGGTTGGTGGTATCGTCACAGCTTGTATTAAATGCTGGAAATTCCTTGTCTTTAACATTCCAGATTTGAGACCAACGAAATATCTATCATCTCACAATAACGTATTGTACTATACCACGAAGAGCAAATTAAAAATTACAAAATATATATTTCCTCAAAAAGTATCTTTTACCATTATAATCCATTATAATGGTAAAAGATTATCCAATTGGTACTAGCGCGTTAAGTGCCATGTGGCAATAATTCTGCTAAACGCAGGCAAATTGCTTTAATTGGAATATGACGAGAGTGATGTGTATAATGGAGTGCGAACAATATGCAAATGTATTCAAGGGTGTGATCCATTGTAAACGTTGAAGAGATGCCGCTATCTTATGCAAATTGACTGTTGTTAAATGCATTAAACTATGCAACTTTATGCAATATGAATATATACATATATTCGGATTAATTTTGTATATATTATATTTTATATTTTTATTATGGATTACCGCCATTACCACCAAATTAATTCGTACAATTCTAATATCTTCTAGCAAATAATCAACATTCACAAGCCAAAACTGTTAACAAATATGTTGAATGCTTTAGTAAATATAAAGAAGTTCTTCAGAAAGATTTGGTTAATCTATTGTAATCCATTTTGTTGAACTAATTCAACATTAACAACGTTTGATAGTTGATAGTTGTACTTTATTTATAAACTATTTTGAATGTTTGGGAAAAATTAAAAATTATTATAAAAACTTACAGCTTTAAACACGGATAAATAAGCAAAAAAAGAATATAGCCTTGACTTTGTTTTAAGACAGTCAAAATATTATATTTCGCGAAATGCGGTCAAAGCGACTCTTCTACACCCGCAATACATCTTATTTTACGTAAACAGAAAGTAATAGCAAATTAAATACATTATTTTTAAAAATAAGACATCACATCTTTTTGTTTTAATAGGATAAATAAAGACAAGAGCTTCTGTTGTCAGGTTATTTTATTCGCTATTTATTCAATCATTCATTTCCTTTGAGCTACAAACATCTCCATAAATTCGAGATATTTTCATCACCAATATAAAAAACCAAGTCAATGTGTGAGTAAAGAAGTTTCAGGGTTTGTAAACAAATAAAATCCTGAGGGTGTGCAAATTTAAAATTTAGATTCATGTAGACCTTCCTTGAAGTAGATTTCGCACGGAGAGTAACTTTTTGCAGATCCTTATAAATTTTATGAATAACTATAACATTTATTTTATGGAGTAACAAGATCAATATGTAAGACTGTAGCAAACTTCTCCTAGACCCACAAACTGCACTAAAGTGGGGTCTAGGAGAAGTTTGCAGCATTACCAATACTACAGTTTGGAGTATTTTTGTCATGTAAGACTGTACACTCAAAAAAAGAATGGATATTACCGAATATGAGAAATATAATACCTCTTAACATATTTTGTTATACGTATAGGGGTAGCAGTATTTTATAATACTAGTCAATATAAAAATATTATACATTTAAATAGTAGAAGTTATTTCTTATAATAAAAACTATTATACTGCCATTGATCGATTATTTTGAGACTTAAAATTATAATGCGGTTTCATACATTATATAATCTATACGTTAAAAAATACTAAACAAGTTTTAATATACATTTTATAATAACTGTTAGAATGAAGTATATTAGTACTTATCGTATTTATATTTAAGTTATATAAATATACTCTTTGTAACTAACACCAGATATCTAGGTATAATATACAAATAATGAATGTTATTTGTATGATCTATTTTTTTGAGTGTGTTATTTTAGTAATGTAAATCCATTAGTTGTAATGCTCCTTCGTGTACAGCACCGATTTAGTTTTAACGTATTGTGTGGTATTTACAAAAATAGAATTGAATGCTGCCGGGAAAGATTTAAAGAAATTTCGTAAAATCCAAATTTGCACGACACAATGACAAGTGGAACTCCTGTACATATCTCAACACGTGCAGCATTGAAGAGATTCGTACGAATAGGTGAATTGGTACTAATAGTCCAATTAACTAACCGGCATGATTTTCCAATCTACCCCCATTCGATTGCCTCGTTTGGGGGTATTTGAGGAATTGTGCGCACAGTTAGAGATATAATACATACTGTTTTGTTTTTCAGAACAAATCCCCGGCATTTAATTTAAAAAAATTTAACTTTAGTTAAATGCGACACTCTATTTTATGTATAATTCTATTTAATGTTCAATACCTTAATTAACTTATAATTGCCTTATTATTGTAATTATTATTATTACAATAAAAAAATACGATAATTTAGCTGTTTCAATTCACCTAGCGACTTCTCTGATATTATGAGTGAGTATCGTGATCAGTGACCCTTTATCTACTACCTACGTGGCACAGGATACTTGTGAGAGCACCAAATTAGCTTTTCGGGCTCTTGTTAACGAATAGGTAGTTTTCGTAGCTAATGAACGCGTCTCCAAAGCCCCTTCTCGGATTGTATAAAATTGGAAACTGTACATTTAATATATCGTAAAAATCACACGAAACGTGCAATAAAAGAACATCTTAAAACAAAACATCGATATTTCTTTATTTATATATCTAATAATCATCTATTTTATTTAATTAGAGACTCTAAGATCACAGGTACGTAAGTTGGATTCAAATACTATATAAAACTAATGTATTCAAATCAAAATATGTATTCAATCTTGCCTGGCACTTTTATATAAATTAGGTTATAGAAATGTCAGAAACTTATTCGGTATATTTTTGATAATCAGAGTTATCTATCAATCAGTGGCCAAATTAATTTTGTAAGGAACCCATAATATTCAAATTTGCGATAAATGTCAAATTTCATATAATAGATCAATTTTATCCCAACTTCTGAATATCAAAATTCCTAACAGCGACTAGAAAATGGCGTTTCTTACAACTTAACCCGTATGAAACGTACCCCGAACATAAACGAAAACTATAATTTACTGGTTAAAATTGAATTAAAACTAAATAGTTATTTTCTTTTTTTTAGGTGGAATATACGTTTCTCCTACGAAACATACGAAAATAAAATGGACACGTGTTCATTGTTTTTATAAAGAAAATTTGTGTGGGCTTAGCTTCAAATAAATCTACTATAACTTTTTTTATGATTCATTTTAAGGATGTAATGCAGAGGACGTTTATATCATTAATTGCATAGTGTTTATGAATATTGAAAAATATTTGAATTCTTTAATTTTAAAACACAAAAAATAATATCTCAACCACATTTCTTTCAATCGTTTTTTAAATTGCATTTGGATAGGCACTAAAAACATTGCTTCGTGCTTATTTTAGGCGGATTAGTGGATTTATACTCATATAACAAAGTTATCATTAGCGATGCTGCTATATTTATTGGTATTAGTTACTCTAAGAACAATTGTCGCCTTTCGAAAATTAATATTATTTATATCTAATAATAACTTCTGTATAATCTAAAATACGTTTAGTGTAAAATTTAAAACCCATTCAATTCTAAGCCTTTGTCAACTTGATTATGCTATACGAATTGTAGTTTATTATTAGAACATCTGAAAAAATAAATTTACAAAGTCAAACTCAACTCTATTTCAGTGGTGGGAAACTAACATAGGTTCTTGTACCAGTTTGAAACGGTTATGTCTGGTATTTATTTTGAACGTTCCGAATATGGGGAAGAAAATCAATGCGTTTATCCCTCTATTGGCAGCAAAGAACTTATCCCACTTCCCTATGCGATAACATCTATTTACATAACGTAGGTATAACAACAGAGAAAGAAAAACAATCCTTGTTTGTATTTTAGTTCTTCGTTTTCCTTGAGAAAGACAAGGAATTCGTATTTTATGCCGGTAGTAAATTATAAACGGTTCCTAATTGTTTAATAACATTTTCTTTAATATGGCAGTATTGTAAAACAAGTCATTTCTTACGTTTAAAATAAAAATGATGTTGTTAATAGCCGACGCTTCATTAATTGTTCATTACACAGGTTTTCAATTTATAAAAACCTATAGCGTTAATGGATCGAGTAGCGAAGTTATCTAAGCAACAGGTGTACAATTAATGCACCACTTGTTAAAGGACAGGCCTGCCCCAGTAAATTACACAATTAAACTATGTCATTTCAATTTATTTGGTAGATAAATTTTATTTATTGTTGTAGATGGAAACAAATGCACATTCCAAACATATGCAAGTATAAATAGAATTTTCTTTTTCAGTAGATTCATTCTCTATATATTTTGAAAGGCATTCGTAGGAAAAATCTATTGCAAGATACCAATAATTACATCTGCGATGATAATAATAGGCATTTTATTATCCAACAGGCAATGCCCAGTTACAGGATAATATATATATGTAATATAACATATCCATGTCTATTAGCCACCTTCGAAAGCGTGTAAGACAGCGCCCGTCTCATGATGTCTGTCCTCGCAAAAAGAACAAGAAAGGTGCTGTTATATCTTGAGGTTAACCTTGACATAGAAAAATTCACACGTTGAAGAATGAAGGGGCAATCTATATTATTGTTAAGTAATTTGTGAAGAAATTTCTTGTAGATCTCTTCCCTCCTCACGCTTAACACCAACCTATTTTCGCAGTAATTCGTCCTGTGGGACACCTGCTTCAGGGCAGATTTATATGATGAAAATTTTAAAAACTTAAGATGGATGGTATCTGAGTATAAAGAATCACACGCATACAATGGGTTCCAAATCAAAGCAACATATTCAAGCTTATTCAAAACATACGCATAATACAATGCCTTAAGAGGGAAGTATCTTTAAAGTACTATTAGAGATACGCATGATAAAACCAAGAGATTTCATGGCCGCAGAACATATGTCAATGATATGGAATCTGAAGGTAAGAGTAGTATCATTATTCGGCTTCGGCTCGGTTTGTAATATTTGCCCGCGGCCTGCAATAGAGCACTTTCCTTCCTCGGTTTGAAATATACTATTACGTAATTAATTCTTACTACCAAGCGTTTGTTTTGTTTTTAATGCCCCTGCAATTATCATGACACAATTCGTCAACCACATGTATTTAAATTAGTTTATAATTTTAATTCAGAAACGGCTTATTTTAAAATTTATAACCAATATATAGTTTTCTCTCCTTCCATTCCTTTTTACATTTTACCATATCATCAGCATTGATGTTTTTTTTCCTTTTCTTTAGCCCCTACAGTGCTGATGAATCAAAATAGAAATAGCTATTTAATTATTTTACGTTTGAAATAAAAGAGATCTGTTTCCGGTTTTTTGTGCTACTGTAAATTTTTCAAATGAAATATGATATGGTATCTTTCAGCATATACATATTAAAGTTTAATTTAAGCACGATACAATAGACGGTTCATATTTTTTTCCCGACATATGAATTTTGAGAGACATTCATTTGAAATTCCAGAGAAATAAATGATTGAAGCTCTATTTCCAAAAAACCCTCTTTCAAATAATGTGAATTTTCATCACTGGTCATGTCTGGGTCTAATTAATCAGGCACTACCATGTGTGGGGGCGGTACTACATTGCAGGCAACGTTTATTTGCAGTATTAACTGGAATGGTATTCGATACGCTATCCATATGCTGTTGGATTTCAAACCTAATGTGGATGCTTACTCAGAGCGCACATTACATTTCTTATTGCATTAGTTGTTAATTATAACTTAAAGGCGTTTTGTAGGTCGCAATAATGTACAAAGTATCTTCGGAAACTTTTTCACGATTTTATAGTTTCTCTAGCAATAAAAGAGGAAGTGTCACGTACAATGTACAAAAAAAAAAAAAATACGACAATAATAACGTTGCTTTTACCGCCTAGTTCAGCTCACTTCTTTTTTTTTTATGAGTTACTCAAGATGAACGTTAGCCAGCTGGTTTTCCGTTCGTGGTGAGTAGCCTCGTCCGTGAAGTCATAAACGTGAAATCAATTGAGCCAGGCGGTAAAACGAAGGCTACTGCAATAAAATCAGCTAAAGTTACTCATTAACCACCGTAATTATTTCGTTAGCCGGGGGATATGAAAAATGGAGCGGTGAGGTAAAAGCTACAAAGAGCTAGAAGTTCCATGCCGGAAATATTCATTCTTTTAGCGCTGAAGTATGTACGGTGCACTTGGAAGTACGTTCTTTCGTTAAATTAACAATTTCTTACGCGTTATTCTATTTCGGTAAAAATATGAAAGCTTGAAATTCATGAATGTTAACTATTGGAAATTGAAATTAGTAAATTAGGTATGCATCAGACAAGCTAAAATTTCGTCGATTTATACAAAGTAATGATCATGTGTGTAAAGCGAGAAGTGTGCTTCGGATTTTAGGTTTCGAGGTTTACGCAAATGCAGATCAGCTCTTTTTTCACCTCATAACACTACCACCAATAGATCTATTGTATTATATGTGTTCAGTGAGTGTACTTTACATAAAAAAATTATGACCAACTGTATTTAAATAGGTTCCTAAAAAATAGATTTACAATACATGAGTGTCCATTTTCATTATTTCGGCGTTTAGGACTTCATTCGAAATAGAATGTGATACTACATTTCTGAAACGCACTTATCGGAATTCTCACAAACGCAAAGAAAAAACACGATGGTAAATTGATGAAAGGGACATTTCTTTTTTTTACGAGTTCGCCTGACAAGGGAGCTGGAGTCCGTGGTATTTGTGTCAATCTTCTACGAGTGCTCGAATCGCTTGCAAAAGCGAAAATGCCGACAGCACTTAGGAGCATTCCGAATATTCTTCTATGTTAACAAATGAGAATTTCTCTTTCTTTTCTGCCACGCAGGCGGTGATTTGACATGTCCCTTTGTATAGTGTAGTTATGACTTTACCTTTTAATATATAAGAATACCTTTTGAGCATGCGTATTCAGTCGGGTCAAAAGAAATTATTGATTATATCAAACTTACACATTTGGGGTACAAATAATTAGATATTAATTAATTAATAAAGAATAGTTACATAATCGCGCAATATCCACAGCTCTGAGAATCTACCATGCACACTTCGTTATTTTAAATGATTTTTCCTTTTTGAATATAAAAGCTTGATACTGCAGGTATACAAAGTCGATTATAGCGTATTAGAGTCAAAAAAAATACCAAAGTTAACTAATATACTTAGAACAGAAAAAAAAAAGAAATTAGCTTAAAAATAAAAAAAAATTATAGCGACTACAATTTTTTTATGCGTAGAATCGACTGTTTTAGAGCGTAAAATCGAACACTGATGTAAACTGGAAGCGCTACGGAAAAGCTATCGCAGTTAAGACTCATTGAACACTATACAACTAGACAAATCCCAGGGACAATCAAATAATAAGGCTAAAGAACTACTGCAGCTTCGTAGGAATCATCTTCGTAGCACAGCAGGTATCTTATTGAAAGAACTAGACAAATTATAATCTTCGCCTAGTTGTAATAGGACATTGTGGCTTGAAATGACGCCTGGAGAAGGTTTGGAATAACATTGGGGGTACCTTCTACAATGTGTGTAATGTGATCATGAAGGCTGTATGTCACATTCTATGTCAAAGCGAGGCACTGGACGCAAAAAGACAAGCAATTTTTGGCAAATCAGAAATGAATTCCGAATGAAGATTGCTTCGAACAACCAGCTGGAGACATGTATAGACGAGCATAGGGTACCAGATTACTGGAATAGCGGATATGATTTAATGGATACAAGAAATGGCAGATTAAATTGAGAATGACAAGAGGTTGCATTACTGAGACTTCATGTCAGAAAACCTCCACAACAAGGCAAATGATACAGGTACTTCTAATAATACCTATGACAAAAGATAAAAATGCAGGTATATTAGGTCATCTAGTTTTAATTTTGGAAATCTTGCAACTAAATTGAAGATAATTCATCAACCAATTACAAATAAGCACAAATATATAATTAAGAGCTTTTAATTGGTTATCAGACGTCCGATATTGCGTTGAATGTAAAAAAAAATAAAGCTCTATAAAAGGTTATATGGGTTATTGCTAAAGTTAATAATAATTTCACATTTCAAAGGAAGCTGTCAACCAGCTTATAGAAGTATAAAAAGAGTAAACGTTAATTCCAGCGACCGAATTCAAATATTCCTTTGAACCGTAATGTATATTTGAAGAGAAATAAACGGGTTTTATGTCAAACTATTTCTCTTTGTGGTAGCCTTACTGAGGTATATTTAAACCATTCTGCATTAGATAATTCATTGGATTATCTGCCTATTTGGCTTTTTTTTAACGTTTTACGCACATCCTCATAAAACAAAGTGCACTTGATGATGTGGGAATCCGTTTTTTAGATATTCAAACGTGTCTGCATCATTCAACGTACTACTGCTGACGCGATTTAACTCTTTGTTAGTCGCTGAACCGCTTTAGCTCTCTCCAGTCGTTCTATTCATAATTTTTTACAATTATTAATTTTTATGATAATAGTCTGTATTCCGTACCTCTTTGATTTCAGCGTTGTTTTTACGACGATGTCAACTGGCTTTACTTATTAAAACCCGGTTATAATATATCGCTAAAAGTACTAAAAAGGTTAAATTACAGTTTAGTTTCTATAGGCCCTATTTATCGCTAAAGCCCATACTAGCTAGCAAACGGGTAATTCAAACTCGAATGTCCTTTAGGAGTCTTCCCGTCCATTTAGCATTCGCAATTTTCTTCTTCCAACTAGTTTCCTTACATGCGTCGATTTCTTTCTGGGTCCGGAAGGAATCATGTCAACTTCACCTTGTGACATACATACAGTTACAGTAAAATGTTTTTGGGTTCCTGCCTTGGCATTTTGTGCGAATCATTGAAGTAAAATGATCTAAACTCGTGCTCTAAAAACATTTGAAATAATAATTTATTAACGATCTGAATAGCTTGTTTCACTATTGCATTTATTATAGCAAACCTTTTCCGTAATGGAAAATAATGACATCTCAAGGTTTGATTGAGAAAAATATTTAAAATATTTAAAATTATTGTGGATTCATAAACATCGAAAATATTTTCTGCAGAGATAATTTCAACCACATAAAATCAAGTAAACATTCTTGATTGGGGGTGCCTAAAATATTTGACTCCACCTGTATAATGGTCTTTCTAAGTTAAGCGGGCATCACTGACAATTGAACGTGTTATAGCTTTCGACGCGAAAACATACTTCAAATGCTACACGGAAAACAAACAATCTATTTTCTTTGTGTGCTGGCGAACAAACTCCTATATTTCTCTAACTGAAGTGCTTTAAATCATATTGAAACCGCGTACAATTTAATATTTTGCATGATTTTACAGAGCACAAGTCTTTTGCTGCTTGTAGTGCCACCTAGAGTAGGTTGTATTCTCGTAAAATCAGATACTCTGTCTTCAACAACTAAATGTAGATCAGGAATTTTATTACGCAGTCCTTTGTGGTATTAATCTTATTCCATTTACGTTAATGGTCCCACCTCCTTTCCCTTCCAATTAATACCAGTCCAAATTTTGCAGGTGGTATTCTTAATTTGGGTTCTTTCATCCAATAACTTATTTGTTCTAAGCACTTACATATTTGCATGCCTATAGACAGATTTGAATTTTCTACACTTACAACAAGTACCAAGCCGTCAGCAAAACCTCTAATTATAGCATATATCTTGATATTTAAATCCAGAATCTCAACACATAAAATGTTACGAAGTAAGTGACCCCCAGGACACCACCTTGCGGTACCCCAAATCCAATTTCTATTGATTCACCACATTCAAGTATCAACTTCCTATTTTTGAAACAATTCGAGATTGTCTCACCACCAACAGCTAAAATACCTAACTAAATAATCACACAACCGAATTGAAAGCGTTTGTAAGGAACTTCAAACTTACCCCTACGAAACTTTGAAAAATACTGATGAATTTAGAGTCAACCTTGAAGAATTAATACTGATCTAATCGGCTTAAAATTATTATTAATTTAGTCAGAAGAAAATTTCAAAAAGTTTATTCGGGAAAGTAAACTCGTGCCTCATAGTGATCTTTGTAATAAAGCCATCATGATATTTCGTTTTGTCAGGAATCAATGTATTTTTTTGAACAATGAATTCAATTACCAAATCGAAAGTGCAGGGTAAGGTTCACTATTTCATGTCATTCATGCATTAAGTTGGGGTGGACACCTAAGGTCCGGGCACTTGAGCTAGGTGCTCATTGTACCATCATTAAGTCTCTTATTTCCACTCGAGCAGCTTGGTGTTCTCTATAAAGCCTAGTATCTTGCCCAATGGAAACTTGAGAACCTTTCTTTGGCTCCAATAGATCTCTCCGGAAAATATTTCTGCCTGAGTACCTTCAATTCCTCAAATGTGCAGATTATGTAAACTCGTTTCCTCCTGTAGTTTCGCATCTTCTGCACCACGGTTCGCTTACTCGGCCTGTGTTGTATAGATGATTTTTCAGGGGGCAGTGTCCAGTTACCAACTGAGTAATGGTTTTAGCTTCTTTCTTGCTGCGCCTGAGTAGGTTATCAGAGAATCCAGCATCCCCATCCCCTATTAGCGCTTTGGTATGGAGTTGACCGTCAGTCGTCCTCCATTTCTTTGTACTTACTTTATCTAACCAGGTCCAGATCTCCCTTCTTGCCCTTCTGGGTGTCTTTTAGAAGGTTCATTGTTTGTGTTGTAAAAGAAAACAATGAGTTTAATCCATTCATTTATTTTAGACAAATTTTTAGTGACAATAGACTTAAGAACTTTGGGGATATTGCACTGGAAAAGTGCGTCACAGAACTGAATTCAATGGAGAAAAATTGTGAAGAAAATTAAGGAAGCTTAGTAATAAAATAATTTAAGTCATGGGCCTTAAAGGCAGTAGAACTAATATATACATCTGATATAATTACAGACATGAATTTTTATGTTATAATTACAGCTATTAAAATTTGATAATAAGAAATATATCAATGGTTTTTCTGTTTACTGAGGCCATAAACGTATTGTTTTTGGTAGAAATCTGCCAATTGCTTATGAAATGATCCACTTATTATTTTTTTTTTATTCCTTAACAAACTCTTCAGATATGTATTTTTAGCAATACATTTCCTGGCCTGAAGACATGTAAGGAATAAATTGATACCCAGCTAAATAGAGTAAGCACTATTGTAGTGTGCATTAGTAAACATTGAGTGTATTTCGATTTCAGGTGAGCAGATTGTATTGTACAAGTATCCTATCTTAGAGGATACAGACGATACATCTTCTTTAATGACATGTTGACACTTAAATGAAGCCTTACAAATAGCAAACCTATACATATTTTCGATAAACGTGGAGATAAGCATCAGAATTACTGGAAATATACCTACACCGTTCCTCCAGGAAATTGTCTAGTCTCTGAAGGGTTTTAAAGATAACCCCATTTGTGGGAGCATTAGCCAGAGACGTTCTTGTAACCTATTTGACGGTCGGTATATTCGCGAAGGCCTGTGTGCTGCTTTTCGCAGACATGCTTTCCAATAACTTACGTGCTAAATCAAGCGTTGCTTAACGGCACTGTGGGTAAAACATCCAACCAATGCATGACTAATAAAAATATATTCAGTATCCTACGTACGTTCTTTTTAGTGAATTAAAGTGGCATGCGTTAGATTAATCCATAACAAGCATATAACTACGCCCGTTGGGAAATATGTGCTTGTTGGATTTCATAATTAATTCGTTCGACGTTTTTCTACAGTGGAAACTGGAAAAAGGCTTCTCTATGTCCGCTGCGTTCAATTATGAGTCGTCATGGTTATTTCATTACTTTGTAAAAGACAGGATGAGAAAAAACGAAATGTTGAAGGAACACACTAATTTTGTTTTCTTACATTTGCCTGCGACTTTATTTCCTGCCAGCAAAAAATTATAATTTCTAAGTCTTCAAGTAAGTAATTAAATATTTTTAAACAATGAAATAAACTACGTTTTTGTATTTTACTGAGCTTTCTTTTGTGTGTAAGAAGATAGTTCTGTGCAATACTCCTAGTGTTATATTCATGTTCCATCTCATATTTTTCAAAGACGAAATTGTAATTACTTTTAACAAATGTAGCGCTTAAGTTTATAAATACATACACAATGAATTAATATGTTATGGTCTCTAACACATGCTTTCTGAGCGACAAATACACGCCCCACGTCCACTGCACTACCCCAAAACAGAACGCCATACTGAAGTTGAATGCACATTAGCCCTGCAATTTGACCAAGATTCGTTGCAATCATTCTCAAAGCGTAGCAAAGACTGCTCAATCTGGACGTCAGATTGTGAATATGTCCACTGCACGTGATCCCAAGATTCATCCTTAACCCCAAGAAGACCACAATAATATCTTAGATATTTTTTTTTTTGCTAGACGCTATTGAATTGGTTTCGTCAATATTTAGTTGCAGGTTTTCTGTTGGGACAACTGGTTAAGTGTTTGTAGATTCATTTCTATGGAGATGATATATGCAATTAAGAATTAGCTCGCATTACAGGTTATTAATCATCCGCAAACAACATCATGAACCTGTTCACAGCATAAGGTAAGTCCTCTACGTACGGTAAGACACATAAGACTGGTGCGAGAATAGAGCCTTGCAGAATCCCATATCTACATCAATCCCTTTCCTAATTTAATTTCTTGATAAATACTGCTTCTTGATTGTAAAAAGGAAAGATTTCTGATAATCACTCTCAATACATAACAAAGACTGATCAATTAGGACGTCAGGTAGTCAATAGGTCCACTCCACGTGATCGCAGGATCCATTCTTAACTCCAAAAAGGCCGTCTCTTCGACGACAGTAAATATTTGCTGCTGATACACCACATAATATTTTCATATTTCTGCTAGATGCTATTAAATTAGTTTTGTCAATATTTAGTTTCAGGTTTTCTGTTGGAACCACTGATTAAGTTTTTGTAGATTCATTCATATAGGGATGATATATGCGGTAAGGAATCATCTCGCATTAAAGGTGATTCATCATCCTCAAACAACACCAGAAAACTGTAAATCATCTACGCACAGTCCAAGAATAAAAGCCGTGAGAAACTCCACATAATGTACCCTTTCATTATAATTTATTTTTCCTCTACTGTCACTATGTGCGAGCATAGAGTTTCCTGTTCGCCAAGAAGAATTATATTCAATTCTAGATGACTATGCTTCTTTTCAATTTAACCGACAACACGGCATGATCCACTCTATCAAATGTTTGAGATAAGTTCATAAAAACGCTAGCTGTAGTTCTTTTTAGTATTCAAAGCCTGATTCATCATGCAGCTGAAAAGTTGCTTCTTGTCGATATGTCCCTTGTGTAACCATTAAAATTTTGATATAAGATTTTGTTAAAAAAAAAGAAAGAAAAAATCATTCTCCGCTGCACTATTTTTTAAATTACTTTTTCAGAGCGTCGAAGTTAACACTATAGGCCAATAATAATTGATAATAATATCTTTCACCTTTCTTATAAATCAGCTTTATTATGGTAAATTTTTTACTTCTTGCGAAAATTTACCATAATAGCCATAATCGAGGTGTGTATCAAACGCGTTAATGGCGTTACCACATTATTGCAGCACCTTTTCACCAAAGATGCTGGTATCTCATCCGCTCCAGTAGCTTAAGAGCTATTGAGACTGTGTATTGTTGTCTTTACCTCAGCTTCATCGACTGAAAATAAAGAATACATCTTTGTTACGTGTTTAATGCATTTTCAAGGTAACCCATCATTATTTTCAAAGCTGTCGCATGTGTGTATAAAGCATTTGTTCATGCTATCTAGAATAGCTTTCTAACTTTCATGTACATTAGCTAAATCCATTAAAGTAATGTTGATGTAGGTTTTATTCCTTGCAATTAGTTTAATAATTGTCAATTTTTTTGTTTTTATTGTTGGACTTCTCTACCAATTCTATATATTTCTTCTTACTTTCTGCGAAGATAGATGGCGTAATCCTTGGGATTATGTAATTTGCTGCATATATTATGTTAAAAGAATCTTTTAATATTTGTTATAATTTCGGAGATATTAATAAAAATTGGAAAATTTTTCAAACTTTTGAAGGGGTAGGCCCCGAAATCAGGGGCGATTGGGGCGCCAAAAAAAAAATACGTACTTCTTATTTTCAGGTACTCTTTTAGTCTGTGAAGTTTCATCGAAATTTTGTCACCTGCCGGTGATCCCTTGTCAGTAAAAGTAGTTGTTCAACTAACTAAGGAACAGTTAAGAACTCTCTCAGTATTATCAAATATTATACCAGTATATATGGTGAAAGAAAGGTTCCACGGGCGTACTATAGATGACACCACTAGCATTTTCTATTGTTGTGCATTTGTAGTGGTAATAAATTTCCATAAGAGAATACTTGTGGTGCCATCTATAATACACCAGTGGAACATTTCTTTGACCATATGTATACTGGTATAATATTTGGTATTGTATTTGCCCTTTTTCTGCAATTCACTTCTTCATGTTTATATACTTATTTTCTGAAAAATATTATTGGAGAGGAGAGAATATTAATTTTCCGAGATATTAAAATAACCGTCAGAATTTTATAAGGTAATTAATGAAGCGATTTCCATATTGGTTTTTTCTTTAACATTCTCCCGTTTTCAAATACTGACTAATCTAATAGATTGGGCTTGATAAAACGTTCAATGTTTACTAATATCAGATATTGAAATTGCGAATCAACAACCTAATGCAATTAATTTGTTTTATGTCCTGCGGGGCACATTTCATACAAACAAATTTCTCCCTCCAATTTCAACATATTTGTCGTTTTATAATGAACATACAATATATAGGTATACAAAACACAAAAGTCAAAAGAGTATAAAATATATTAAAATTCATAATAACTTTCATCCACCTGATGAAGCCACCGTGTGGTGAAACAATATTGTAGTGGTCAATTTTAATATATTTTATACTCTTTTGACTTTTGTGTTTTATTTACGATTTGAAGGTAGAGTTTAAACATGTATCACCTCATTCCATTAATATAGGTATACCTTGCTCATGTTAAGAATCTACGTATGTGTTATTCGATTGCGTTTGCGATGTGCTGCTCAATTTATACACACCTACCTATACCAAAGTTGACAAGGTATTTTTTTGAAATTTGAGAATTATAACAGATAGCTTATCTGTATTAGAGGCGTTAGGGAATTTAAAAATCCGATTAATTTGTTAATAGATATTTGGGATATGTTGCGTGAGTGGAATATAAAACTTTTTTGGACTAGGGCTCACGTAGGTGCAATCGGTAATGAATGGGCGCATCAATTATCGAAAGAGGCGGTGTATAGGGGAGATAGCGCGATTATTAGATTTGGACTAATTTCGGTTACCGTAGTTAAAAAAGCGTTTAGGGATAAACTTGATGATGATTGGCAGAGTATTTGGGATAATACCTTAAATGGCAGGTTGACTAGGAAATTTATCGGTAGCGTTACACGTTTTAGGGAAATGAGGGTTAATTTATCGTATCAGGTGGTAGAATTAATAATAGGTGACGGTAATTTTAAATCATATTTATGTAGAATTGGGAGAGTTAATGATTTGCTTTGTGAATGTGGTGGGGTAGATACAGCGGGGCATGTCTTATTTAAATGTCAACTCACTGGTGAGTGGCGGTCGCGTACGGAAGTTAGGTCATTAGCTAAGGGGTTAACTTGGCCGCGAAGCGAAAGAGATATTAGAGATAATGAGTCGGTCCAATGGTGGGCATTTTTTTTAGTAATGTTGATGAAGAGCTGAATGCAGAATTCACTGGGACATTTGACTGATTGATTGCATTACTGTCAAGTGGTAAACGGAGAACAATTTGCACATTTATTGCAGTCTGAAATTTGAAACAAAGAAAAAAAACTAGTTTTGAGCTATCAGTATTTTCTTTGCCTTTTAAAATATTTTGTTTCGCTGGAAATTAAATTATGTTGATGTTTCTATACGTAGTTTTTCATTCTACATCCCAATGTGTCAAAATATTTAGGTTGTCTCATTAAGGAACACAAACGTTGAAGACAATTGCTGCCAAACAGGAAGCGTAAACAAAATGACGATTTCATAAGAAAACTTCCAAAAGTTAACTGTATATCCATACCCAATTTTAAAAAAATGCCTTCTCAACTAACAAAGCTATATATGTCACCGTTCCGGTACTATACTAAGTATATATTATTATATATTAAATGTAGAAAAATACATACAAATGTCGCTATTGACAGACATCGATGTTTCGCCTTTTCAAGGCTCGTCAGTGTCACTTTTGCGACATTTGTATGCACTGCTCAAGGCGTAAATAAAGCTACTTGATATAGGTGATACTGTGTGAATGTAAGATATTAGAAACTCATTATTTTGCATCAGCGCAAAATTTAAAGCTTACTCCAAATAATATTGCGAATTTGTGTTCTAATCAGAACATATAGATATTATATTGGTAAAATTAGCAAATACCTTTAAAAAATAATGGGTTTCTTTGTATAACTTTCCGAATTTGACGTGGATCTGAAGGTGACCCTCAGAGGTCGAAACATGTAATCGAATTCTCAAATTATGTATTTGTTTGCCAGAACGTTAATTAATTTTGCAAATAAATATTCTTTTGTAAGCGCGCATGGGTATAGAGAAAATATACTGAAAATAATCGATTTTTGTTTATAACAATCATAATGGTAATAGGTCGTTAATATCAAATTTAAAGATGTACTTCAGGAGTTAACCTAAAAAAAATAAATGTTTTCCTCTTATAAGATCACCGCGGTCATTTCTTAAAAAAAAAATATATAAGAAACGTAATACAGCACAGAAAATATTTAGCTCAATAACTGCTTTTTCTCATGAATGATATGTCAATAAAAGTTGAAGCAAATAGACGGTCGATCCTTCCAGATGTTTTATTACCGTAACTTCTGAAAACCTAGCTTCAGCAAATATTTTTACTTAGAATGCCAATTTATACGTCAGTATAGGTGGTATGGCGTTGTGTCGTAAAAATACTCTATTAATTTGTTTATTCAGTCATATGTAAATCTCTAGAAAGATATGTATATGCTAAGAGAAGAAAGGTTGCTTTCCAGTATGAACAGTGCGTCACAATTTTTAGGTTTTTCTTTATATTTTAGCTACATCACCAAATACATCAGTAAAATAAAGTGAAGAGGTTTTTAATGGTATATAACTGTTGTGAATATTTATTCAAAGGGAACATATAGCATGAACACATTAATTTAAACAATTCCCGCTATATGAAAAGGAAAAAAGAACGCCTATTATACTATACTAAGTACAAATAAATAGATAATTTTTCGCTCTTACGCCATAATTTTTGGTGATGTTATCTAAATTGGTGTACACATGTGGTTGACATAAACAGATAGCTATAGGTACTCAATCATAAATGTAAAGTTGCTTGTTGATGTTACCTACTACATATTTTATCTTCAGCGCAAATTTATTCAACGCAGCATACATAGGTATCCACTTATTTTACTTATATTTACTAGATGCTGCGCATCTAGGAGTAGAGGAAGGTGGTACTTGGACGAAGGTGCGTTTTTTGAAAGTCGGTCCATTTCACTTGAAAATCATAATGTGCAAGTACGTTTTTAAGTAGTTTAACTTTGTTCTACTTTTGGAAACACCCCTGATAGTTGAAAATATTTTTTCCATCTTGCCATTCCCATTCCCATTCCTTTCCCATTTCCCTTTACCTACCATATCCCATTCCCTTCCCATTCCCTTTCCAATTCCTTTCCATTCCCTTTCCCATTCCCTTTCCCATTCCCTTTCCCATTCCCTTTCCCATTCCCATTCCATTCCCTTTCCCATTCTTTCCATTCCCATTCCCATCCTTCCCATTCCCTTTCCCATTCCCTTTCCCATTCCCCTTCCCATTCCTTTCCATTCCCTTTCCCATTCCTTTCCCATTCCCTTTCCATTCCCTTTCCCATTCCCTTCTCCCATTCCCTTCCCATTCCCTTTCCAATTCCCTTTCCCATTCCCTTTCCCATTCCTTTCCCATTCCCTTTCCCATTCCCTTTCCCATTCCCTTTCCATTCCCATTCCCTTTCCCATTCCCTTTCCCATTCCCTTCCCATTCCTTTCCCATCCCTTTCCCATTTCCCTTTCCCATTCCCTTCCCATTCCTTTCCCATTCCCTTTCCCATTCCCTTTCCCATTCCCTTTCCCATTCCCTTTCCCATTCCCTTTCCCATTCCCATTCCCTTCCCATTCCCTTCCCATTCCCTTTCCCATTCCCTTTCCCATTCCCTTCCATTCCCTTTCCCATTCCCTTTCCCATTCCCTTCCCATTACCCTTTCCCATTCCCTTTCCATTCCCTTTCCCATTCCCTTTCCCATTCCCTTCCCATTCCCTTTCCCATTCCCTTTCCCATCCCTTTCCCATTCCCTTTCCATTCCTTTCCATCCTTTCCATTCCCTTTCCCAATGCAACGATCCAAACACCCACAACATGTCTGTTGCAAAATGTCATTTTTTTAATAATATTCCTCCATTTTTAGTCGCGCTATCATGTATTTGATTCTATTTCAAATAGTGGCCCAAAAAATTGCATAAGTCTCAAGCCTTCAAAAAAAATTGCGTTTTCTTTTATATTTCAAAAGTCTCTGCCCCATATTGCGTCCCCATTTATTTGCCAAAAACTAATATCAGAATCAATTTTAGCGACCTCAAAAACGCTTGCATACGAATGTCTGTTGCAAAATGTCTCCTACATTTCAAAATTTTCTCTTCAATATTGAATCCTCCATTTTATTTTTCTAAAAACTCTTGTAAGAACCGAATTCAGCAACTACAAAAGGTTTTGAACACAAATATCTGTTGCAAAATGCATTTTTTTAATACTCTTACTTCCATTTAATCGCGCCCATTCTTTTTTTGATTCTATATTCGCAAATAGTGACCCCAAAAATCGCGTAAAAATCCGATATATGTCTGCTATTTTATTTTTCTACGTAAAATTTAAAAAATGGAATATTATATAGAAAGTCTTTTTTCCTAAAATCAAAAATAGAACTGTAATCAAAGACAAGTCTTCGGTTGGACAGTCTATATAGTCAAAAATATTTTTAAAGTTATGCCCCATCGAATTCCAATAATTCGAAGTTTTAAAAATTGAATTTCCCGCTGTTATTGTGACAATATTTTATAACATTTTCGACTTACCGCATTTTTATGCACTAATTATGTTTTTATTTTAATATACACTATTAATAAAAGCGATAGATACATACATTCTCCACGCGTAGTGTAATAAATCGAAAACGCTGTAGATTTCATAGCATTCAAAATAAGATATAATATGTGCTATGCGAAAGTTTAATAGGCATTTGACGAAATAAATAAAAGCAAATATTCCGTGTGTTGCTTCGCTTTAACATAAAATATGTTTTAAATTCATTATAAAAACGAATATTAATCCATTGACGCAATATGTGTGTTTTGGTTTTTATTTTATTTACTGAACTGTTACTTGCTTGACTCCTTTAATATTCATTTCATAATAATTTTGCGAATTGACAATTCATTTATGAATGCTCTACCTCTTCGCTGCGCGCGCAGTTAAACCACTTTCATTCGTATCGCACCGACTTTCGGTTATCTTATATTTTACGCGTTTGTGCAACGGAAAATTCCACTTACGTTTAATCACGTCAGATCACCGTTTAATATTTGTTTGGTCGTACACTTTTCTAAAATAGCCTAGCTGGGAACTCTATAGTACGCCAGCGGAACTATTCTTTTCCCGTATTATATATTTGTTTATATTTACAAAATAATAAACTAATACTTTGTAATATAATAATAGTTATACAAAAACAATTTCACATATACTTAATAGATGTTTTCTTGTTCGTATTTTCAATATTATTATTAAGGAAGTTTTTGAAATCAAAATCTGATCTACATATTTTACAAACAAATTCTAAAAACTGTAATTCGATTTGTGTCGTCATAAAAAGCAATGAAAATAAACATTAAGAAAGAATAACTATTTAAAGGTAGGTAACAATTTTGAAAGTGTATGTTTTTTAACAGTTTGCTAATATAAATTGCCAGTGGGCATTTATGTTTGATAATTAATTTTATAGATCTACATTAATTTTTTTTATAAAACTAAACCTTAAATACTCTTTGCAATCAAAGAATGGCTTCAGTAAATTTATTTCTTCAAATAATTATATACGAATACACTTGAAGTTTTTTATAACTACAAAAGGAAAGTATATTTGTATCCTGACAGTCGTAGCGACAACTAATCCCCTTGTTGTTATGCGCCAAACGTACCGCGCAAGCCTTTCGGTCAGAGATTAAACATTCGCAGAATTTTACTTGGTTTCCGCCAAATAATGTAGTATTAAAATTCTTAGAATCTGCACACGCGCAATCGCTGGTAGATTAAAGGAGATATGTGTCTTTCCTTGCGTTTCCCAATGGCTAATTTCCCTATGTCGATAGGGATGTAGTGATAGTAGACACCGAATATGAGATTATCTTTACTTAGGGCTAATTATATAAAATATTCTGCGTTTAAATAAAATGATCCACTCTCATAATAATAACTACAATTCCAATTTGACGATTTTTATATTTATTATTATTATACTGACGCTCGCAAATAATGAAATTTTGGATATCATTAATACTGTCGCGAAACTCTAACCAATTCTCAATAATTTCCATTAAAATTAGGCAAAATAATTTTGTTGGCAATTTTATGTTATTTAAATACACTAACTTCTGATACATGAATAGATTCAGCATTGTTAGCTACCTGCGTCAACGGTTTCTTCATACGAATTTACTTTAAATTTTAGCGTTGGTCAGTAAATTATAAAAATTATTCTCAAATTGTTTCGCGTTCTGTAACTTGTAATTCGCTATCGCTGTGGCAATACTTCGAATTCGCGCTGTATTTCGTCAAATTGTTGTGATAAATTTCAAATGAGAAAGACGTATTTTCAGTTCTGTTACTACGGAATTTTGTCTGTTTGCGTAATTTTATTAGAAAAATCCGTTAAATACTTTTCAAACAATGTTATTTGCGCTTTCATAGCACCACGCTTTTTTATTAATGTTTCTATCGACATTGTACGTTTTTAAATGTGTATATATCAAATTCTGAAAGAAAAAGGACTTACATGTAACGTTAATGGAAGTCACCACGTGTTTTTTGTCAAAGATGGCGATGTGTGGTATTCGTTCTACCCGTGTGGCGTGTGGATGTTTCTCGATGTTTTTTAATGCTTTCGATCTTCGTACTGATGGTTCTGATGTACTAACGTGCGAATCCGACTCGTTTGGACAAATGTTGTGTGTTTTATTGAAAGAAAATGATTGAAACTGATGTTTTAATAGCACTCAAATAAAACGATGTGTTTCGTAATGACGTGTATTAGTGGACTGTGTCCTGACGACTGAGAAACATAATACAACGTGCCGTTTGGGCATGCGCATAATACAAACAGTAAAAAATAATAACATTCTAACAGTTTATATTTTAAAATGTTTCCGAATATAATAAATATTAAAATACAAATTATTCACAACTACCAATTAATGTAATTCAAATGCAGCTTGGCTTTGAAAAAGCCGTTTTAAGTTGAAATTTTATTTTATCTATCTGGTCGCCATCTAGTAGCGCTCGTGTTTATTTCTACAATCGTAACGAAGTGTTTTCCGTGGTTTTTTCTATAAAATTGAATCGCGAAACACCTTTAACGCTTTTAAAATATGTTCCGTAACCCGTCCGGGATTTTCTAAACTTACCTTTCGCATTAACAAACGACCCTAACGCTGAAATCGATTTTAATATAATAATAATAATGATATATGTGGCGCCATCTATGCTCCTATGTGACGATTATTTGTACCGTCGTTATAATCTTGTAGTGAAAAACACACACTATAAAATCGACTCATTTTGAGAAAAATATCGCGTTTCGACCTAATTTTAGGGTTCGAACCGTAGAGGAAACATGTAAGAACTGTTTCCCACGTCGAGCCCACTTTCAAGTGCCACCATTTAGCGTAAGCAGCGATCAGTACGAAATAGCCAACTTTGACGTTCCAAATCCATCGAAATCCGCTTCGATGACATTTCTCGGTCTGCAGGGCGTTCGTTTCCCACGCCTACTACGATCTAATTTTTGTGCGAATTTTCTCCTCTTTTCCTACTTTTAATTATTAATAACGATACGCCTATGCAGTAGACACCCCGCTACCTTTCGCCCATCTATTATTTCCCTTTTAATCCATTTCCCCTCGGCGCCTATTCCCGCCGACTTTTTCACGCCAAATTTAACACCCTATAGATAGGGCGACGCCTATGGTGTGCGACAGAGAGTAGAAAGGGACACACCTGTCGCCTTTTATTATTATTAACTAGATGCTGCGCATCTAGGAGTAGAGGAAGGTGGTACTTGAGGAAGGTGGTTTTTTGAAGTCGGTCCATTCACTTAAAACTCATCTTTTATAATTGTGCCGTACGTTTTAAGTAGTTTACTTTTGTTCTTACTTTTGGAAGCAACCCCTGTATAGTTTGAAAATATTTTTAGGTTATGGCAGCATGGAATTCTGCACAACTTTTATACAAAGTTTTTGTTGTACGTATTATATACACGTGATTCTTGAAGACACCGAATATGAGAATATCTTTACTTAGGGCCTAATTATATAAATATTCTGCGTTTTAAATAAAATGATCCCACCACTCATAATAATAAACTACAATTCCAATTTGACGAATTTTTATATTTATTAGTTTTTTATTTAATCCTTCGCGAGATCATCATTATTATAGCCAGCGAAAATTCCATAATATTGAACAACTCATTAAATTACGTCTGCTCGACAAAAAGTTATATTAGACGTTTGTTAGATAAAGCACAAAAAAAAAGCGAGAAAACACAGCTGATACATTTTGGTTTTAATAAGCTATATATATTTCAGTGCTTATTCCTCCATCTAATATTGTCTGCTTATTATATAGATTTTTTTTTTGTCATTGGCCGACTCAGATGTAGCAAGGTATTTCACATACGGTAAACAATCAATTTAGTAAATAAGATAGAAATAGAAATATATGTTTTCCTATCCCTTTTTCTCATTTCGTTGTCCCTTTCCGTAATCTCTATTCCTTTATCGATTAACCCGTTTCCTATTAATCTCTCTTCCCTGTTCCTTATTACCTTTCCTTGATTTTCCCTAATTCCTTTTCCTTCGTCCCTAGTCCCATTTCCCTACTCGCCTTTCCCTATTCCTTTCCTTATCCCTTTCCCCCTTTTCCAATTCCCTTTCCCTATTCAATTTCCCCATTCCTTTCCTATATTTCTCTACTTATTCCTATTCCCTTTCGCCATTCCTTTTCCCCATTTCCTTTCCCCATTCCCCTTCCCTATATTTTTTCCCATTCTCTTTCCCATTCCGTCCCTAATTTCATTCTGCTATTCCATTCCTGTTCCCTCTTCCTTTCCATCATTCCCTTTCCTAGTTCCCTTCTCTTGGTTCCATTATCTATTTCCTCTTCCCCCACACCTTTTCTAATTCCTTCCTATTCCCTTCCCATTCCCTTTCCCATGTCCCTTTCCCTTTCCCATTCCCATTCCCTTTCCCATTCCCTTCCTTGCCCATTCCCTTTCCCATTCCCTTTCCATTCCATTCCCATTCCCCTTTCCCATTCCCTTTCCCCATTCCCTTCCCATTCCCTTTCCCAATTCCTTTCCCTTTCTTTCCCTTTCCCATTTCCCTTTCCCATTCCCTTTCCATTCCTTTCCCATCCCTTTCCAATTCCCATTCCCTTTCCCATTCCCTTCCCATTCCCTCCATTCCCTTTCCCATTCCATTCCCCTTTCCCTTTCCCATTCCTTTCCATTCCCTTTTCCCTTCCTTCCCCTCCTTTCCATTCCCCTTCCAATTTCCCTTTCCCACTTCCCATTTCCCATTCCCCTTCCCATTCCCTTCCCATTCCCCTTCCCATCCCTTTCCCATTCCCTTTCCCATTCCCCTCCCTCCCTTTCCCAATTCCTTTCCCATCCCCTTTCCCATTCCCTTTCCCCATTCCCTTTCCCATTCCCATTCCTTCCCATTCCCACTTCTTCCCATCTCCTTTCCCATTCCCCTTTCCCAATTCCCTTCCTCCATTCCCTTCCCATTCCCCTTCCCATTCCCTTTCCCATTCCCTTTCCCATTCCCTTCCCATCCCTTTCCCATTCCCTTTCCCATTCCCTTTCCCATTCCCTTTCCCATTCCCTTTCCCACTTCCCTTTCCTATTCCCCTTCCCAATTCCCTTTCCCTTCCCTTTCCCATTCCCTTTCCCATTCCCTTCCCATTTCCCTTTCCATTCCCTTTCCCATTCCCTTCCCATTCCTTTCCCTTCCCATTCCCTTTCCCATTCCTTTCCCATTCCCTTCCCATTCCCTTCCCATTTCCCTTTCCCATTCCCTTTCCCATTTCCCATTCCCATTCCCGTTCCCATTCCCCTTTCCCATTCCTTCCCATCCCTTTCCATTCCCTTCCCATTCCCTTCCCATTCCCGTTTCCCATTCCCTTTCCCATTCCCTTTCCCATTCCCTATTCCCATTTCCTTGCCCATTCCCTTTCCCATTCCTTTCCAATCCCTTTCCCATCCCTTTCCCATTCCTTTCCCATTCTCCCTTTCCCATTCCCTCTTCCCAATTCCCTTCCCATTCCCTTTCCCATTCCCTTCCCATTCCTTTCCCATTCCCTTTCCATCCTTTCCCATTCCCTTTCCCATTCCCTTTCCCATTCCCTTCCCATTCCCTTTCCCATTCCCTTTCCCATTCCCTTTCCCATTCCTTTCCCATTCCCTTTCCCATTCCTTTCCCATTCCCTTTCCCATTCCTTTCCCATTCCCTTTCCCATTCCCTTTCCCATTCCCTTTCCCATTCCTTTCCCATTCCCTTTCCATCATTCCCTTTCCATCCTTCCCATTCCATTCCCTTTCCCATTCCCTTTCCCATTCCTTCCCATTCCCTTCCCATTCCCTTCTCCCATTCCCTTTCCCATTCCCTTTCCCATTCCTTTCCATTCCCTTTCCCATTCCCTTTCCCATTCCCTTCCCATTCCCTTTCCCATTCCCTTTCCATTCCCTTTCCATTCCCTTCCCATTCCCTTTCCATTCCCTTTCCCATTCCTTTCCCATTCCCTTTCCCATTCCCTTCCCATTCCATTCCCATTCCCTTTCCATTCCCTTTCCCATTCCCTTTCCCATTCCCTTTCCCATCCCTTTCCCATTCCCTTTCCCATTCCCTTTCCCATTCCCTTTCCCATTCCCTTTCCCTTCCCTTCTCCCATTCCCTTTCCCATTCCTTCCCATTCCTTTCCATTCCTCTTCCCATTCCCTTTCCCATTCCCCTTTCCCATTCCCTTCCCATTCCCTTTCCATTCCCTTTCCCATTCCCTTCCCATTCCCTTTCCCATTCCTTTTCCCATTCCTTTCCATTCCCTTTCCCATCCCTTTCCCATTCCCTTTTATAACATCCCATAAGTTACAGCTTTAAAAATAGTTGGCGATTTTCCCTATATTTCAATTTTCTTCCCACTTTATTCGCCATTTATTTTCCAAAAATATTATCAGCATCAAATGCAACGATCCAAACACCCACAAATGTCTGCTGCAAATGTCATTTTTTTTAATAATATTCCTCCATTTTAGCGCGCTATCATGTATTTGATTCTATATTCGCAAATAGTGGCCCAAAAAATTGCATAAGTCTCAAGCCTTCAAAAAAAAAATTGCGTTTTCTTTTATATTTCGAAAGTCTCTGCCCCATATTGCGTCCGCCATTTTATTTTGCCAAAAACTAATATCAGAATCAAATTTAGCGACCTCAAAAACGCTTGCATACGAACGTCTGTTGCAAAATGTCTCCTATATTTAAAAATTTTCTCTTCAATATTGAATCCTCCATTTATTTTCTAAAAACTCTTGTAAGATCGAATTCAGCACTACAAAAGGCTTTGAACACAAATATCTGTTGCAAATGCCATTTTTTTAATACTCTTCTTCCGTTTTAATCGCGCCATCTTGTTTTTGATTCTATATTCGCAAATAGTGACCCAAAAAATTGTGTAAAAATCCCCGATATTATGTCTGCTATTTTATTTTTCTACGTAAAATTTAAAAATGGAATAATATATAGAAAGTCTTTTTCCTAAAATCAAAAATAGAACTGTAATCAAAGACCAAGTCTTCGGTTGGACAGTCATATAGTCAAAAATATTTTTAAGTTATGCCTATTGAATTCCAATAATTCCAAGTTTTAAAAATTGAATTTCCCGCTGTTATTGTGACAATATTTTATAACATTTTCGACTTACCGCATTTTTATGCACTAATTATGTTTTATTTAATATACACTATTTAATAAAAGCGATAGATACATACATTCTCCACGCGTAGTGTAATAAATCGAAGACGCTGTAGATTTCATGCATTCAAAATAAGATATAATATGTGCTATGAGACAGTTAATAGGCATTTGACGAAATAAATAAAAGCAAATATTCCGTGTGTAGCTTCGCTTTAACATAAAAATATGTTTTAATTTCATTATAAAACGAATATTAATCCATTGAGCCAATATGTGTGTTTTGGTTTTTTATTTTATTTACTGAACTGTTACTTGCTTTGACTCCTTAATATTCATTTCATAATAGTTTGCGAATTGACAATTCAATTTTGAAATGCTCTACCTCTTCGCTGCGCGCGCAGTTAAACCACTTTCATTCGTATCGTACCGACTCTTCGGTTATCTTATATTTTTACGTGTTTGTGCAACGGAAAATTCCACTTACGTTTAATCACGTCAGATCACGTTTAATATTTGTTTGGTCGTACACTTTTCTAAAATCAGCCTAGCTGGGACATCTATAGTACGCCAGCGGAACTATTCTTTGCCCATATATATTATATATTTTTTATATTTACAAAATAATTAAACCAAACACTTTTTGTAATAATAGTTTACAAAACAATTTCACAATATACTTAATAGATGTTTCTTGTTCGTATTTTCAATATTAATATTAAGGTAGTTTTGAAATAAAAAATCTGATCTACAAATCTAAAATTCTAAAAACTGTAATTCGATTTGTTCGTCATAAAAAGCAATGAAAATAAAACATTAAGAAGAATAACTATTTAAAGGTAGGTAACAATTTTGAAAGTGTATGTTTTTTAACAGTTTGCTAATATAAATTGCCAGTGGGCATTTATGTTTGATAAATTATTTTATAGATCTACATTAATTTTTTTTTATAAAACTAAACCTTAAATACTCTTTGCAATCAAAGTAATGGCTTCAGTAAATCTATTTCTTAAAATAATTATATACGAATACAACTTGAAGTTTTTTATAAACTACAAAAGGAAAGTATATTTGTATCCTGACAGTCGTAGCGACAACTAATCCCTTGTTGTTATGCGCAAACGTACCGCGCAAGCCTTTCGGTCAGAGATTAAACATTCGCAGAATTTTATTGGTTTCCGCCAAATAATGTAGTATTAAAATTCTTAGAATCTGCACACGCGCAATCGCTGGTAGATTAAAGGAGATATGTGTCTTTCCTTGCGTTTCCCAATGGCTTATTTTCCCTATGTCGATAGGGATGTAGTGATAGTAGACACCGAATATGATATTATCTTTACTTAGAGCTAATTATATAAATATTCTGCGTTTAAATAAAATGATCCACTCTCATAATAATAACTACAATTCCAATTTGACGATTTTTATATTTATTATTATTATACTGACGCTCGCAAATAATGAAATTTTTGGATATCATTAATATTGTCGTTGTTATGTATTAAAGATTCGAAAGTATCGCTAAACTCTAACCAATTCTCATAATTTCCATTAAAATTAGGCAAAATAATTTGTGGCAATTTTATGTTATTTAATACACTAACTTCTGATACATGAATAGATTCAGCATTGTTAGCACCTGCGTCAACGGTTTCTTCATACGAATTTACTTTAATTTAGCGTTGGTCAGTAATTTATAAAATTATTCTCAAATTGTTCGCGTTCTGTAACTTGTAATTCACTATCGCTGTGCAATACTTCGAATTCGCGCTGTATTTCGTCAAATTGTTGTAATAAATTTTCAAATCGAGAAAGACGTATTTTCAGTTCTGTTACTACGGGAATTTTGTCTGTTTGCGTAATTTTATTAGAAAAATCCGTTAAATACTTTTCAAACAATGTTATTTGCGCTTTCATAGCACCACGCTTTTTATTAATGTTTCTATCGACATTGTACGTTTTTAAATGTGTATATATCAATTCTGAAAGGAAAAAAGGACTTACATGTAACGTTAATGGAAGTCACCACGTGTTTTTTGTCAAAGATGGCGATGTGTGGTATTCGTTCTACCCGTGTGGCGTGTGGATGTTTCTCGATGTTTTTAATGCTTTCGATCTTCGTACTGATGGTTCTGATGTACTAACGTGCGAATCCGACTCGTTTGGACCAAAATGTTGTGTGTTTTATTGAAAGAAAATGATTGAAACTGATGTTTTAATAGCACTCAAAATAAAACGATGTGTTCGTAATGACGTGTATTAGTGGACTGTGTCTGACGACTGAGAAACATAATACAACGTGCCGTTTGGGCATGCGCATAATACAAACAGTAAAAAAATAACATAACATTCTAACAGTTTATATTATTATAAATGTTTCCGAATATAATAAATATTAAAATACAAATTATTCACAACTACCAATTAATGTAATTCAAATGCAGCTTGGCTTTGAAAAAGCCCGTTTTAAGTTGAAATTTATTTTATCTATCTTGTCGCCATCTAGTAGCGCTCGTGTTTATTTCTACAATCGTAACGAAGTGTTTTCGTGTTTTTCTAGAAAATTGAATCGTGAAAACACCTTAACGCTTTTAAAATATGTTCCGTAACCCCGTCCGGATTTTCTAAACTTACCTTTCGCATTAACAAAACGACCCTACGGTCGAAATCGATTTTAATATAATAATAATAATGATATATGTGGCGCCATCTATGCTCCTATGTGACGATTATTTGTACCGTCGTTATAATCTTGTAGTGAAAAACACACCACTATAAATCGACTCATTTTGAGAAAAATATCGCGTTTCGACCTTATTTTAGGGTTCGAACCGTAAGAGGAAACATGTAAGAACTGTTTTCCACGTCGAGCCCACTTTCAAGTGCCACCATAGCGTAGCAGCGATCGTACGAAATAGCCCAACTTTGACGTTCGGAATCCATCGAAATCCGCTTCGATGACATTTCTCGGTCTGCAGCGGCGTTCGTTTCCCACCGCCTACTACGATCTAATTTTTGGGCGAATTTTCTCCTCTTTTCCTACTTTTAATTATTAATAACGATACGCCTATGCAGTAGACACCCCCGCTACCCTTTCGCCCATCTATTATTTCCCTTTTAATCCATTTCCCCCTCGGCGCCTATTCCCGCCGACTTTTTCACGCCAAATTTACACGCTATAGATAGGGCGACGCCTATGGTGTGCGACAGAGAGTAGAAAAGGACACACCTGTCGCCTTTTATTATTATTTAATACTATATACGGGAACGTCAAAGTTCCAAGTACACCGCATTAAAAAAAAGGGTTTGATAAAGCCTAACCTTGGCTGAAAGTTATGGAAAAGCCTAAGAAAAACAATTCTGCGTGTTTAAATAGCTTACAATCTTCTAAATTAGTTTGACTAATAACTAATCAGCAATATATATAGTACAACCTTTGCCTAATAATTAGAATGTGTACACTATTTACAGATTCCTCTAAAGTTTTACAAGGGGACTGTAAGGTCAGCATATCGCCAATCGAGTTGAAAAAAAAATTGAGGTGTTTCTTAAAAGCCAAAAAAAAAAAAATCGATACGAGTGTGAGAGTTTTTGTGAATAGACCGCTGATTGGTGAAAAAAAAATTTGACCAATCAGACCAAATTTTTTTTTCAGCGGCGAAAAAAACCGCGTTTAATTGTGTAAATTCGTAATTTACATCATTGTATTCTTAAAAAAATTAAAATGAGCAACATTTATCTGTAATAAACTGAAAAAAATCCCGCATAAACCCTATTTGTACTCCCGTGGCCGCACTCATATAACATCAGTAAAATGATAGTACCAAACAAACGGGCCGCCTAGTCTAGTGGATAGCGTGCTCAATTTCTAAACGCAAAGTTTTCAGTCGAGGTTGCTACATTGTTCATTTTTTTTTGTTAATAATACATAAATACACTCCCTGACAAAAACTTAGACGCGGTAAGAATTTTAAGGGTTATAGAATTTCTTTAAAAACTAGAGATGATGAATAGAATGCATTTTTGGGTTTATTTTACTTTTATGAATAAAAAATTAATTAGACATCTTGCTAGTTCTGTATTCTATAACCCTTAAAATTCTTACCGCGTCTAGATTTTTGTCGGAAAGTGTAGTGTAGTTATTAAATTTAATTTTCGCATTTAAATTTAATTTTTGCATTTAAATCTAAATTGTTGCGACACTCGAATCGCACATGAATTAAAATGAAAAATCACAGTCACAGTACAATATATAAAGCTTTCATATTATAAAAAATACGTTAATGTAAAATCAAGTATTTTCAGTCTTTATCTACTTTCATTAATTCATTTATTGCCATAATTTTTATAATGAATGTTTCATATCTTGAATGTCTTATTGCCACGAAAAGTTCCATTATTATACTAGGCGAAAATCGAAGCCTCGTAAATTTCTAAATTACTGTGGGATTCACGTATCGCAACAATTTAAATTTAAATGCGAGAATTAAATTTAATAATTTTATATGTATTATTAACAAAAAAAAAAAAAACTGAATGCGACAGCAATCTCGAGCTGCAGACTCGTAAGGCCATTAGAAATCGAGCGCGCTATCCACTAGACCAGGTGGCCCGTCTGCTTTCTAATATTATTTTGCTGATGTTACGTGAGTGCGGCCACGGGGGATCCATGCGGAATTTCTTTTGCAGTTTATCACAGCTAAATGCTGCTTCTTATAATTTTTTTTATGAGTATAATGATGTAAATTACGAATTTACACGATTAAACGCGTCTTTTCGCCGCTCAAAAAATATCGATTTTTTTTTGACTAATCAGAGGCGGATTCACAAAAACTCCCGTACCCGTGTCAGTTGTTTTGGGGCCAAGAATCACTTCAATTTTTTTCAGCTCGATCGTCGGTATGCCGACCTGATACTCCCCTTGTTAAGAAACTTATTTATTTAATTTTAAAAAAACGTAAAAGATAAATCAAAGATGGTGTTTACTTCAATCAAAATACTTGTTGAATTATTAAATCTGAAAGGATTAATTTGTATGATATAATTATTTTTCCACTACTAATTACGTATAGGTACTCATACTTATATAAAATGAACTACAACAGATCAATGCATTTATATTTTCTTTTTTTAAATTCAATTTAATTTGAAAACTTTTGCCAATTTTTTTTGTACGATGCCACACAGTTCTGTTATGTGAGATACCTGTCAAATTATATTAAAAAAGAACAGTTTGTATATCACATTTTAAAATACCAGTTCAAGTTTAAAAAAGAAGTAGTGATTGCTTCGAGTCTGAGAAACATATTTTTTTGTTGTAATTAATGCCTTTAACCTTATTTTCTTCTAATAAAAGAAAGGACATTTATTGCAAAACTAGTTTCATAACGCTTTAAAGCGCGAATTCGAATTTAAAGAACAAGTTATTTTAATTAAAGCTTGCCTCGAGTGTTGTGTTTTTTTTTTTTTTAAATATAGATGAAAAGGAATTTCATATCATAGGGACTTATCGTTTACGAACATTCTTTTTAATAAAGATACAATTATAAAATTGCAAGAATAGAGACAATTTGAGCAGCTTCTAAATTTTTACTTACCAGAAAAAAATTAAGCAAAGCCTCTTTACGCCCAATCTAGATGTGAGATCTTTTTATACCATACCGCAGTGAACGTGTTGAAGCGTTATGAGTGAATAAATTATGCAGTACATAATGGATTATTTACCTTTCGGAGAAAGTGGTAGAAATATTGCCCGAAACAAGAGGCGAATTCTTATGACGGTTCATGACAAAATATGTTGTCTGCATCTTTATATAGGGTTTCTGCTAAATATACACACACTGAAAGAAAGCCAAGTATCTATCAGTTAACTGTATATGTTTTTTTTTAAATAGAAATAATTTGTATCAATATTAAATTTACACTTACTATATATATATATACCACTATATAATATGCAACATTTAACACTGCAAGAAATGTTGAAATTACCTTTTCATTTCTCTTAGTCGAGACGTACATATAAATAAAATTCATCAAACACATAGCCAGGAATTCATAACTACCCACTAAATGTCGGTTAAGAAAGGTTACACTGTACATCTTTTATCTTTTTTTTAATATTCATTCAAAAAATATGTACATATTTGTGCTAGAACTTATTGTACAATTAAATTTCCTTTATTTTTTTTTTATAACATTAAGAATATATTTGCTTTATGGATCTTATGTATAGTTGTTAAATATATTTTTGTGTGAGTGTGTATATTAGTTCGTTTAAAATTTAACATATTTACATACATAACAACTAGTGCGAATAAGTCTGACAATAAATCGATTTGATTTGATATCGAATGGTATTGAGTACGATCGGAAGAAGTATCGGTATCTATTCGAAACTCAAAACTCACTCTATTGAACACACTACCATTAAGTAAGATTTATCTCTTACGTATTCACCATATTTAAAAAAAAAAAAATACTGAAACTTTAAAGAAGCCTGTAAGTAACGAACACTTCCTAATATTCAACGGATGTCTGTTAATCAGAGGTTGCACTGTATACAGTGTTGATTAATTATTCACTAAACAACTTTAGATGATATGCAAGCTAATTAAACTTTAAATATATAAAATGTTTTTTCCTAGGTTTTTTTATAAGGTTCAGCTCCAATTGATTTTTTTTTTAAATATAATGTGCTTGAAACTTTGTGGTAATCCTATATTCTCACAGTTTGCATTTTTTTTTAAAGTTTCATGTTTAAAACTTTTAATGAATGGTAGAACAGAAATTTTACGATAAAACTTTTTTAATTATCTTAATATTCTCATTTAATTAGTTTATTTCGTGTTTTTTTTTTTAAATATATCTATGAACACAACGGATATAAAAAATAAATATGGGAAAACTTACTAGATTTTTTAACTTTCACAATTACATGTCAAATCGCACACATTTATATACCTCTCACACATCTACAACAATAGTAAAACGTTTCAAAACTACCCTTAACAGCACAAAATCCCAAATTACTTCCGATGGAACTTTGAAAAAGTTTTCTTGTCGGTCAGCGCGCGTAGATTTCGTTCACATAGCAATTCGTTTTTCAAAACTGTTTTCCACTTTACCACCACCGAAAACCCGGTGCGCTACTGAACCACCGGCAGTGAAATCTTACGGAACCAACTTCGCGGATCCTGCGTACTGATTCGATAGTTGATGGTTACCGTCGCTAACACACGTGGGACATTTTTTTTTTTCGTAATTTCCCTCTGATATGTTTACTAAGTTAAATTAAATGTTCGGAACATTCTACGACAGAGAACCAAAAATTAGGTTATAAAGGACGCGAAGGGATGAGGTAAATGCCGCAAATTCCGCTAAAACTCGGTTATATCAAAAAGCGCTGTGGAATATCTCAAGAGGAAATGTGATCGGTAACAGAATCTACTTTAGTAGTAACCTAGTACCTGCGTTCAAATTTCGATCGATGAAATCTTAAACCATGTGTAAGTGTAATGCGAAAATAGATTTTTATTTGACGATAAATATATATTCTCATACAATTTTCTTATTTGAAATATAATATACAAGTGTCCCGTATCGTTATGTTCGAATTTTGAGAGTATACAGTAGACTTCATTTCAAGTAACAAAAACGCAAAACTTGTATATCTATTTTTATTTGTTTTAAAGTTACAGATCTATGATGTGATTGTCAGATCATGAAAAAAAAAAAATGTAATTCTAAAGTCAATACAAACTGATTTTATTTAAAGTTATACGAATCAATAACAGGCCTGTGATTGTTAACGTCGCATAATAAAATGTTATCCTAAAATAAATAAACACGTGTCGTAGTGCATACAGTAATTTCTTTGAGACAAAAATGCCTTACCGATTTTCTTCTCGATAGTATGCGGACATGCATTTTGTGTATGGCTACTGTAACGGCAGTGCACGTCAAGCAGTTATTGAATACCGACATTTGTTTCTCGATAGGCGCATCCCTCATTACAGAACGTTTCTGGAAGTGCATAGACAATTTCGAGAATGCGGACTGCGTGATATCTTGTCGACCGAGGTGTTATTTGCAGACTCACCGCCCTATTCATAGCGCTTTCTTAAGGTATACTTTTCCTTAAGGTTCTCCTTGACATACAAATTTCTGTTCCATAGACCACATTTTTTCCTTAAGGTTACTTTACATAAGGAAAATCTTAAGGTAGCTCCGTAAATACCTTAGGAAAAAATACTTGATATAAATTTGACACGTTGTCATTTTGGATGTCATTAGTCATTTATTAATTAATTAATGGGATGCAATTGCAGATACAGAGGATTTCTTTGATTATATTATGCTCTGTTTTTCAGAACACAATGCCCGGGATTTCTAAATTTTGTTTTTTGTATAGTCCAATACTAATTTAATATTTGTAGGTTTTGCCGCGTTTATTTGAATCTGATACATATAATAAACATAATAAAGTAAGTTAAACTGCTTAAAACTAACATAAAAGGTGTTACGCCATCAGCTACGGCTTCTACTTGACTGCTCCGAACTTCGTAACGTTCCACTCCCAGTCCAGGCGCCAAATTTAAAATTTACATGTACCACTACAGTTCGTCCAACCTGACGGTTGTTCGTCCCGAACAAGAGATACATACGTAAAAATAATACAATAAATAATAATAAAAATAAAAATACATTTCTATTAATTACAAAACATTGGTTATAAGTTAGGAAGGAAAGGTCGTCAATGTCACGTCAATGTAACCACAGTCTCATATTAAGCGGGCTATATATTCCTTCAAATGGTCTCTGAGTCAATTGAAAGTCTGGTATGTCTACAACTAAATACCTTCGTTATCAAAACCTTCTTTACTTCGTAGGGTCGCGCGTTACTTCGGTAATAGTTTTTTATTGGTTCCGGAGTAGTGTCAAGTTTTTAACCAACACATAATCCCCTAATTGTAGGTATGAGCGCCTTATGGCTCTATCGTAATAGGTTTTATTATATTGTTGAACCTTTTCCATTTGCTGTTGTGCAGCAAGCCGGGTTCCTTCTAGATTTCGGTGATATTCATTTTGCAATTCCACGTGATTTCGCAAATTGTCATTTAAATCACGCTGATTTATGCCAAAAGTAAAACAGAAGTGAATTGCCGATAGACCTACTAATTGTATATTAATACTAAACTCAACTTCATTAACCGCTGATCCCATTTATTCTTTAAGCTTGAAAGTTTTGCTAACATCGGTGTTGATGAGATCTCGATTTATGCGCTCGATCTGTCCGTTCGCTTCTGGCGTAGCAGTTGCGATTTTTATATCATCTAAATAAATGGTAATTTTCTTATCTCTAATTAAATCTGTAAATATCTTATTGATGTAGCGACTAAAAACCGACGGACCGTTACAAAGTCCGAAAGGCATTCTTAAGAATTCAAATTGTCCAAGTTGCGTTATAAAGGAAGTATATTTAATTGATTCTTCTGCCATTTTAATATGATGGAATCCATCTTTAGGTCAAGACAAGTAAAGTAGTTTTGTTCCGTAAAAATCAAGTTGTCATCAATTAATGGAAGAGGTATCGATCTTTCTCAGTAACTTTATTTATTTCACGGAAATCTACGCATAACCTATAATCAATACCGTTCTTCTTTTTTAACAAAACTATGGGGCTACAAAAAGGTGAATAACTTTCCCTAATAACTTGTCTCTGTATTAACTCATCTAAAATACCTCGCAACTTGTTTTTTCTTTCAAAAGATAAACGTCTTGGGTCTGGAAGCAATCGGCTGTGTAGGTTTAACAGTCATTCTACATTCAAAATCTATCTCGGGATATTCAGGTTTTGGGCACTTCAAGTAATCGTTCTACAAGGTCATAATTTTTCTTTCGTTACAAAGGTCTAAGTCAGGGTTGAGTGTTAAGGTCGGCTTTACATTAAAATCGGTGGAGTCTATGAGCATAAGTTCCCTAACATGATCGTTACCTTCATTCATACCATTACTACTATTATCGCTTACAACATCATGATTATGACTAACAATAAATTTATGATCTTTAACAGAAATAGAAATACCCGGTAGTGATGTAATCATCTCCACCTAGTATCGCATTAAAAACACATCGTTTCCTCAGGTACAACATATAATAAAGTATATAATAAAATATAATAAGTATCTATTGTCCAACAGCCGTACCATTACAGGGACAAAATACATTCAAAAGAAAATATACATAAATAAAATAAATAGAGCAAACTATGCAAACCAAAAATTCAAATAGTGTATAATAAGTGAATATAGACGTGTATATAACAAAATATTAATGAATACTTTATACGTTAAACTGCAAGCCTCTAGCGAAAGACATCTGGCAGACACTTGTTTGCGCTTTTACACATGATCGTAATTGGAGCTCTGCCAATACATTTGTGCTACTGTTCGGAAGAAAAAATGTCTCGGTGACCTAGCAAGCAATCAGCTGAGCACATTAAGTGTATTTTGATAAAAGGTAAGCACCAAATCATTTTGTTAGTGATTTAATTTTGTTTAAGAAATATCGCCCGCCTTGTATTTCACGCCTAGGAGCTAACGTTCACATTGAGTTCATTTCGTTGAGTTTATGTTGTACGTATAAGGAATAGGTACATTTACATTTGTTAACTTTACAATCTTGATTAAAATTCCCTAATATCTTTAGTTGCCGTACCATTAATGCCACAATTTGTCTCGTGTCATAGTTTACAATAAACCCCTTTGTAAAACATTAGTTTTAATCAGGGTAATAGACTCCCCGTGTCTACCATCGCATTGATATTACCTTTCCACTAACAGAACTGTCACTGTAATTAAATCATATGGGTACCTCATATGTTTGGTGTCGTGTCCTGGATGACCATCGTGGTGCTATCTGGAGTGCTGGTGTTACCGCAACCTTCTTTGTGTACAATTCCGTCGTATGTGGTCCATCGACCCACACACGTAGCATAACCTCGTTTCACGTCTGTTTTCGAGCAAGAAGAAGAAAAATGACCTACTTCGTTACATTCATTAGCACCTAGGTTCCCTAGCTGGCCTTGAGTTGCTCGTCGAAGACAGTGTATTTGACGTTACTGTAGGGAGGACTTCTCGCTCACTCTGCTGGCGTTCAAATTGAGGTATATCCCCCATTACCTCAAGCATTGTTTTAGCGTTCGGAATTCCTTCATTCTCGCCTTGCGTGCGTAAAGTATGATTCTATTATACCATCAATAATATATGGTATGAGGTCCTCATTTGTCAAATTAATTCTGTTACCAAGCATAAATTTTCTCTTGAAAATAACTTGGAATTTTTCATTTCGACCACCATTTTCGGGCTTCAAATGTTTTCACCATGGACAGCTTATCCTCTCTGCTCCTAATATATTTGCAGTAATTCTTCCCGTAATTCCATATAGGTCAGCGCTGCATTTTCCGGCTTCGAGTCGTACCACATTTTGGCCCTACCTTTCAGCTTATTCGCTATAAGGAGTACCATAACTTCTTCTGTCATTGTATATATCCTCCTCACTGTATCCACCCTTGCTATCCACCTACTCGCATCTTCTCCCGTGGCTCCACTAAACTCGGGATTGTCGCCGCTATTTCTGTCGGATATCGCGTTGTCACGTGTATTTTGTCTCGAAACAGCGTCGATCGTTGCCGCAATAAGTTCCTGATACTAATCGAGTCGGAGTCAATTGGCCATTTTTCGTCGTTAATTATAATACTGTGCTGGTACTCATAATGGCGTCGCAATAAAAAGCGATGCTCTCGTAAAAATTCAAATTATTTCTAGGTATTCTTCTTTTTGGTATTACCCCACACCTGACGTTGTAGGTTTAGCCGCGTTTATTTGAATCTGATACATATAATAAACATAATAAAGTAACTTAAACTGCTTAAACTAACATAAAAGTGTACGCCATCAGCTACGGCTTCTACTTGACTGCTCCGAACTTCGTAACGTTCCACTCCCAGTCCAGGCGCCAAATTTAAAATTTACATGTACCACTACATATTATTCAAATTTATATTATTTTTATTTAGCTTGTCCGTTTACGATTTTATATTTTTTCTTTTTTTTTTCAATAAAAATCAAATTAAATAAATTAGTGGTTTCAATACACCCAGCGACCTCTCTAAGTAAGTGCAAGAAAACTGTGGAAAGTGACTTCCTACCGCTAGTGGCACGGACGCTTCAAAGGGACCAATCGTCTGTCAGAATCTTACTCCGACGCTTATTAACGAATAGGCAGTTTTTCAATTTCTCACCTTAACAGGCGCACCCTCAAACCTTTTCTCGGTTTATTAAATTTGAATACGTAACTATCGAAAATCGATGTAAACACTTACTGTACAATAAAAAACAACTTTCAAATCAAAACAAGCTTAAACTTTATTTATTTACCCCAAATGCTATTTTCCTTATCAAATGAGACTCTAATGATCACAAGTATACGTAAAATGGAATCAGAAAATACTATATAAGACATCTTTAATACAAAAACATGTCTTCAAACTCTCTTGCATTTTTTAACTAAAGAGTTATGAAACGTCATATAATAAATTAAATATCAAATAAATACACGCGCCATCTATCTGTAAACGGCAATACTAAAATTTTTATAGCAAAACGATAAATCTATTATTATATTTATTGTTAAACATAGCTATTTTATCAAATATCAACTTCGGTGATATTTTATACAACCCTTACAATATATAAAATTACTAAAATACTAAACTAAATGCGTCTTCTTATAAACTAACCCCCAAATTATCGTACGGTGAAATAATTACACAAAAATATAAGTTCTGATTAAATTGAAAGGAACTGAATAATTCCGTTCTGTTAGAGTGACGTGATTCTAAGGAGATACTAACTTGAAAGGACACGACGCTGGCAAACTCTGTGCTGGAGAAGTGGTTCAGTTAGATGGCCTTCGGTCTCGGTCAAAGCATTGAAAAGGCTATCTGGTCGGAAGTCTTCGTAGATATTATAGGATATTTCTTGGCAAATTCAGGTATTTCTTATGGATTTAATAAGCAGATTGTATCATACTTTTTTAGGAAACTTCTTGGAACTTGATATTTTTTTAAAAATGTGGCAAAAACTTATAGGAAGATTAAGACAACCGTCGTGTCTGGTAGCCACCAACAGAATGAGAATTCAAATCATATTCAACGGTCAACAGCCTTCGATTTTATCACACAGTCGACCAACCTGAATTTTGAAAGATAAAGCTAACCGACATTTAAAATACCGTTATTTTCTATAGATTGAGGGGAATACGCCAAACGTTGAACTCAAAACACCCCGGAATTAAAAAATCTCTCCGAGCAAAATATAACGAACATAAAAAGATACCAGGTCAGTTTGAATTAACATATAAAATAAAGTTTACATTACAATAAAGCAATATTTAGCACTAATGCTAATATTATTCATTTTAAGTAACTATCTTTAACAAATCATAATTCGCCTGTAGATAGGCAACTGAGTACACGCCTCACTTTTGAATTACTTTTTCTTTAGTCTAGAACCTGTTGTGAATGCCTTTAAAATAGATTCCCATACTTAAATATCATAGTATATAAATAAAAATATGATACTAATAGACACCGAAACGGTTAGATCAGGGAACACAAAATTCCGGGAAATTGCCAGAATTTAGAAAGAGGTATTGTTTCTAAAGAAAATATTCCATATATTTATTGCCGCTTGTTAACGGACGATACCGAGCATAGAAAATCCTGATGATATTTAAGCGGCATTTGAAACTTTTGGAATTTAAGTTGAAGAAAATTGCTACAGAATTAGATATTGAAATAAAAAAAAAGTTTAATAGAAATGGAATTAATATGTGAATGCAGTTTTTTTCATTATGCAAATTCTTTTATTTGTTTGTTCTGCAAATGCTCCAATTTTTGATATTTATATTTGACCTCTGCTATACTTGTTAGAATTATTTATTATTACCATCATTTCCTTATATATTTTGTTCCTTTATTTTAATAAAAAATGGTTAATTACATACACAATATTTCTTTTAAAAAAAATCAAAGTGATAATGCATTTAGAGTAAATAAAATATATTTCGTTTTTACAAAAGCCAAAGAAAACAAATACAAAAAGAAATGTTCAAAAGTTAATTTCTATATAGCAATGAATTACAAATTGTTGATATAATCATTCATTAGTAATGCCTGTGTCGCAGCAAGTACATCATCAACAGCTTCATAATGAATCTCATGAAATTGTCCATTTAAAATTTCTTGATTTAATTTTTCTTCATTGATTTCCTCTTGACCCACATTTGTGGCTATATTGTACAATACTGAGGTACCAACTATTACTGCTGTAAAGGTATCCAGCTTTAAGCGACAACCGTATGACAGTATTGGAAAACATTCTTCTTAGAAACATGTTTTCAGTGACATTCCGTGTTGTAATATGGCTTTCATTATAACGATTTTTCACAACTGTTTCAGAATTTAACAGCGGGGTCAATAAATATGTTTTTGAGGCATATCCATTGTCGTTTATGGAAAAGAATGAATCGTTAAAGTGTGTATACCGTGGCTGTCGTATTACGATATCCATCATTTTTAAATTAGCATCATATAAAAATTGTGAATTTATAGAAAGATATCCTTTCCTATTACGAAATACCTCCGAATCATTCCCACCTGAAACCACAAGTAATCCTCAAATACATTTATTGTTAGTTTTTATTTCTGGCATTAATTTTTGATTTACCTTGGACTTTCTAAAACCCTGCCAAATATATACTTCTTGCACGCCGGCATTCCTTATCCTAATCTTCAAAGTGAACATTTTAATTAGCTAGGTATTTCCATTTACAGTCACAGATATTTGTATTATAACCAAGAACCATATAACCTGTAATCGCCTATAAACACGAGAGACATTAAAGATAATCACGAATTAAGGATTTAATTATTAGTTAAGCAGTCGGTGCAAGGGAATTTAAAGTTTATGATTAAATTTTAATTATAACTTAATCACGAACGGTGCAACTATGAATATGGGGGTTAGAGCAAGAAGCAGTAGCTATTGTTGCAAGGGATCCAACTCTCAGTGTACGTCGAATAGCTAGACAACTTGGAGTGCCACGAATGACAGTTTGGAGAATTTTAAAACCTGAGGGCTTATATCCATATCACTATCGCAGGGGACACGGTTTGCTTGAAGCAGACCACCATGTTCTTCTAGTTTATTCTACCTGGATATTAAGACAGTCACGGCTTCAGTTTAATTTCTGCAGAACAGTCCTCTGGACAGATGAATCTACGTTCACGAGAAGTGGTGTTACAAATCTGAGAAACCTGCACAGGTGGTCATCAGAAAATCCCAAAGCCAGACGCCCATTTACATTTCAACATGAATTTTCTATCAATATTTGGGCGGCTCTAATCGATGACTTGTTGATTGGTCCTATCGTTCTTCCTGGGAGATTAAATGCGGACAATTACCATCAATTGCCTATTGACGAACTGCCAGGTCTTTTAGAGGATGTCCCACTGAATGTTCGACGAGACATGTTGTTTCACACGATGGGGCACCACCATATTTCGGAATTGCTGTCCGTCAATTATCCAAGATGGATTGGTCGAGGTGCTCCTGTTACATGGCCACCCAGATCACTCGATCTTAATCCCCTTGACTTTTATTTATGGGGATATATGAAAATTTAGTCTACGCGCAAGTTTCAAACACACGAGAAGAGTTGTTGGATCGTATTCATCTGTCTGCCGATCAAATCCGACAAAACAAGCATGAAATTCGGATAAGTACTTCTTCTGTTGGCTTACGGGCACAAGCCTGCATTCAACAAGGAGGTGGACATTTCGAAAATACTATTAATTGAACTTTTTTAAATAAAATCAGTTTGTATTGACTTTGGGATTACATTTTTTTCATGATCTGACAATTACATTCATAGATCTGTAAATTTGAAACAAAAAAAAATGGGTATACAAGTTTTGCTTTTTTGTTACTTGAAATGGAGTCTACTTTACTTTTTGAACATAACGATACGGGACACTTGTATATATATAAGTTTTATGGAAGAATACAAGTATCATAAATTGTGTTAAGAAAATTGCTTTCTTAGTAAATTATTTCCTAATCGTCTAATTATTAGGAAACGCAAATGAAATAAGAACTCTCAACACATTCATGGGTATTCACGTGTATTCTACAGTCTTGTTTTGGTGTACTAACTACTCACTTAAACGAAATTAATAGTATTTAACTTACGGCATGTTTGAAATAATAAAGGTGTATATTAAACAAAATAGTAGCCACTGTTTCTCGTGGTTTGTATTAAAATATTTACCTAAAATACTCTGTCCTGTTTGACGTGTCATTGCATGCACGCACGCAAGGAAGTACCATCGATTATTATAGATCTTAAAACACCACATTACATTGAGTCTTCCACAAAGCTATTGCTAGCTCTTGCTATCTCGAAACGATATGAATGAGAGAGAGCAATAATAGGTTCAGGTAGGTTCACATGGAGTGGTGTCCTAAGAATTATTGAAGTTAATTGTACAATGGAGAGCAGAATAATGGAGACCTGTCCCTGAGCTGCTGATGTAACAAATAAGGTAAGTAATTCTGACGAAAATTATTGTTTGAAATAAAAAGGGAGCGCAGTAACCTCAATTAGATATTTAGTAAAGTGAAGCACAATATATATTTTACTTAAAACAAAAATATTGTCACTATAAAAAAATATATATTTCAAATAAGCAAATTAATCTATAGAACTGTTTCAACAAAATGTTTTGTTTTTCTGTATATTATTTCTATTTGAGTCAATAAAATCTATTGTTTGAGGTAAATATTCCATTTGATCAATTTTACAAAATTTTGTTTGAACTAAACATATACAATGTGAATATAATGAATAATAGCGACACTTTTGTCTAAGCCTACTTTTGAAAAAAGACTGGATAGGAATTAATATTTGAAATAGAAAATCTGGACTACTAAGAAACTATAAGAGATAGGTATAGGAAGCATCAATACAATCTTAAAGACCATTAAAATTAGAATCTAAGTAAGCTAATAAATACAGGGTGCTCCTTTTTAAAATAAGAAAGTTACTTATATTTGAAGATAGCGAAAATTGAAGGTATGTTTTTGTTCACCCCGTATATTTTTTTGCATTACTTTTATTTTATTATCAAGTTTAATGTTTAATGTTTAAAAATAAATACAGTTGAAAATATCTAGCTTAGATATGTATGACAGGCATGCCTCTTAAATTTTGGTCTACATTTTGAAGAATAGTTATCTCATTATCTCGTAAACGAGCTGAGTTAGGTATAAGAAATCTAACACGAACTTTATTTATTCTGTACTATCAAAATGTGTCATAATGTACAGGGTGTTCCATTTAATTTTTCACAACTTTGGTGTGTAACTTTTCTTTGAGTCACACTGTATACTTCAAAATAATTTTGAAATGTGGTCCTTCTGAACCTGTATAATCCTTAACAAAAAAAAAATTGAAAATATGTTACCACTTTTCGTATATAAACCGACGCGAATGTGGTGGCCCAGCCTGTATATCGCATTATTTCAATGAAATAATGTAAGTATTACATACATTTGACCCAATAAAACTTTTATTTGAGCAAAATATTTTATTTATGTAATTCTATTAAAGATATTGTAAAAATAAACAAATTTTAACAAAATTATTTGTTTCGCCCAAAAATATATTTGTTTGCCCATATTTAAACAAAGATTTTAGTCAACACAACTAAAATTTGCTTGAATCAACCAAATGGGTTTTTCAGTGTACAGAACAATTAAGATTTAGTTTTACTCCTTGCAAAGCTCTGAAAAAAAAAAAAAAACAAATAAATAAGCATGTATCACTATAATAAATATAAATATAATAATTGAAAATAATTGTATATGGATATGTAAACGAAATAACATATTTATAACAACAAAGTTTTGGTTGTTATATCGAATCCATCATTATATTAGTCACAGCTTGTTTGTATTTCATTTTATGGTCATACTATTATAACAATATTGTGTGCAAAACCTTTCAACCAACATCTAAGCTGCAATACTAACAAAGTTAGCAACAGTGCACCAATAACTTTGAATAACCTGTATACTGCATATGTGGATGAATAATTGAATGAGAATTTAAAGTGTATATCTCATTATTATCGTGAAGATATTTTCTAAATTATCGATCTAAAATTTCATTCGTCCAAAATATACCTAAGAATGTCCATATTGTTATTAAAAAAAAGATTCGAATAGAATTGAAGTTCGAGAAGAAATTGAATAAACCGTACACATGGAATTGTATTTTACAAAATAAAACTAGAAAGTCTCAGTCATGTGAAATGTTCGGAAGATAGGGAGTACCCTCCTACCACCCACGTTTACTTGGGCCTTACGCAGTTCCTTGTTATACGTATTTAAAGCACCAAGAATAGTATCGATAAATACATATTCGATTGATTGATATCGTCATGGCCGCCTTCAATCGTATTAACTTGTTCCTTTTCGCGAAATTGTCGGTAGGACATCTAAAGATATTAGACCAATTTAAAATTCAAATTTGGTAGGAATTCTTATCGACATGGTGAGCCTCGAATGACAAAAAAGCAATTAGGCGCGTTTTCGTATTTTTATGCATCTCGCGTTTAAATTTATTTTCAAGTTAACCATTAGAAAGTCGAAATAAATAAGTAGGAAGAAATATTTTGCTGGAGTATGTCACTGAAAGAGAAACGCTTAAGTGAATATTTATTCTTGATTGATTATTATTGCTAGTAAGAACATATTTTATCCGGAAGACTAAATTAGAATAGCGGCCCGTAGTGGGTTGAAATCGCAGAATGTGGAGTTGGGGAGAACTAATCACTGTGTCTTATTCTTCTTCTTATTATATCGTTCCATGCCTCGCCTAATTGATGCAATTATCTGACCATCATTTAATACATCCTAATTTTCTTTGGATTAATTTGGATTAAATACCATTTTGTAGTGTTTGTAGGTGTTTAGAGATTGCAGTTAAATCGTAATCACGGTTTGGATTGGATTTAATCGGGATTGTTTCAAACTGCCACAGCTTCCGCCATATCTTTTGTAATGTTGTTTCTTTTATATAGTTCCATGCTGCATCTTTAATGGTTAAAGCTTTCAATGCCTCAAAAAGGCCACAGCGTCTTTTTTCTTTTTCTAAAGCCATTCTATAGCGCTCTGATCAATGTGTTAAATAAGAGTAGTAACATTAGGTGAAATTATTGAAACCCGATATTTAACCAACTTGAGATTTAGAGAAGTGATCAATAAAAAAAAAAATATGCCGACTCGAATTTTTCAAAGTAAATCAACCATCATCGAAGTTTATTTTAAAAATACGTATTTTGAGATTTTTTTTTAATTTGTTTTCAAACCTCAGAAGCCCCTTTCAAAACTAGCTGATTACATTGAATCAGTTTACAAGAAAGATGAACCTTTTTCCTCTTACTTGGCGCCCGAAGCGATTGCCTCGTTCGCTACACCCACGCAACGGTTCTACATTCATGTCATCATAATTATCTTTTACAAATCAACATTATTTTAATCCAAAACAATAATACTGACTTCTTGTTGTTTACTTCTGCCGTAACTTAAAATATTTCATGAAAATATTCTTCTCTTGTTTCGTCTATCAGCCTCTAAAGATAACATAAACACAAATACGCTAAATCCAATATGAATTAATTTGTTTGCGCGCTACCGTACTTCACACATACATGTTTAAGAGCTCCATAGAATAACAACGTTGCCATGTGTATACCTACTTTGGAATGAGAATAATTTCTCCTAATATAAATTACAGCAATATTCTGTAAAGGTTTTCCCTTTACTATCCTACCTACGTAATATACTGAGGTTTACTTAGTACACATAAATACTCGTTTATACGCATGTGTTAAATTAGGAGTCGATTTACATTCTTGTGTACTTAATTGTCGTCTTTATACACTATAAAAGTCCTGCCATCGGATCTTCACAGAGTAACAGCTTTTAAACTAATATACATCATAACTAACAGGAAATACCAATAAACTTCAGTCTGTATTTGACAATACACTTGTATGTACACCTGACGATGTTAGCATAGCTAATGAAATGTACATTGTGTTTTGAAGATTAAAGAATTTGTGAGACTGAAGTTTATTGGTATTTTTCCTGTTAGTTATCAGTTATGAGTATATCTCACAGTGCTCGATTTACCTTCTTTTTAATTAATGTACATCATGTTCAATTAAGATAAATAGAAAATCAAATTTAAGCAACAACTGTAATTAAATAAATTTTTCTACTAAAAGCCAAGTTTTGTGCACTGGTTTTTCACTTTGTGACACAGTTTGTGGTGACATTTGTAATGTGTAAAAAACTATACTTCTGAATACAGCTTGTAATATATAGAAAATATTACATAAAATTTTGTAGGGATAAAAATGCAAGAAGTAATATTAGACATTTTTCACCAGAAATGGGCATGTACTAAATTGCATAAAATAATAATCTAAATAATTTTGCGACAAAATTAAGAATTTTTTCTTATGAATCTACATTGTTTTGATCAAGTAAATGTCAAATAAAATGTCAAAAATAACTGAAAATAACATTTTTTATCATGGTCATTCCGAAAAGTAAGAGGTACTTCCTAATCAAATCCTTGTTGCTTGTGTACGTAGCAAATGCAGTTACGGTTTCATAGCAAATAAATGAAATAATAACTAATTTTAATTAACAACAGCATACATAGAAAAGAAAACCAATGGAAACAAGAGCAACCTTTATCCCCTTAGCTTGAAATCGTACGGACACTCCATTTACGTTTTTTTTTTTTGTAGATTTGATTACGTGTGGTATTCTTGTCAAAACTAAATGAGTAACTAAACAAGCGCAACAAAACAGGTGCTGTTTCTATTTTCTACGTGGTTCCACCTAGCATTTTACAGAGAAAATAATGTTTATGCCCGGTTAAAATTGACGTTACAAACTGTCCTTTTAAAAGTACTGTGGGCATAAATGGATTAAAAAAGAATTCTAGTGTAGTAATAACAAAACAAGAAAAAAACAAGATGCCTTTTTTTTATTTTTAAGCTTTTCGAAGCTCTTAAAGCAATCTAAATGCTGTTGGCTATAGGCAAAAATTTTTAAGATCGCAGCGCCAAAACGGTATTTTATAGAAGCTTTCAAATAGACATAAAATTTTTGTTTACAGCCATTTTATAGTAAGTTTTTCGGTGGTTTGGAAGGCTTTTAAAGTATTTTGGATATTTAGTTATTTTTATACAACTTGCTGATTCTTTATAATTTATTTTGTCACTCTAACCTCAACAGGTAAGGGTAATTACTTATTTTGTGGTATATATTTATGGAAATAATAGGTAATTGAATTCGACTTAAGGTGGCACTTAAATTTAATTTACTATTTAAGATTAAGACGATCAAGACATTTAAGAAAGATTTATTTTTCTAGCGTTGAATATTTTGCATATATGGAAGGTAATCTTAAATGTGTCTTAAATCCAGGAGATATATGAAGGTAAAGAAATCTAGACATTTAATATTATGTGGACAGCTAAATAGTAATGAAGGAAGTATAATAATTGTGCTTACAATCAAGTGCTCTACAGGGTGATCCTTATATTTTTAAAGGCGTATTTGCTATAAATGGTACCAAAGCTGTTAATGTAAATAATATTAATTGTACATGTAGGGGTAGCAACAGGTCTCGATGCAAACATATTTCAGCTGTCTTATTGAATGTCTATTTGAAAGGTTCCTTTAATGGCCTGAAGGGGGCGTATCGCTTAGGAAGTTTTGCCTATAGGCCTTGTTTATATATCTTAATGGCTATGGCAGATTGAAGTACCTTTGTCTCTTAGGTGGCGCGCTGTGTAAATGGATGATTTTACGTTGACGCAGAGCGCCATCTAACAAACGTCCAATGGTACTTGCAACCAGTTGAATAACTATTAAAATATATAAAAAGGCTATAAGGTTAATAAATTGATACAGATTAAATTTGTTCCATGACTCGATAAAGCATAGCCCTTCATCAACATGTCTTGCTTGACCCTTTCAGTATATCATAACTTTTGAGATTTATTACGATGGTTACCTAATCTAAAGCATTTCGCATTTTCCTGTTTACTTTCCACATAAATACATCGATCACATGCCTGATAATACATAATCCTACCCCATAAATAGTTAATTGTTAACCTGAAAGTACATAGAATATCTAAAATGCTAAAATCGTTTAATATGCTAATTTTTCCTACCGCCTTCAATACTTAATTACTTATATTTGCAAATAAAGTCATGTCAATAGGGAAATTTAATTTTACACGACGTTAATATATGAAAACAATTTCAGTTTGAGAATTTACAAATAACGTTTTAACAGACCGCACATGGTTTAAGAGTGAGTTGCGATGGAAATTCTGCGTGCTCTGATAGTAACCGCGTAATGTCAATGGTCCCCGCGTGAATAATTAATCAGACTAGAATTTACCAGAGAATGTAGCGTATATTAGGAGTTTTAGAATTCAACATGGCTTAGTATGAATAAGCAACAGTTTCAGGCATTTATGTTCAATATGTAAATCAATGGGAATTTAGACGTCAAAATGTTAATCTCTAACAATAAGTACCTACATGTGTAAATACATATATTGAGCGTATAAACGCAGTCTAATATGTAATATGTATACTTGATTTAGTAGTTGTAAGACAATATAAATATTCCTTTCATGCAAATACTCCTTTATTTGTCTCATGACGAATTTAATTCAATATAATATTTAATAATATTTAAACCATGAAAAATACTACAAGAAAAATTACTTGCAATGAAATTCCAATTATTAAAAAGGTCAATAAAATGTAACCAAGCATTTCTGAACTTCATTGGCATCTTCAAAAAGTAACAATAATTGAAACTAGGTGACGTCACAATTTACGTCGGGAATTAAGTTAAAAAGAGCACATGCAAAAACTAGAATATCTGAATGAAATAGAAAATCAAAAACAATTTGTAATGAGCTAACGAATACCAAAGCTTCCTATGCAAACTACTTAAATAAGAAAATTGCAATGCCGCAGCTTTACCCTATTTTTCATTTGTAGAGGCTAATTTGAAAATGCGACTACCACTTTATATAATGTACTATGATCCTTAATTTCCTCCTCTTTTACTAAGTCTATACAACTTATTGTGATAAGATACGGCTATTATATTTGAATTTTTTTTTGAATCATACATTCTAAAATAATTGAAAAGGGCAAACTCATTACATGAAGTATATTCTCTTTTACGCAGTTTTATTTTCAGCCCCTGTTGTTCGTATTCTTCTTTTATCTTTTTCACCATGTATTCTTTGTGCTCTTTGAAAAGAACTACATGTCATAGTTTTCTATAGTTAGAAATTTCGGTTGAATATAATCCTTTCTTAAAGCATTGATTTAAAGAACAATTTCTATATCGTAGCGGTTGTATAATAAAACTCTTTCTTGATTTACATAGTTTAATTTGAAATTTAAAATTTGGGCGTTTCGGCTATATGCATATAGCCTTTTTCAACTAAAATGCAAGACGATAATAATTAATATTGGTCGTATATTCGATTTTATTCTTTGGTATACATACAATACAATCGTCAACATCGCGCTTGTAAAAGAATGAAATCGAATATACGACCAATATATTTAATAGTTATCATCCAAACCTGAAATTTACTATAGAAAAAGAACACAATTCACAAATCATTTTTTTAGACTTAACAATAATTCGCAAGAATAACAAATTCTTAACCAAACTTTTTCAAAAAGCTACCTTCTCTAACAGATACCTAAACTTTGCGTCATGTCAACCCCTTTCAATTAAAAAAGGTGTAATTAGCTAGCCCAGAATTTCGTCCGGCTGTCTTAAAACAAATGAAACAAATACTAAAAATTAACAATTACATTGGCAACATAGAAAGGGTGTTTTACACATCATATATTGCCACGGAAAGTTTCATTATGCATTGCAAAAATAATAAGTATAATAGGCGAAAATCGAAACCTCGTTTCCTGTGGTATGATGGTTAAAAGAAATAGTAACTGATACAGCAAATGAAGACATAGGAAGCGAGGGCTCGAGTTAGCCGCCAGAGAAAGAGTCGGGACAGTCGATTTGTCGGATTTTGTGATTTTGATTAATTTGTTAATATACATAGTTGTTCGTGGTTTTAAAAAGTATGTTTTTTATACCTATCATCCTTCTCCCCCTTTCCGTCGCCTGAAGAATTTACCGGGTAAGTACAGATCTCAGTACCTCTTGAAAGTAACAACGCGACAAGTGGTGGAGGCGCCGGGTAAGTTCTTTAGATCCGCAAATAGCACGAAATTTATCAAAGATATGTAATAATGTGCGATTAAGAAAATAACACAAAATTTTATGTACATGTACAGCGAACTGGATCAATAAAATTTTTCGAATTTAAGCAGAACTAATACGAATTCAATGTTAAAACTTGCTGAATAGTCATGGCCGACTATGATTTATTTAAATAAAATATTTTCAGCCGTATTGCACTATTAATACGCAAGGTGCACCATCCTTGGACCCTTCATATTTGCTAATGATCTCAGATAGCAATTAAGAACGGGACACATGATAATGTACGCTGATGACACCTCAATAGCTGTATCCGAGACAGCAAGGAGAAGCTGGAAAGAACTTTAAAGGGGTGGTGTCAGAGTTCTCCGTATGGTGTATGCGAAACAGATTAATCTTAAATGATAGTAAAACTGTATGTGTTGGCTTCGCGCGGAGTGGGATTCCTTTGGTTGTGCCCAATATCTATTTAAGCGACAGTGTTAAGTTTTTGGGAACTGAGGTGGATTTCGGGCTTACGTTCGAAAAACAGGTCAATAATGTTTGCAAAAAAATTAACCAACAATATTTCGCCATTTTACAACTACAAAGCTGCTTAAGTGTACATTGCCTTTTGTACCTTTATTATGCTTTAGTTTACTCTGCTATGTCCTATAATGTATTAGTATGGGGTCGCGCCAAAAACATTGCGAAGGTTCTACTTGCAAAAAACTTGGTTGCCGACCCAGGGATTCGTGCGAGAATAAGTTTAGGCATCACTAGATTTTATATATATAAAGCAGTCGTATTTGTGAAAAGTAATCCAAGTTTGTTTGAGCTGCCGTCGTATATATATATGACACCAGAAAATCTCATGTATATTTTCCACAGCACAGAACGGCTGGTTTTGAGAGATCGCCTTTGTATTCCTTTTCCAAGCTGTATGCTAGATTGTCTCTGTCAGTGAGAAATATGACCGATATAAAAAAATTTTAAAAATCTCTTGATACCCAAGTACTATTATTCTCATGATGTATTTTTGATTGACAGCGATCTAATTTCTGGGTAGTTTCATCATAAAATGTTTTGTCTATGTTTTTCATGTATTAGTTTTATGACAAATTTTATGACTTTTCACATTCATGTACACATGGCTAAGTGAATAAACGAATATTATTATTATATTATTAATAATTATTAGATGTTGGCAGGGTATGAGTGTTATTACATCTCAACAAGTGAGCCCATTGTTTACATGAATATGGATAAATTTGCAATGGGTTTACCTGCATCAGTTATTTGCAAATAACTGAAAAGGTATTGAAAGCATATACTGTCAGATAAGGTGAACAATATGTTAGTTTGTTACTGTGTAATAAATATCGTTAATTAAGGTTTATGTTGTGAACAATTAAATAAATTTTACTAATAATAAGGAAACTAGTCACAATAAATACTTCAAATATTATTAGAAGTGAATGCAAGAAAATATGACGCATCGTTTTCAACCGTGTTATACAAAGTGTTCCGCTTAACGGTAGGAACTTTGGCATATTTTTACAGTTTTATGAAATAAGCGTGTGATAATTTCAAAAATTATCAGAAATAGGTACACTAAACCGTAATACTAATCCATGTAGAATCCTGCGCATTCGATGCAGCACGGAAAAATGCCAAGTTCTATTTAAAAGAAAAGTTTTTTTCAGTTTAAAGATATCCATATCGGACATGCGTTTCTGATCACCCTGTATAGGCTATTGCAGTTACCGCTGTCGTAGTCAATATCTACGGCCATGCATCCACATCAGTAGCATATCTTAATGTCTAATAGTCTAGGAAATATTTAATTTTATTGCAAAGAATGCGAACATCAAATTTTAACGATTAATTAGGAATGAGAAACACTAATACAAAATCGTCACACTAAACCCATAAAAATTACACCACTCCATTTAAAAAAAGAAAGTTGATATCGACAACCTGTATGCTAAAAGTGTTATAAGGCTGAAAATATTTTCTTTAAATAAGGGCATAAATCGGCCATGAGTACTCTGCAAGTTTCAAACTCAAATTCCCACTAGAAATCGAACAATTCTAATGATTCAGTTCGGTGGAACACCCTGTATACTTACTAATACGCCTACGCACATAAAGCTTTATCCTAAATCAGTATTGATTAAACGCGAAATTTAATAAAGTTGTTAATACTTCGTTGTTAATAACGTTTTACTAAGCAAATATTGATAAGTATTTCAATTTAGACAGCTCTCAGCTTTTTGCATATCGAAAGGATTTAGCTGAGGGCAAGTCTATAGAGAAGAAAGCCCAATATCTATTGAGCTTTATATAATTAATTATATTATAAAAATCGCTTTTTTTTTTGTAATACCAACATTTTTTTGCCGAGAAGATATATTTGAACAATCCAATGGTTTCTCTAGTAAATTTGAACAATTATTACTAAAACATTCTATATGTACATATGTTTTTTTTATTAAACCTTAGCTACTATAGTGGCAAAAGTAATTTAAACTTTTATGTGATCTTTTAATAACAATTTAAATTCGTTATTGTTCTTGCTCCCAAAAGCATTACCAGAAAAAACTGATTAAAAATAAAAAAATATTTTTTTATGCTTTTCCAGAATAAAAGTTATAAATCTGTAGAGTCATGCATTCCAGTTAAACAACCTGTTTATCATGTTATCACAGCACACAAAGGGAACTAAAAGTGTACAGTACGTCACACAACACTGTTGTTTTGCTTTATTAGCTTTTTTGACAAAAAATGTGGTATTTGTTACTCGGCAAAAACAGCCTTTCCACTGTTCACAATAGGGGCTGCACAAGCAAAGAAATACAGGCTTTCATGTCGGCACATGCTCTCGGATTTATTTCATTTACATCCGTTTCGCAAATTCCCATCATAATGTAACGAATAGGAGCCAAAGTTATCAAAAGTTTTACGTATCCCTCGATATACTTAATGAACTCGCGTAGAATGTAGGAACTTCGTAAAACTAAGTCCGATAAAAACATAAGGAACTTGTGTGTCGGAACAAGTCTATGTAGGAATCAAATCACAATGTGTATTTTTGATGTTGATCTGAATTTATTTTAGAGACTTGCCATTGTTTTTCAGTTTACCATTAAACCTGGAATGTGTTTTAAAAGGTGCAGAATGCAAATACGAACTTGTTCTTAAGAATGTCGAAATAACTACATTATATACTGAAGTATTATGGAAAGAAATACAGGCTGTCATTAAATGGAACGTACGAAATATAGAAAAATGAGAAGAGGGGATGCAAAACCCATTTCCATCCCATCCAAAATATTTTCACATGTTTTCATTCATTCAATTTACCAAGTTACCGTACTTGGTTGCGCCAATGCTTACCAGAAGATGCAGGCTTCTCTGCTAAAATCCTATTCATTCACAGATGACAGAAACGGCCATTTGCATGACCGTTAAACCTACTGTACCTAATAAAGAAATAGCTAATGTAAACCAAATAAAGTTGTCAAAACAAAATTGATGTTCATTACGACATTGAACAATGATTTCTTTCATGTGTCAGGATCCATTTTTTATACAGTATACGTATGTATCTACTACCTAAAATGATTTATTTAAGAAAAATAAAATAAGCAGGTGCAATAGCCTAATATTGTTATTTTGTAGCTACGCTACTTCATATAATTCCGGCAGCATTACATTACGTTGAAATCACTGAAGTGTAGTTAATGTACTTAATGTTAATGTAGGTAAATTTTGCATTAATGTTTGGCACTGATTTAATTAAGTATTCAGAAATTCTATTGGGTACAGAGAGCTTGATGACTTTCGGCGTGTGCGTGCCGTATTCTGACCAAAATACGCCTACGTGTAGTCTACACAGAATTAACTAATGGTAGTTTACATATTTCTTCGCTTCTAAACGCACACAAAGTATGTTTCGGTAAACGTAGTTGAAATTAGTTTACGTAAAAGGGTCTTGTATGCGCCTTTGTAAATATTCAGCGAATAAATGAGATGGGACTTTACGAAATAGTTAGTGTAACAAGTTAGTGCAAAATTTGTATTGAATAGTTGGATTAGTTCTAATGTTTGGATATATATAGCTATACTATTAATTAATTAAATTGTTTTAGGGTTTTTAGAAAGCTGATCACACAAAAAAAATAATTACTCAATTTGAATATAAATGCATCACATTGAATATAACATAACTTCCTATATAAGCAAGAAGATGATGTATTTATATTGAGAATAAAATTTGTTCAGTTTTCCAAACTCCTGAATTTGTTAGACGAAACCATTTTTTAGTTCAAATGTATCAATATACTAAAATCATTATGAACATATAATATTTTCACCACAAAAATAATTATTTTAGATTTTAGTAAATAGATTTTCTCAACTGAAAACTATCAGATTTATGTTTCAATAATTTATGCACATTTGATAGAAGTATATCAAAGTATTATTTGAAGTATTGCCATTATTTGCTTTCTCACTATGACTGCATAGATTTATTCCTTACAGCAATAACAATGTTCATTTGGAGGAAATATACTTCAATGCAAATATTTATACCTATTTGTTCTAAGAGTATATTGTGTTCTTAGAGAATTTACTCTTATGATGCAACCAACAAGATTTAGTTCATTTAAATATATATTAAGTTTTGATTTCAGAATAAATAAAAATATTCAGATTGATAATAGTTGTTTTTTTTTTGTGTGGAGAAGCAATAACAATTATGGTAAAAATGACACATATTTTTTGTTTAATATATATAAACAACATTTCAATTCTTGTGAGTGTGACTATTGCTCACTAGGGGTGCGCATTTTGACAGTTATCTCGGCTATGCTCGCCTCGTCTGTTTGTAAGCTTGGTCTGTTCTAAAGTTAACTCTAGTATATACTTTTACAACTTTTTGGCTAATTTAACAGTTTTCTTGTTTGAGTGCACTTTTTAAACATGTTCAATTAACACTCTAATAATTGCTACCATAAGAAATAAACAATAAAGGTGTAAAATTGCATCAAATATTTTGATGTGTTGAATAACAGCAAAAGGTTAACCGTTTCTTTTAATGTTAATTTAAAATTTAGATAGTATTCATTGCTTGTAAAATGGAGACTGTGTTTAGCTGAAAAATGGTTTTCCCTCTCAGTGTAGTTGCACAGAATAAACAGAAGTGACAATAGGCGATTGCAAGATTTGGGCGCAGATTCCAAAACGCCATTTTCCAAGTTTCTTTACATTTGTACGTTTGTTTATATCCTATCGCTATCGAAGTGCATCTAAATTTGTACATTAATATGTATGTAGGTTGCATATATGTAAGTAAGCTTTTCTTGTGTGGTAGGTACATAAAATTTAAAATTTAAAACCAAATATTACAAATTTCCATTCCGATAAAGGTAAGGTCAACGACCTTTCTCAACATAATAGAACGCGCCCCTACCTTATTTACACACGTCATACTTCGAGAGCATTCTGAAACGAAATAACGTAAGAACATGGCGGATTATTCTCAAAACCACTAGATAACAATAGAAAAAAACATCTGTCGTTATTTCTACTTATCTGTGGCAGTATTATAGCGACCAAAATTATAAATAGGGCGCTTCTCTCGCTTCACAGTGGCGGAAAAATATTGCTACAGCCCAGTTAAACAATTATATTTCATCTTTTATGAATATAAAATTTCTTCCAAAAATTAAAAAAGTAAAAAGGTATTCTTAAATGGTAAAATATTAAGAAAGAAATCTAGGATTCGCCCATAGAGATGATGGAATCTTTTTTAAGGAGATTACATTAAATCGCTTATAATTTAAGTCTCGGCAAAATAATAAGCTTCAGTGTTCTGATTTATTATTTCATAGTTCTTGTAATTTAAATTCGAACTAGATATAAAACCTCTAACATCAATTAATTGTTTTCTTATAAAATGCTAAATTTTGTAAATTAATGAGCTAGTATTCTATTACATCTAATATACAGATTTTAAAGAGATTTTAACATTTCAATAACTACACAATTAATGATTCACCTTTGAAGTAAGAATAGGTGATCAAAGGGTAATTCAGGATTTCTCAGAAGAAACGCTGCGCTGGTACTTTGCATGCGCGGCCTCTAAACTTCAATCCGGTATTAACTTGCGGTTTTGAACCCGAATTGAAATGGCACAAAGCACCTCCAGCGTTATCAACTGAATACGTTAAGCCCATTCATCGGGACATCAACCTACACGCGGTTTTAGTTAATATACGTAAGTATGATACACTATATCAAAGTTGAAACAGAGAATTAGACGGAGATAAATCATAGATACAAAAATACGCAGTATTTTCAAAGAAACCCTTTAAATAAAATTCTTTTCATCCAACGAAATTGCTTTAATTGTGCAACTTTTCTAATTAAATATCCTCGGGCTATGCAATTCCAAAAGGAGTAAACAACATTTTTGTATCTTTGCAAGGCAATTAATCAGGGTTCACTAATCCGAGAGTTCGTTCATATTGCTTTCATTCATTACAAGTCTTAAATATGGAGTTATTTTGTAACGTACACTCTCTCTCTAGAGGATACATTTACAGCTCGTGAAATTTTTAATGGTTAGTATGCTGTTAAAGTTGAATCTTGTAGATATACATAGTTAATTTTATCTAACATTTTTTACAAATAAACTTAAATTTGCAGTAGTCTTAATTCAAATTTTCCGCCATTACAAACATGAAGTTGGCCTTGGTAACATGAAAGACAAAAGAGAAAGCAGAGATGTAAGATGTAAGGGACGTTTCTTCGAATAAACGTTGTAAAGAGAGGGCTTGTTTTGCTACATGTTTCATGTTCAATGTACAACTACTTTCGAGATAAAATCGCAATCTGTAAGAAATTAATGTATGGAAACTTCTAAGTAGGTACTGAAGTAGAGAGAAATACATAGTTAAATTTATTGCAATGCAGTAATTAAAACTTAAATAAACTTAAAATTGATTTTAAGACATTATATATAAATATTTCAAAAAAATTGTTTTTTGTGTGGAATTTTTCCATTGTTAATTATATAAATATTTTCTAATATAAGTTCCACCTCTAAACATATTTTCTGGATACTCTTCGATGGTACAAAGACACAAAAATATTTAAATAGTATATTTATGGTAAAATATGAAATATTCTTTTTACTTACTTTCCTTACCTCGTCTGTCGTTTGTCTCAGTGGTGGTGCTTGCCATTCTAAAAATTGTAGATGCTTTCGATCTGACGCCTGGCGTTATGCAATTAGAATAGTTTTGTCGTTTCATTGGTGGCCTGAGATGTATTTTATATGATTTTTTCCCATTATGCTGCATGCGTTTCCCCTTTCCCCCACAGTAGAGTAAGATTTTTGAAGCACATTTCACATTTGCTACCTAGTTATTTCCCTAATTGTATGTATGGAGGTGATTTGGTTGTTAGAATTAGAAACATTGCAAAAAGCAAGGTATTTTATCTTTTTTATTAACACAGTAAGAAGTCATTTCTGAACACTTAGAGCTGATAATTTGATATCAATTTGAAATTTAAAATGTCAAGTGAAATATTTGTTAAAGTTAACAGCTAGCGGCAATTTAGGTTTAAAATACAATTCTATTCAGTTTTATAATCGTCTTATTTTATTTGTTTACAAACTGACATTAAACAAGTGAATAAATCCAATTAAAAAAAAAACACTATGAACTAAATTACAATAAGTTACTGGTATATAGGTGCAAAAATTACTAAAAAAAGAAAAAACAGAGCTAATATAGAACATTCTTTTCTACATACAGAAAATTATTTCGAAAATTGTTAGATACATTTTTTAATCGCATAATATAAAACATGACAAAAACACAAATATAAAATACCTATTACAAAAACACTTGGTATTATTCCAACTGCAGTCTCATTGATTATTCAATATAACATTTACAAGAAATGCTAACAAACTCATAAAAGTATGATTATGATCAATTATCCGCAACCATAGGATGATAACCCTTTCTTTTGGATCGCCACTGAAACTGCTGCACTTAGGAAATCTGTTTGATCGTTCATTTCATAATTATCTGAATCGCAATGCATTTCTTGTTCTGCTTTTCTTCTGTTCTCATAGCAGACATTTTCATAATTATCTAACGCTGATTCTTCTAGCGAAGATCTTTCAAACAATCCAGGAGGTAGATTATAATCACGACTCACTTCCCCTTGCTGTCCGTTACCAGTATTAGCTGGATTGTGTAAACTCGACTGCAGCCCATGAGATTGAATTGCCATCAATATCCCCTCATCTTCAACATGGCCGTCATTATCACAATTTTCCACAAAATCAGCCGCATCAACTGGTGCCAATTTCCATTGCTCCAATATACTGTTTATTGTATTGTCAACGTAACATTTAGCTACCTGTCTAGCTTGCCATTTACTAAGGTAATCGTCCTGACTAATTTGGTTAGGTTTCACTAATGTAACGGGAATTTCATCATATAAAGACCTGTCTATGTTATTTGAACTAACTTCTAAATCACTAGAATCTTCACTCTCCAATAATGCATTTGATCTTGCAAGCAATGTATCTAAACAACATTTATTGCAGGTTTTATTGGTCGTGTTATTGTTATTTGTGTTGACAATGTTTTCATCTTGTTTATCTTCTTTAACAGGCTCCTTTGAACAACCTTCTTTCATTTCGGCGGTATTTGATTGCTTGTAATTCTCTTTTAAGTGATATTTACCTTTTAATTGCCAAACATATTTAGCTTTCTTAAATGGTCTCTCTTCATCATTTTCATTGTCATTTCTTGTTTTTCTTGAATGTTCACCTAACTCCTTGTTACCCATATTTTCTTATTTCTCACTTACTTATAATATCTCGTTCTAAAATATTTGAAATTAGAATAAAGTCCATTTCGTCGCAATAAATCGATCTTGTTCTACGCCTTATTGTACTTTTCAACTGCACTATTGTCAAAGTGGAATCTCTAAAGGGGCTACTTCTGCTCGAAATCCTTGGAGTTTCGGGTGTCTACACATACTTCACATTCAAATGATTTGTTTATTTACCTTTTCATGTATAATTACGTATTATAAAGTAACTTAAATCGACGAGATTTATTTGTTGAAGTTGACAGCAACTGCTGTATGCAGAAATCATGCACAAATGCACTTCTTTCCACTACTTTTTAAGAGTAAAATAGGTTTTTGGGCAAGGTTCTAATAAATATGATCAACATTGGAAAATAGTAATTTTTTCTATTTTAATATGCCCAACATATATATCAAAATATTATGAAAATAAGTATTTATTATTTTAATATTCAGACTAATAGATGGTACTGATGCGACATCTCTGGTTTATTGTTGAAACGATGAAAATTTTGTTACCCAATCGCATTCAATTTAAAATTTAAAACAGCTCTCTGCCTTTAGATTGAACGTAGATTTGGTATTTAGAGACCGAATATAGATGACGCTGCATATGCTATGGAAGTAATATTTGATAATATAATAAGTACATATATCTAATAACAAAATGATCATTTTTATAAGTAACAAATCAATAACAAGAGACCTTTAATTATAAAAAAAAAGCATTAGGTCTATAAGGATATATTTCAACTATATATCCAAATTAAAATATAGTAGAAAAAGTAATATAATTTTTGTTTATTATTCATATGTACCTTAATTAGATAATGAAGCATCAAAATTGGTTATTCGTTATTTATTTTATCTGATATGAGCACATCAGATAATCAAAATTTCAATATTTCCGTTACTCGTTTTTTAATTATATGATTAGGCTACAATGTAGAAAATCGGAAATATCTCAACGTGATAATTTCCAACTTAAATTCTATAAGGATATTATTCATTGTCTACGAATTTAATGTGCTTGTTATTATAATTATCATAATTTAAATGCCGAAAAAGAAACATTGTTGCATATATCACTTTTTTACAACCCTATTATGTACTTTATAATAAATTTAACATCTTAATCTTGCTTGCTAAGCATTCGTTATGTCATCACCTATTTTGTATCTATAACTATTGTTGTATATGTTATTTGAAGACATAAATGTGAATTGACTGTTTTTCCAACATATTTGTTTATCTTGTACTTAATTATTATTATAATAATGTACATATATTTCTAAAATTGTGCAATATAATTGAATAATAGGGAATCATACAACAGAAACGAGGTTTTTAATGGGGTAGCTGAGTTTGTGGACCTATGTATTTCGTTATATGTTGGAAAATATGAGATTTTATACGAGCAGAGCATTCCATGAAATATGTATTCTTATTTTGATATGCAGTAAATGTAGATGCACCTTTTTACCGATAATAATATTCTTGAAATGTAAGTCGAGTTGCATGCTTATCGTAGGTTGAAGAGCTAACTGACGTAAGTAAATAAAAAAGCTGGATATTCCGAGAACTTTGAAATACTTACATACCAATCAACAAGGGTATATGCACATGGAATCACTTGACCGATTAAATTAGTTATATTTGACTTTCGCCTTGATATAATTTGATGTATACGTACTTGGGTACTAAACCCTTTTCAACATAAAATCATTAGTAGAAATTCAAATTCAAAAATGAGTTTCCGAGTTTATTTTGTTTTAAAACTGGTGTTTTTATTTGTATTTTATATTTCTTTGTTATGCTATAGGAAAACTGGTTTAATGTCTAAGAATTACAGATGTCAGGAGTAATACAAAGTTATTTTATAAAAGTTTATGTTTAATCATCATGAGTATGCATAAAAATTGTGATGGAAAAGAAGAGTGACGTAAGAACATAAGTAATGTGTGAATTTATAAGAGTCTCCGATCAAAATTACATATTCAGACACATTAAATTTGCAAAGAAATTGAAAGAATGTTGTGGAACCTCGTTAACTCGGATCAATTGGGACCAAAGCCGATTCAGCCGAAAACTCGGGTTATATGGACACGGGTAAAAATATAAAATAAGACAGTACTTACACAAGAATGACTTCATTTCGTAGATAAACAAATACACACACAAAACAAACGGAATAATTAAATTTATAAATTCATTTTAAACAATAAGGGCAAAACTATTTGATACAACGCGTATTTCAAAAAAAAAAGTTATCTGTCAAAATTGATCCAGGGTTATCCGGAGATGAAAATACTTTAAAATATTATTTATTAAATATGCGCTATGTATTTTGGATCAAATAAAATTCGTACAATCTGCTTTTAAAATTGAGAATTAGTTGAATTGTACAATATATATCATACCATTCAAATAATTGTCTCCATTACTAGTTAACACATTTGAAAAGCCGTAGTTGGTATTTTCAATACTCAATAAAGCGGTACTGAAATCGCCAAATGTATTATTAACAGATTTTTCATTCAACCAGTTTCATTAAAACCGGCCGTTAATCAATATATTTTTATTTTTTATGTTGGCCAACCTATTCGCAGCTCGTATTACATATTAACAATTTAGATTTATATTTCAGATCGTTCATAATTATTTCTGAAACCTGATGTATATAAAATATATCACCTTCAACAATTGCATAAGTTCATAAAGATGGGAATATGTGTCAATGAAAGAATTTGTTGTTCCTTAATATCACAACAATATAACAACAAACATTTATTTAAAAAAAAAATATAAGAGATATTTTTTTTCATTATACATTTAGCATTTTTATTTAAGACATGACATTGTTTAAGTGTTGTGTGTTAAATAAATATACACCATTATATCAGTAAGAAGAAACGAGGTGTAATAAAACAAAAAAATGTAGGAAAAGTATTAGAGGTTTATATTAACTTTGATATCTTAATACAATCCCAGTCCAAACTAATTAATAAATATTTTTTAAGATATCTTCTATCGTAAGAGAATATAAGGATAACTTGCACAGAGAATTAATAAAGGTCAAATTACAAAAAAATAATCTTCTTAAGCCATATCTTCACTTTATGCAGTATTATTAGAAAGTGTTGATGTTTTTGCCTCATTTTACCTTTTCAAAATAAAATGAAGGCTCTAAAATCTTTGTTGTTACAGTTACAAGTCTCTGTTTCAACATTTTATTTCAGTGTCTAATAATATAATCTGGTAATATTAATTAATCAAATAGGGTACGTTATCGTTAAAAGGAAACAGTTTAGTTTTAAAATGAAATAATAAAATTAGGTTAATGAATTCGCCCTGGTAATTTATGACATGTAGATATTACCAAATATGTAGGTATATTTGCTATATACTGAATTAATGCCAGTGGCGTAGTGTATTGTTTAAATTACAAGAGGAGAAAAATCCGCCTGGTAATATTTACATTTCACTGTTGGACAAAAATTGTAGTAAGAATTTTTGCTATTGTGCGAAATTTTTAGACACTGTTTAAACGTTTAACGAAATTGTTAGAAAATATTGTACCACAATCTTCTAGAAAATATTGTGAAATGTTTTACAATATTTTACAACTAGTAAATATAATAAATTGCATATGATGGAGTGGGAAAGGAGTTATAAACGAGTATTTTTATACTGGGAAACTTTATAGTACTATAGTATAATTAATTAACTATAATTGCAATATTTTGATTTTTGCTAAGGTTAAGAAGGACGTCGGTGTCGGTCTGCCAAGATCTTGGACATACCTCAAAATTTACGACTTGCTGTTTCTCAACTAAAAAAGCTAATGTTAAGACGGGCATTGGTCTGTCGACATAGCAGTAATAATGATATCCACCAGCTGTCAACATCTCTCCAGATTTACGTATTTTGGTTAATAAAATCAACAAACAATCCATCAAATAAAATCTCGTTTATTTTAGAGATATTGTGAAAATTAAGAAAATACTTGGTATAAAAAGCGATCATATTATTTTTATACTTCTATTTTTTTATTATTTAACAAACCCATTAATTTACAGCACTCTTCGATTAACATCGATAAAGTGAATTGGAATAGGAATAAGAATAGGAATTACGCTAACCACAATTGTAATTAATTAAATGTAATTCTCATGTTCAAATTATCTTTTTCCCAACCTAGCTCACACTGCCTACACTTTTGTAAACAGGTTTTGTGATTTATTATTATGGCGAAGTTTTCTACCCATATAGTTACGTTCAATAGATATATGTAATACAGCTATTGTTGTAAAGATGCCTTTTCCTATTTTGCTCAAACAGGGTTATAAAAAGTTGATTTGGTGTATTTACCGGAAAAAACATTGTATACCGGCGAAGGAGAATTCGTAAACATCACATACAGAACAAAATAAATTAACAATTAATCATTAAATTCACGGTTATATTTGCGGCAAGCAATATGCAATTTATGCTCCTTTTATAGGTAGGTTGTGTCAACAAAATGTGCAACAAAACTACACATTGTTTCAAAAAAAAAAAAAAACACTATTTTAACGTTTATTTAACACATGAAATATAATTAAACAAACACATTTGTAGGTTGTTCTTGTTTTATCGAGATTAATACATATTTTCGAACATTCACATCAAAGCTATTATAACAACTCCACTGATTAAAATATCCTCATACGCAGAATACGCTGTGACAGCCACGCCCCCGTTTAGGCGCGAATGTTTTAAAATTTAAAAATGTTCGTTACACTATACAGTAAATAATTATTCATAACTAGGTATATTAATTATAGCAACAGCGTAGTTAATTTGTACGCAAAATCTTAATGTCGGTTCACTACACAGATTTGTAATAGTTATCACGCCACCAAAATTTCTAGCCAAAATAAAAAACAAACTACTGCTGACTCCTCCGAAAGGTCTAAAGATCTTACCTGTCATTCAGGGTCCCGCCGGCTTCAGTGGAGACGGGTGTGGGTTAATAACAGCGATCGAAAACAAAGGCGCCACCCGCTTTTAAAATATACCCTGTCGAGGCGTCCGTCAAAACGGGAAATTCGGGGATAGTAAGTAAAAGGGGGAAATCAACGTAACAACAAAAAAAAAAAATAATTAACGAAACTACAGTTTGCGTGGTAAATGTAAATAACAAGTTTATTGTAAAAGATTAAGTAACCGTAATAAAAAAAAGAATAATATAAATTGTAAATATTTCAGGGAAAAAAAAAGTAATGGGTGGATCAAAATAGAACTCTCACCCAGGAAAACGTTAGGTTGACTAAGTTGCATAAACGCAGACGATAACAATTATGAAAAGGGCTCAATTAAAATCGAGTTTCCTTAAAAAAAAATAAATGATACGCAACAAAGTTACTAAAGTACTCTTATATAGCAACTACGGATGGGTTTCGTACGCGTTACGTTGATGATCACCAAATCTTTGCGTTAACAATAAATCTACAAAGGTGAGTTTAAAACTCAGCCGCATCCGACGACGATAACGATTATAAACGTATAAAAATATATAACAAACACTCGATACTCAAAAGAAAAAAAACAAACAAGAGCCCCCCGATGCCTAATTGGCTTCTTACTCTAGTATAATGGCTCTACGCTGCCGTTTAGGCGAGTATACAAAATTGTTAAAAAAAGGTAAAATTCTAAGCACAAGCCTGTATATTCGTTTCGCAGACGTCCTCTCCCACGTCTGGCGTCCTTGGAGTAACGTGCCGACTTCCGGTGCTGACGGCCCCCCAGATCAGGATTTGCGGACCTGACTCCAAGCTCGGTATACTCGTGAGAAGCGTGAAGATCTTTGGCGGTGGTTATTCCCTGAATGGCAGGCTCGAGATGGTTTGAACCAAGGATTCAATTAGGGAGATTACATCACCCCATCAAAATTAGGCAACGGTAATTATGCAATAACAGGCCCACAGCATAAAAATAATGTAAATGAGAAAGTTAACCCGAAGTGAACCCTGTAACGATTACCAAGTCTTAGAAAACGTAAAGAGAAAGAAAGTTACTCATACCTTGCGTCCAAGGGTTAAGAAACCACACGCGTTCAGAACACGTGGTGGTGAAATACGTAAGTCGTCTGACTGCCAAAAATCCGCCTAAGCGATACGAACCGCAATCCTTCCACACTAGGCCTTCGCCTAAACCATCAAATACATTACGATTCAACCAGCAGTGCACACAAAATGCCACCAAATCCGCATTACACAAATGCGTAAATTTAACACAGCAAAACGGCAAAATGCGGACGAACCAAACGCAGGTCTAATCGCTAGTAGAGCCAACACGGGAGTGTCTCGAAAACGGAAGATCGTTTCGAACGTTTTCCGATAAATCGACGATTCTAGAATCATCGATACCGGAAGCGACGTAAATAGAGCTCCACAAACAAAACGCTCTAAACATCCCCCTAGACAATACAAAGTACTCGCAGAAATGATAACTTGAAGAGAAATTTAGAAATGAAAAGTTGGTAACCCTGACTTACCGAACAACCGCCGATAACTTCTGTCGCTCTGTCAAAACAGCTGACATGAGAGAAGTAAACAAAACGAACGTGGTACACCAACTCTTCCAGGAAACAGAAGAAAGTATGGGAAAAATAACAAACACCCGAGAAAAAGGCACGTAAAATAAGACTGAACAAAACACAGATCGGAAATATCCCCGGTAAGGTAGTAAGAATGAGTAAAACTCAAAGCTAACGTAACCTCCACTTCTAGTGACAATTACCAAGCAAAATCGAGGGTTAACAAAAATGTAACACGTAAAGCGACTAGTATGTTACACCCCAAGGTTACTCCGAATAAAAGGAACGTTAAAAAGGTACAGCTAGGAAAAATAGATACAGTACAAGCGAAAAGTAAGAAAACAGCGTTACATAGTAGCAAAAACACTCTAAATATTTTGTTGACGATTAGTTGCAACTATTATACCACTGGCCTAAACGTACTATTTGCAACAAGTGATCTGCATTTAATGTTACTGTAATATATAGGTTCTATGAACATCAATTGTATAACAAAGTGTGCATTTTGTTATACAATTATTTGTGGGAGATTTTAATAGAAGTTGTGTTCGTCTCATATGTTCAACAACTTGTTGTGCGACACCTTATAATTGTTTCAAGATTTATTATAATTTTTTTCTGTGTATTCGCTTTGATAGCGATTTGCTGTGCGAATTACCCTTATTTAATTAATTTACTACCGAATATATATTTAGCAGATTGTAGATACGACCATAAAACATTTATTTACTGCTAAGTAAATATCTTATAGGAATTATGATCATCAGAATGGTGACTCGTTTCGCATAAGGGTGCGCCTGCAAATGAATCCTAATTTGAGGGACAATTGGCAGAAGCCTAACGATTGCTAAAAATCATTTTAAACAAATCATTACATGCTAATATAATAAAATTAATTCATCAAAATCAACAAAATAGTAGCATAATTTAGTTCCTTTTAAGCAATATCAAAACCGCAAAGAACATACAATACCAAATAACACTCAAGCGCAAATGACAAAATAAACAAGGTAACAATAACAAAGTATATACGTTGTACATACACTTCTTTGATCTATATGCCGAAATGTAAAGTCGAAAAGATACATAAACTTGTTTCGTATTCGCCGCGTGCGAGATCGCTTCTCCCTAGGAAGCGTATATTCCTGGAATCTTCGTGACCTCTGAAGCAATTTCACGAGGTGGCGCAGCCGTGTATATAGGAAAAGGGTATGCGGAACGCCAAAGAAGAAAACAGGCCATATATCATCGATTTGATCAAGTAGTCTTTGCATCTTACCGTTATGTAGGTTATAGACGGACAAAAAGAACACGATCGGAAGGATTTTCGGGATTAGATTGAACGGAAAAATTACTTTATGACGCAAACGCGACTGTGTTACCTTAACGGTTTAATAAATATTTATTAAAGGATGATATTTATCATCTTGACCTGATATAGAGAGACTGTTACGTTACGGGGCCATTTTCGAATATATATTTAAGATATTTAACTTAGGTAATTTTATTTTTAAACGATTTTAGTTAGTTATTTATCGTATCTCTAAGAACCTATCCGATAAAAAGAGAAGCTTCGTGATTGGTGTTCGAAAATGTTGCTGCGTAATTTTGATATTTGAGAATACGTTTGATTTTTCTGCAGAAATTAGCTGCCTTTATTGTAAAAATCTATGTCAGCATCGTCACCTTTCAAACTTTTGCATATGTATTTTTTTTAACATTAATTAATATTTTCGGCTTATTTAATAATCCTTGACATTAACCTATTAGGAAGTTTGGGAACTATAAACCATAGATTCCGATGAGGCTACATCGAGTGTTACTCAAAAACGCTCTTATTCTGGGGGATTTTCAACTGTAAAGGGTATATTCTGATCTTGAAATTCTACTCAAATTTGGTTTATCCAAAATAATTTTGGAACGGTGATATATTTAATTGCGGATTTGCATCCTTTAAGCAGCCCTTTATATACCCTTTGGTATAGCTATTTATGTAGAGAGTGTTACAATAAGAACGGAAATATATATACATATTATTAATCATTAATAAATTTTAATACTGCATAACTTTAATACGTCAAAAATAATGATTAAAAAGTCTGAAGGAATTATCTATTATTAATGTAATGAACCGATGTAGCAAAAACTTGTTTTGGAAATAAAAATAATTCAAAGTCTCGCATCAGATTAGGCGGTTGCGAGAGAGAAAGGACAATATTGAATTGGTCATGGTCTCTTGATAGCTATTCTTCACTACATTGGTTTGCGAGAGATTGCTATGCATTTTTTCCATGCCTACTTGTTTAGCAGGAGGCAGGCTGTAGTGGCTGGTGGTGATGTGCCTGATTGGGCCGTGATACGATCTGGAGTTCCGCAAGGATCTGTATTGGGTCCGCTTCTGTTTTCGATATATACTGCAAATATGTTTTTTTTTCATAATTTCACATGTTACTTACAACTTACAACTCTATGCCGATGACTCACAACTATATAAGTTCTTTTTTACTGATGACATGTGTAGAGCTGTTGACAATATCAATTCTGATCTTAACAATCTATATACTATTGCAGAAAAACATTGCCTACTTACAAATGAAAGTAAATCTTCTTAGTGTTTGGTGGCAATAGAATCAGGTCAAGCATTCTTCCTAATATCGTATTAACAATTAACAATATACCACTGCAATATAAAAAACATGTGAGAGATCTAGGATTATTTATAGATAATGATCTTATGTTTAAACATCATATTAGTATCTGTGTTAGCCGCGCTTACTGTACCTTAAAAATGTTATATCCCCATCGCCATTCCCTGGATGTTGCCATTAAAAAAAAAAGTTGTGTGATGTTGTTTACGGAAGTTACTTGGACCAAATTGATTCACATATAATTCAGGTGGTACAAAACGCCTGCCTTAGATTTATTTATGGAATATAGGGACGTCAGAGAGTATCTTTTAAGCTTGTGGAGGCTGGATAGCTGAGCATGGGTCGCCGTACACAATTTCATTTTTCCTGTTTCGTTCATAAAATTTTAAATACTGGTGTTCCGCCCTACTTATCCATCAAAATAAGATATCGCACTGACGTACATAATATCAATATCCGCAGGAAAGACATAATAGATATACCTAAGACATTATTCGCAGCTGTTCAAGAAGAGTTTTAGTTATATTTTAGCATGGTTATTTAACTCACTTACCTCTGGCGTTAAACAGTTGCCTTTCTGTGCATTTAGACGAGTCGCTTTTAATAATTTAACGGATGTGCAACTTTCTCGAATATACTGGGTGAGTTTTTTATCTTCAGACAGCGGAATATTTCTAAAACACTGCATCAAAAAGATTTGTTATAATATAGGGGGCTCACTGAATGATGCCAAACTCGATCCCCTACCTCACCTCCCCAGAGTGGGAGGAGGGCAACCCTAAAATCTTAAGGGGGAACCCACATTTTGAATTGCAGATTCAGATTCTACGCCATCAAGTATGTAGTTTTTGTTTGAAACTTTTTTTCGATTCGTAACAGATTGCGCTGTAATCGCAAAAAACATGATTGTGAACGTCTAGAAAAAATACACAAAAAAGAGAAGCAAGCAAACATGATTTTGTGTTTTTTTATTTTAACATAAAGTAACATTTCAAGAATCCATGTGTTCCAAACTGTGCCCCTTCACTTCAATACATTTATTTATTCACAATTGGAATGCTATTCAACGATACAAAACCGTACTTTATTCAGTACTTGACAAGCTGTGAATACTTACATATTTTCCGATCCCCATTTAGATTATTAATTATTAATCCAATACAAATTAGTTAGTGTTGAATGTTTGAACAGTAATGGAGGCTATAACATTACTAGAGAGAATTGAAATGATTTACATCTATGGAGAAAGTGGTAGGAATATCGATGATGCTGTTAATCTTTATTCACAACGTTTTCCCGACAAGGTGCGATCGCGCGCTTCTTTTTACCGAATTGTTCAACAGTTCTCTAGCGAAGGAACTGTACAGTCAAGAAAACGTAATCGCCGAAAAAAAATTGCTGGAGAAAATAATGAAATCGCGGTATTAGCTGCAGCAGCTAATAATCCGCACATTAGTACTCGAGAAATAGTTCGCGGATCAGGAATTTCTCAGTCCACTATCTGCCAAATATTGAAGTGTAGGAAATATCTATTTAGAGTTTCCATGCATCAAGAACTTCATGGCGATGATTTTTAAAGTCGAGTGCGATTTTGGGAATGAGTATTATTTTCTGACAAGGCGACATTCACAAATCATAGTACGGTAAATCGGCACAACATGCATTACTGGAGTATCGAAAATCCCCGTTGGACTTGACGCAAAGTTGAATATCACATTCTTGGAACGTAAATGTTTGGTGTGGAATAATTGGCAATAAGCTTATTGGTCCATATTTCATCGATCGAAACTTAAATGGTGAAAAATATCGAAACATCTTGCAGAACGGACTTCCAGTGTTACTTGAAGACCTTTCCCTTGAGGTGGGGGATCGAGTTTGGCACTATTTAGTGAGCGCCCTACACTATGACAAATCTTATTAAGATCTTTTTTTGAGTTGATGCAGTGTTTTAGAAATATTCCGTTGTATCAAGAAAAAAAAAAACTCACTCTGTAGTTTGCTGTACATTTAGTTGTAGTGCCTTCGTGTCTGATTACTCAGTATGCTGATGTCAGCTGTATTGTCGCGGGTTCTACATTGGATGAGGTATCTGTGCGGAAGAGTAACGTTGTATGCATGATGAACGAATGGTCTAAGTGTAACGGGCTTAGACTGAATGTATCGAAGACTAGTTTAGTGCACTTCCGAGCTTCCGCAAATGTAATTAGTAGCCCTTGTATTAGGTACGATAATAGATCCATTCCAGAAAGTGAGTTTGTTGAATTTCTTGGTTTGTCAGTAGACCCTAGCCTGAGGTTTGATAGGCACTGCGCTGGCCTTGAGCGTAAATTAAGCTCTGCGTACTTTGCTGTCAGGAACTTGAGAAGCATTGTTGGCATTGATGTCCTGATGGCCTGTTCTATTTCTCTTATGTGGAGTCACGTCTGAGATACGCAATAGTTTTCTGGGGATCGGCGCCGTGTGCAGAGAGAATTTTTATTTCTCAAAAGAAAGTTATTAGGTGTATGTTTGGTGCCTCAGCCACGAAATCATGTCGCTCTTTATTTATAACTTTTTATCTTACCTCTTTGGTCCTTGTATTTGTTTGAAGTGCTAATGTTTTATAAGCGTAATGAAGAGCTTTTTACAAAAAACAAGGATATTTATAATAATATGGCAACGCGGTCCTGCAATAATATAAGTGTTCCTGTACATAAAACAAGCCTCTACAAGCGTAGTCTACACTTTAGATGCGTAATGTAAATGTATTATAACGCACTGCCTTCAGATATAAAAAACGCCGCAACATTATGTTCTTATAGAAGCTTATTAAAGGCTTATATCAGTAAGTACAGCTTTTATTGTGCGGATGAGTATTTTAACGATGGGTCTCTCTAAATTTGTTGTTTTATTATTTAACCTTCAATATAGATTTTAAAATTTTATTGTTCCTTAACATAACTATGCTTTTAATATGTGACACTAATGTTACGTCTGTGTTCTGTTCAAAATTTCATTACACTTGTGTTTGAATTTATCTGTTGGTATCATCTATGTTTATATTTTATTTTATACCACATTCTATTTGTAGTTTGGTACGTTGTATTCGAATTTAAATTGTGTGTATGATTTCTATTAGCTGTATTTTATATTGTATATGGACACTGTCAAAGTTTGCATATTGCAATTTTGCGACAAAAAAATATTATTATTATTATTTATTATTATTATTATTATTATTATTATAGTCTGTCTCTGTAACTCTGTACCTTTGTGTTTTTTTTTATTGTTTGGGTCATCATTAATAACACGAAACCTATTAGAGGTTTATTGAAGATTACTGTTGGCAATTTTTTTTATTATTTTGATCTTTTTGTCATTCTATTTTGCTGCTGCTAATAAAATATTTTTATTATTATATTTTCATTCGTCACTGTAATTTTTGTTGCCTACGTATTAGGGAACTGTTCACATACTTAATCCCTTAACTTAATTTTCATTCGTCAAAAATAAAATACTATCATATAAGTACATACGCTTACTACGTCTTGTTCGCATAATTTTATGTTCTAATTCCCCTGATACTTGAAATTTTAAAATCACCTTAATACTGTAATATTCTTTTATTTTCACACGAAACATACAGTGTTTCCTTATTGACACATAAGCAACACGAGCAAACTAATTAACGAAATTCTAAAATTCAGACAAAACAAAACCGGGATTTAATAATTTGTCCAAAAGTCATTGTCCCCTTTTTACGTAAAGCGACGAATTTGCATTCCAGAAAGTTAAATCACGGCTTTAATTAATTTCCCACCCCCGCGTCCTTCCATTTAAAAAAAGCGAAACAAAGCGAACGGAGTGAGTATCCTCAGTACTCGGCTGGAAATTAATTTAATCTGAAATTTTCTAAAATCCGACTCTTCATCGTAGTATATATATATGTATATAGCATTGGACAAAGGGAAGACCTGAGGAGAAAATGCTTTTTTAATTATGGCAGCTCACAGTTGACGTTTTAGGAAGACAAAAGAAGCAGCCGGCGCATTTTTTCATAAAGATTTCAATTTAACGTTTCAGGTGGTGAAGTGTACGCAAACACGGATTACGCACAAGAGCGGTTTACAACATGCAAATTGAAAGTGAACGCTGTTCGGCATTCTAATGTGAACCCGGTATCCTTCGACTAATGCAATTATTTCTTTGTTTGATATAATTTAGAATGTCGCGTTATTCTCTCTGCATATATCGCTTGTAATATGGATTTGATCTCATAGATATTATTATGGAAAGGGTCAAGATTTCGCTACATATTAGCGTGTCATTTTATAGCAATATATTTATGATATTTTGCGTGAAACTCTTTCCACCTCCGGCATAAAAAGCTATATGTTATTTTGTATTCCTTTTCTGCTATAAGATCGATGTTACATTACAAGCAGTAGATATGTGTATGTGTATTTATATGCCGATAGTTGACAAGCAGTATTGAGCATATAATGTGCAATATACTTTTGTATGTTTAAATATAGAAAATTACATAATTTGGATTTGGATATGACTTATTCAATGTAAATCTGTAGACAATCGTAAACATAGTAATCACTAGACAATGCATGCAATTTACAGATAGCTGATAAAACAATTTTATGTGATTGTGTGGTATTTTAGAGAGAAATTATTAAATTTATTTGAACATACGCCATATATTTGATGATAAAATCCAGATTGTACTTCTTATTATAGATATTTTAAAATCTGATTATTTTACTATTAATAAACAACACATTATTCTTTTGACAATAATTATTTTAGTAAATAATATAAAAGGATTTATAATCTAATTTCTACAATCTATTTTTGGCTGTAACATAGTCAAAGGTTAACGAATAAGAATAGCAAATCAAATTTTAATTCCTTTTTCGTAATGTTCTTCCTAGTATTCTATACTAAAAAAATGACACAAACCTTTTTCAGTATGTGGCAACTTTTCATTTTAAATCTTTCTGATTGGAGTGTAGAGTATGGAAATCGCATCGAACTGCATATCTCTTACGCTGATATTTCACTATAAAATTTCTTCGATAAAGATATTGGAAGTTTTATAGTATAATAGATTAATTGTAAGTATCTTTTATAAAAGTTATAAAGTTATGTCAAGAATCGTTGATCAAAGATCTTTATCAAAACAGAAGCATGAAGTGATTTTACTATCAATTTCTTTTTGAAAATACTCCAATGGTTATCTCCTCTGGATTTTTTTGGAGTTTTTTGGCCAGCCCAAATTTACCTGAATTTTATATCAAAAGGATCGTTTTAAAGCGTAAAACAGAAAAATCGTTTTTGACATCGTTTCCACATTGACCAAGTAAGATGGTGACACTTACCTGGTCAATGTCTCCTTCAGATACTGTTAATCTTAATTTCCTTTCCTGGTCTATCATTTCTCAATATTCTACTGACCTAAAAACTTCGATTCTTTACCCAGTTGATGTAATTCAATATTTTATTTCCTATTTATTTATAATTATTATACTCTCATTCCCAAACTTCCGAAATTATTTGATTTATCTGCGACATTGTTCAAAATTTTCACCAGCAAAGTTGTCATCTTACGACTGTTTGGTATAATGTAATATTCTCTGACGTAGATATTATTTTGCAATTTATGATTTTATAGAAGCCTTCTGTAAAATTAATACATACAGCTATCTTTAGTTCTGCTTTTGTTTCTTTCCTTAAGGTAATTAATGAAACATTTAAAGTAAGCTAATATGATGCAATAAATGGAATATTAGTCACCCAAGCGACGTATAAAAAAAGGTTAAGCAACGAGACATAGTATGCGTATCAATACAATTTCAATTTCTCAAAAATTTTGATAATTGTTTTTTTTTTGCGGTATTACCTAAATACTTTCATTTTAATTTAATTTTTGAAGTCTACGGAAGAAATTGATAATTATTTCCTTCTTTGTCATCACTCTTAATAGCAATGGGCAAGATAGAAGAAGTGAATCCTGTTTTACAAGGATTAGGCCAAACAGAGACCACTTAAATTACCAAGGTCAAACCATGATTAGTTTCTTCAAGTCCGATAGTTGGCGCTGGGGCGTTGGTTTTCGGTGGGCCGTTTTTGAGCCTCATGTAAAAATGATTCGGCATATTCGAATTTCAATTTTCTATTTTATGTGTAGTATTCACTAGTTTCTCTGGACTATTCTTGTCTTTTTCGCTTAATATAGGCTTATTTGACGTAAGAATTTAGAGTGGATTTGGCTTTATCTATTTTATTTTATGTATTATTCTTAAACATTCTGCTTACCATTTTTTAACACGAGTAATTATCTAATCGTTCTAAAACGAAATTCACTTTTGTGCCCCTGTCCTGATTATCTTCTTTATCCTTTCAAAATCGGAACCAAAATACGTGAGCTCATAACATATTTATTTTATTTGTTATTCCCTGTATATACTCCAGGGAAAACCAAGGAAGTGTATATATTTTTCTTTATTTTCAGGTTTATTTGTCAAGATTGTAGAAACTACAATCTCTGGATTTCCCCAAATATCTTTTCCAACAGTTTGCAGTTTGACAATCACTTTTACCGATGTGAATATATTCAAGTGGCCGATGAATATGACATGACTTATATACCAGAAAAACAGAGTTTAATTAAATTGATTTAATTTATAGTTCGGTTAGGATTGCCTCCTTCTAATTTGATACGTTTTTGAACAATGCATTAATTGTTAAAATTATTAGGCATTTATCACTTAAATTAGAGTTAATTAATAACAAATGTTATATTGTTACTGATGTGAGGAGATAAAAGCTTGATATGTTTTATAGATATTATACGTAACCCATGTAGCCCTATAATGGAACATATTGCTTTTTGTGTATCAAAGTGATTTCGTTATATTGTTTTAAATTATCTGCATGATATTAATATTGATTAGTAGCTCTATAAATTGCATAGCTGTATTGAATTATTAAAATTTCATTTTTGATTTATTTTAGTTTATTAAATGTATTTGCATACACAAATACTCGTTCCATAAAACCACTATAACACTATATATACCACTGTTATGGTAATCGACATTGAATTTTCATATAAGTATAATTACTACTAGGTTAGATATGCGCCCATGAGTTTAATTATGGATGTTAGTACTCTCTTTTGTATTCATTGCACTAATATAACTGCTCAGTATGTACCATTTCGTTTACCTACATTGGAGTTGTTTACATGAGCAGGTGTGCAAATTATTGCAGAGTATAGGAATCCTTTGATTATGTAAATCAGTACAACTGTGATTGGTAGGAAACATTCAATTTATCACAGGATATATAATTATATTTTCTTCAATATCTTAAAATGTTTAGTTTCCATATTTTTGTTTCAGAAGCGATTGTATAATTCAATTAATTTGAAAAATAGTGATCGTTTGTATAGCAAAAGAGAGAAATAAATCTGTGCGATTGTGAGTTCTATAAATGTACCTTTATTGGCGGGCCGTTCAATGCATCGTTCTTTAAGAAAGTTAATCAACATTTTTGCGTCACCAATAATGGATTTTCCAACAGATATCTGCTAAATGCGTCTTACAATATGCCGACACTTAGAAATACGCCCTTCTCTGTGAGTCATTTCTACCTGTTCTCAAGTTTTAAGATTAAGGAACAATATACGTGCGATCTTAAGTCATAAATTGGAATTTCGTTGTTTATCCTTAAAATTTTATATAAGCTAGGAGTAGTAGTTCCTTGAATTTTTTACCTGAATATCTGTTCGAGAGTGAAAGAAGTATCATTAGCGTTTTTCGATCTAAAAATGTTTGTTATAGCGTTCACATATTGAGTAATGTTTAAGAATAAATATTCAAATTTTATATATCGTGTACATATAAACAAAAATATAAAAAAAATATTTTTTTATATTTTTGTAATATTATACGTTTATTAAATTTTTCTCTAGTTTAACTGCAATTATTAATGTAATGAACGCAAGAGCGCAAATTTAGCGGTGTAAAGCCGACCTATCACGTTTCAATTTCAGAAACAAATTCTTCATTGTAGGTCTTAGCAAAATCTTTGCAGATATGTTGAGTTTAATTTTCTTCCAAAGCTTTCATACATCATGGTATTATAAATGAATGCTCTTAGAATATATATGTCTATAAAATGGATATCTGATGCATGTATCAAAAATATCTAAATATGTAACTTTCATATTGCAAGCTGTAAGAACACCCCTTGAGTACAGTCAAATTCAAAACTTATGGCTCCTTAAAATATGATATCTTTTAGTTTTATAAATGCATATAATATTTCTCTATGTTTGCTTAAAATGTGGTCCTTGTTTCATTACACATTACATTCAAATTAGATATGTTATTCGTTCACGAAGAAATTTTAGGGAGACGTGAGTTTTGTATGTCAGTGTACCTTGTACTATTTGGGTTGCAATTTGTCTATAAAAAATTGCCATTGCATAACGTGAGTGAAATACAAAATTGTGCCAGGTCATTGCAGAAACCAATACATGGCATAGTTGAGTAGGTGCTTTTCAAAACAATTTTTTTTTTGTATTTCATATATTCTCTTGCTTTTTCCACCATTTTATTTTCTATTTCCCATCGAAAATACTGCAAAAGTGTTAATTTCCACTGAACAAACGAATCAAAGGAAAAGCAGACGAACAATAGCCAGATTGTAAAATTATACAATAAAAGTCATCAGTGACATACAAAGGGAAAATTAAATTATAGGTTTATTATTTGATGGTATGATGAAGTCTGCAGTGGTGTATTGTGCACTTTTTCATTAACTATTTATTTCTATAGCGTACAGATATTGCAACAAATGATTACATTCTGTTGTGCATGCATTACTATGCATGTCTTATATACAGCTAGCTTTTACTGCGCATCTGCTGTACTATATGGGGAGAAAACTGCTATACGAAAGTAAAATGCGATATTTATTTTTACTTCCATGTAAATATTTAGTTAAATTAATAAATACTGCGCTAGCTTCAAATAAATCTAGTAACCAAATTATTTGTTTGATTGAATACAGGAATATTTTTAATATTCCTAAATCAAGTAATAATTTAGCAACTGTAAGCAAATGCACGAAAAATGGTTGAAAACAACATGATCGTTTTTCCCGTGTATAACAGTTTTAAAACCTTCAAACATTATATACTGCTGTAAAGTTTCTGGGCTTTTAAGTAAATCAGCATTAACTGAAAAGATTCCAATTATCTCTGAAATTTCTTTAACCCTGCGCGAAAAGTATTCATTTTTGTTCATTATTGTTTGTGTATCTGAGACTTATGCACGCGGGAACATGAATAAAACTAAAATATTTCCCCGTAAAAAAGCAATCAGTTTGAATACAGGTGCTTGCATTTTCCGTTAAAAGGCAAAAGTCCATGTTACATGCGTGTCCACGCAAATAAACGTCCGGCTTTTTTATTTAAAATACTCTTTGTAATTCAATAATATGATAACGTATTTAAAAGAAACGAAAATATGTTATTAAATATATACGTAATAATAACAATATAATATGTAATATGTATTGTTTTACTTAAACAGAAATTCGTTCAACATGATAAAAACCAAAAGTACGTAAAGCATAATTCGAGTTAGAAATTTTGTCTGTTAAATGTTCAATGTGAGCTTTCCGATTTAATTGCGAGTCGAAAACAAATACTAAAAATTTTACAGTGTTACGCGTCTGTAGTTGTTTATCAGAATATTCGAATATAACACTAGTATACAGCTATTTTGCAAACTGGATGCGACTATTGTTTTGATTATGTATTTTGGTCCGCTAAACTTGAAAATTGCATTTTTTTATGGATATCTAAATTTCCTCTTTGATTTTCCAGAAGCTAGTTTGATGATTTGGACTATAGCTTATTCTTGCAGCATTTATGGAAGTTCTTGTAAACCCTCTGTAGTCCAACTAATTAATATATGTTTAAATCTAGTATTAATATAGTATATTTTGAATACTTAAGTGGAGAATCTGCATTAAGTTCTTAATGAGTTCTAAATAAGTTATTGGATAACTGGAACTTTATACTTCTGGATAATAAAATAATCTTATAATCAATGAATTCTAATTTCTTTGTTGTTATCTAATTTATATACTAAGCTCATTATTACTAAACAACTTTATTATCCAGTAAGACATTTGTATCATTTTCTTAAAAAAAATGCTTTAATGTGTATATGCTCGAAATAGTATTTTGATATATGTAGTTAACTAACCATTATAGATTTGCCCTACAATGAATGCATTTTACGCATATATATTAAGACCATTACCAAAAAAATGGGGTAAAATTACCCTAAAAATAGGAGGAAACTGGGCTACCTCTTATTTCCAGGGTAAATTTACATCTAATGGTTTTTCTTTTTACATGCTTGTGGAATATTACATGCGTATAGTAAAATTCCTTGAAGGTCTGGTACATCTATCTGAAATTATTACACTGCATTTGGGAATATTAGTTTAGAGGTGTAATTTTCCTCTGGTAAACTTACACCTCTAAAGTTATATTTATCAGACCTTCAAAGAATATTCCAAAAGCATGTGAAAAATCTTCTGTAGGTGTACATTTACCCCAAAAAAATAGGAGGTAGTCCACACTGTAAAAAATTACAGTAATTTTGCCATGGTAAATCAGGAATATTACATGTAATAACGTTGTGAATTTACCACAATAAATCATATAAATTTTGTTTTACATGTTTTTCCTAGGATATTTAACATGGAAAAAGAAATTTCGGTAAAATTTATAGCTTTTTCATGTAAGTTTAAGATGTAACAAAAATTCAAAAGGAAAATACAGGAAAAACATGTACAATTTTGTATTTACTCTCAAAATTTATTTAAAAGTTTACACTTTTTGACATTGACATTTTTTGGGGTATTTAGTGCACTTTAAAAGTAATTTTACAAGTGAACTATTAATTTTGCTGTAAAAATATGAGGATCTTTTATATTTATTTGTTTTTACTTGAATTTTTGAGTAAAACTATAGATATCATGGAAAATACGAAATTCATACGCCGCAATGTGATTGGTTATTGGATTATTTATCTGTGCGCGTAGGTAATTCTATTCGTTTGTCGAACTTATTATTGGCTCAATTATATCATGTACGTCACAAAAAATCGTAGGTTTCGCGTAAGCGTGTCCATTCTTGATCCCTGGTTGAGCGATTCAGTATGACCTATTAGATGCTATAAAAGAATTAGGTAAGTTGCTTTCTCTCTTTATAAAAATACATATGAAAATTACTTCAGTGTTCGGTAAATATAGAGTTCATATAAATATTACTACGAATTTTACAGTACAATCTTTGAAAAGCACATCAACATTTGAAATTTACTAGATAGTAGAAATTTTACCTTATGAAGCAAATTTACCTGTAAAATTGTAGGCAACTTTGTTACCAACGATTTTACATGTAATTTTACTGCAACTTTTTTTACAGTGCAGTTGCCTCCTATTTTTGGGGTAATTTTACCACATTTTTTTAGGGTATATAATATGTAACATTAGCGTCTACTTATTTTATTATTCTCAACAAAATTAAAATTTGTCGATCCAGGAAATAGTGTGTAATACACATCCAGAATCATTTTTGATTATATTCGCACAAATCATACTCATATTTGTAAAACTATAGTTTATGGCTTAGAGATAAAAATAATGATTTTGCCATGTGTGTTGTGTGTATAAGTATAACGCAGTTGCAAATAAATAATCAAAAACCCCTGTTTTCCGGCCCCTATATACAGTTTTAGCTCGTAAATTTTTGGGTGGCAGATACATTAATTTTCTTTTCCGTAGCTAGAAATTAGATTAATTTATGACAAATATAGAACCTTACTTCCTCTTTAGTCCACCTACTCTTGAACGCGGATTCACATTTCCAGTCATTTCTAGAACGTCAAGTTTCCGCAATGGCATTTCCCAGGACAACTCATTAGGTTTAACGCCCCCAAATTTCCCGAAAGTGCACTAAATCCGCTTTAATGCCGCTCGAACGACGAACTGAAAGCGTTGCGGTAGGTAAGTGTTTCGTAATATGGGAGTTAGTGGGAATATAAGAGCATAACGACCGACGTAGCCGAGACAGAAACCAAAGATCGGGGAGGTAGGCGCGCGGTGTACCGTCCGGGGCCCATTTTTAAGCATTAGGCGACCGCTTAGGTGCCTCAGGTAGCCGTAGATTCGTACAGAACGTTCCTATAACATAGCGCGTAGACTTCGTCAAGCAACTATAAAACCAGGTCGGTTCTGTTTGTTGGTAGCGTTTCACTTTCTCCGTCACTTTCTTCGTGCACATCAACACAGCGGCAGCATGCGATTCACTCAGGTACGATCTGCAAATAGTTGTATGATATTTTAAAAAGCAAAAGTTAAGGAAACGCTCATGCGATTCCATTCAAACGTCGATAAGCGTATATTCAACGATGTTTTTATCACTGTAATTTTCGCGTAGATAATTTTCACGTGCATCATCGCGGTGGCGATAGCCAAACCCCAGGAACGGCCGCAAATATCCGAGGAAGCCCTCGATAGAGCGCTGAAGGACCATAGGTATCTCATGAGGCAGTTGAAGTGCGCGATCGGTGAAGCGCCTTGCGACCCAGTCGGTCGTAGGTTAAAAAGTAAGTAACTCCTTTGTCTCCTGATCTATTTCTGTAGTGTTTTGTGTTTCTATTAAGGTTACACGCTGTACTCACTGCACGTAAGAATGTTATGTTGATGTTTACGCAAGTGTCGCAAGCTATTTCTATTCGCATATTTAGATTTATAATAGAAACGTATGTAATTAAAAGTGAATTGTGTAAGCCGGCCAATTTGAAATTAGTGTTAAAAATTCTGTGTGTTTTAATATTCAATTTCTTCTCTTGAGGTCAATGAAAACGTAGACGCTCTTCTTGAAATTAGTGATATCCACCCTTGACAATAGAGAAACAGGAAATATTTGAATATACATTGAGAGAAAAGGAAATTATTCAGTCAGTTTTTGAAATATCATTTTTATGTACGTTTTGCAATCACTTAAACGTTAAATCAACAAATAGGGCATTCTGTCAACAAACCGTAAATGTTGTTGACTCAATGGTTTTCAAAATAAGCGACTGAAGGAATATATAAATATCAAGTATTGCAGTTGAATATCCTTAAATGTTTTCTGAAAAAGGAGGACATGCTCACTTAATAATTTTAAACTTTTATATTAATATTTTTTTTTATATTTTTGTTTCAACATTTAATTGTTTTTTTTTTTTTAATTTTTAATATAATGAAATTAATATTAAATGATCTATAAAAATAGATGGCGACGCATGTTTAAAATAAGCAGTTATTTTTTTGTTAAAGTTTCATTATCTAAAACAACAACATTGGAGTGTTAACAAAAATTCTAAAATTTATCTAGTTAACGTAACATTATGATTCGGTGGCTTGGTGCAAGTCATATTTTTGTGGTTCTGGGTTCTATATCTTATGTTGCTACAAATTTGAAGAAATTCTTTGCCAACTAATTATCTCAAAACCAGTGATTTTCACATTGGCCCTTCTTGCACCAAGGCACAGATATAACGTTATCTGATAACATTATAAAGCAGCGATTCTCAACCTTTTATTATTTGCGTACCCCTTACTAATTTTTTTTTCATAAATTGTACCACTGGATCATTAGTGCACATATCCTAATTAATATTTATAAGTTTGGACTTTAAACGTGGCCACATTTAATATTGAAAAAAATATTGTGTTTGTGTAAGGTAGGTTAAACTTTCACTATATCTATTATTTCTCCAACTGCCAAACACTTTTTAAAAAAAATTTATTTATAATTTTAACACTAATACTATCTTATTACAAAACACTTTTTAACTTAAAAATATTTTTAAAAGCAACTTGTTTATTAGTTGTGCTATTTTTATAAAAAAAAAGTTGATTTTCGTCATTGTAAACTGCAACATTTTCTTCACTTCTTTTTTGCACATCAGTGGGAGCCCTGTGGTTGCTTTGCTGCACACAGCTTTTTGAAGCTAAAACGAAAACAGTCTTATGCCTGGGCCAGCATCCATCTTGCTCATTCATTCATTCATTCATTCATTCATTCAAGTTAGGGTGGGCACTTGATGTCCGGGCACTTGAGCTTGCTGCTCATCCATCTTGCTCCTGTATTTGTTTTTCATGAAAGCTTAGGATGAAAAAGCTCTTTCATCAATATAGTGGATGCAAAAGGCAACAACACTCTTAATTGCCATGTCAGACAGACGTTCATATTCACTGTTGAGGTCTAACCAAAAGTTAACGAGAGGTTTCTCTTTGAAAGCTGATTTTAATGTGTTGTCAGTAGAAATTTTAATCAGACTTTTTGCGCGACATCGAACTGTGCTGATTGAAAGTTCCCTTCAGAAAAAAAGATTTTGAATTCAATTAATACCTTTATCAAGCTTTGGAAAGTATCTCACAAATGATGGTATTAATCTCTTCAAGTGTTTAGATATTTACAGTTTCACATCACTACACAGGTGCAAATAATTTTCTTTTAAAAAGGCATTCAAAGTCTCGGATACTTCTGTCTGGCCCTGAAGAATACAAGGTCTCCAAAACACAATCTTTTTAATCATAGATTCTATCTTCTCTGAAACTCTGAAGATCGTAACTAAACTGCACTTCAAACCTAAGTTTAAACAATCTTGGAGGGACTTTTGCACGGGGAAGACACCTAGCCTCTCTGTAGTGAAGTAAGCCGATATGGAGGCTGTCAATGTCTTCACAAAGATGCTTGAAAAGCCTTGAGTTTAAGGCCTTTGATTTGATAAATTTCACGATTTTCACAGCTTCATCAAGAACGGCTTTGGTGCAGTAGCTTGGTCGAGTCGAAGTAGCGACGGATAAGTGCTCAGACGCATAGGCTCTACCCCTTGTTTCTTATTTCTTCCACAAGCTCTGCTTCTACAATACGCCAATAGAACTCTGACCATACACCATTGCAGCATTTGGCCCAAGTAATTTTTATCTTTTATGAATTTCTATATGAAATATTGTTTACTCGTGTGAGTGCTTTTTGTTTACAAGTTATTCTTTCATCATATGTGTAATGAATGGAAAGAAAATATGTATCTTTCCACGAACTCCCTAGTAACCCATTGCGAACCCCAAGGGATTCCCGTACCCCAGGTTGAGAACCACTGTTATAAAGAGATTAACAAAATACATGCTTATAGAAATATACATGTACAACTATGGTTATCTGCATTACCGACTGAAAATATATAATAACTTTACATTATTGAAAAATAGATGGCGCTGTTATTTTCCATACACATTAAGCATATGTTTGCCTATTTACAGGCTTGATATTAGATACGCTGTCGATATAAAGGGCAAGGCGCTCTTAACAAATCATAGTTATAATTCTTTCCAGGTTGAAGCTTTTCGTAGAAGTTGTTACAGACTGCTTCGTCAGTATATGACGCAATTTAACAATAATTGTTCACAACTGACAACATGCTAGATTGTCTTTAGGTGTACGGTTGAGGAGCTCACCAATGGTGTATGTTAAAATAAAATGGGGATATCTGGATCATGTTGTCGTATTACCGCAATTTGATTTTTTTAATTTTGATTAGATTTGTGTTATTCTGACAGCCCTGATCTTCCAGAACCGAGCAATCTTTAATCCAACAAACCCATGTAAATGATTGAGACAACAAATTATCCGCGTAGTTTAATAACAATTAACACACTAATAGAAACAATTTTCTATGCCAAAATGCTTTTTTCATTCAATGCATTATGTGCTTTCTAATTTAATGGGCACCTGCTGCATATAATTTAAATAGGTATAGAAAAGGTCGTTCTTCGAGTGCTATTTTTATTTTGGCTGTAAAAGTAGAGTGAATTTCACCTTTCATAAACATAAAATTTAATTGATTCTTTTGCTTTTGTGATTTCTCTCTATAAATTTCACTTTATTCTGTTAATTTATTCTGAGTATTATAAACAGTTTGTATTGTATGTGTACTGTTTCCAGAACCATAAAGAATGACTTTAGATATGTTTCAAAATAAAGACAAGATCTATTAGTCTAGGTAATTTTTTTGTTATATTATATACGAATACTGCTTCTAAAAAACATATTGTAACGAGTAAATTGAATTGGATGAATGAAAGATGCCGTTAGAATTGTTAACCTATTTTCTAGGCATTAATTATTATTTGTTAAATCAATAAAATTTGTATATTTTTTTGTTGAAGTGCAATATTAAAATGTAATTGTAACAATAAAATTGCCACAGTAGGTATTATACCTTTTTGATACTTTGCACTAAAAGAAATGATATAAATACAGCTCCATCTTTTAGTTTCCACTGTTCTATAATTCATAAAATTTATACTGCAAACAATATTGGACTCTTTATTTAGTATCAATTTGTTAACTCAACAATTTAAATTATTACATCAATCGGATTTTGCATAAAATATAAGGTTTGTTCGAACATGCAGTTCGCGAACGGTTCATGATCATATGAACCAATCAGACAACGCATTCTAGTTCGTGAGAACTCCAATCTGTTCTCTGATTGGTTCACGTGATCACGAACCGTTCGCGAACTGCATGTTCGAACAGCCCAGCCCTATAATTTTGAAAGTTTTACCAAATAAGAGTTACCAAGATAAATATGTTAATATTAAATGAAATGAAGTTAGTGAGGAGCATTTCGTAAAATTGTATCAAAATCAGTAAAACATTTTTTAGGCATGTACGTCAATTAATTATAGTCATAAAAAAAACATGTTATGTTTGGGCTGCTTTAATTACTGTCACAGGAAAAGTAAAACGTGACGCTATTTAATTAGATTTTTATATTTGCAAATACATATTGTAAGTCTGCTATACACAGTAAGAAAATATTAAGCCACAGTTGTTTTGAAAACTACAACTGAGATATGTTTTCTTTCTTACATATGCAAAATTACATTGCTAAAATGGGAATATTGGAACAACGCGTTAGATTTAGTCTGTCTTACCTTATTATGGCCTATAGAAAATGTTTCTCTTGCAAGTATATGTTTCTCTTTTGCTTTAATGTAATAACAGAGAGATCTACTGTTTATAGGTACTTAAATTTTTCACGTAGTAAAGTAATATGTTATTAGATATAATGTCAGCTATTAATTCTATTGTTTTATAAAAAGGTTAAATATCAGTTCCGTTGTTGATTATAAAATACATGCCTATTATATGCATGCGCATATAGGTATGTCATATATACCTACCTGTTAATACAGATATCAATCCACTATTTTTTTTTGTGTACCAGGTATAGGTCATTTAAGTTAACAGACAATGTGCCACGTCATTTAGGATGCTATGACGCTATAAGAAAGTTACCTCTTCTTCAAAGCAATCAAGCTAAACGCTTTGACATAAAAACGGGCGTCATTATTTAAGGAAATGACTGTACAGTTAAAATCGGCTAATCCATCGTCTTGTTGTACAGTTTTGTGGTGTGACGTAACGTGAAGTACGATACACAAATGGCAACAATACGTAAATAAAACTCTCTAGTTGCCAAATAGGTTAAACACATAATCGTGTTTATGAAGTTTAATAGTTCGAATGGTTGTATTTTAAGTCGATGAAGGCAATCATTATCATTGTTGTTATCACTTATGGTCACTGTTTCGACTATTATGTCTTCAATGTTAGACATCACTGCTACTTTTTGTTAGTGATGTAACAAAGCTCTAGTCGTTATTATGCGCAATTTTATATCCGAGGTTATATTAAGAATTCTTTTCTTATACTTCAGTGCACATTTGTACGTGTAAAATGAGTGAAAGTGAAGTTGTTTTAGCTATTTGTATAAATAAATAAAACTTAGTAATAAAGAGAAGAAAAAGAGTAGGGTTAACGTTATTTGGAAAGAAGTACCGACCGGATTTCGTTGGAATATAAATTTATATGGGTAATGCGGTTTATTCAATAAAACTATTTTTTTATGACTTCAATATTTCGTCCTTTATTAAAGAGTTCTTCAGGAGGTAATCTACATTATTATACCAGGATATGAAACAATCATAACGAAAATATATCAATGATACTTACAATTTGAATATAATAATATGAATTAAATTATTTTAATTCAAAAATATTGATTTTTTATCAACAAGTTATTAGATATTATGTCAAATATTACAATAAATATGGTCGAGTTGATTCGTATCTGTTTTAAAATTAATTGAATTTTAACTGTTGTTAATATGCACCACTTCTAAAAATAACCCTTTTTGTAATTGAATCGGTGAGTTCGAAAAGGAAATATGCTTTATGACATAAGTGTAGAAGATATTCCGTTTTCCAACTCACCGACTGAATTATTTTCAACATCAATAATTTTAGTGTTATCATAATTACAATTGTGGTCTAAATTTTGAAAATGTGGAGACAAAGCGCATGAACGTTTATCTATCCGACTATCATTTTTATGTTGAGTTATTCTACTTTTTAACATTTGAGAAGTTTGATCAATGCAATAACCTTGACAATCACGACAAGGAATGTTACATCATACATGTTAACATCATTTTGGTCTAAAATGGGTGTCTTGTGTTTAGTTTTAGTAGAGATTGTTCTGACGGTTGTTAAATTGTATTTTGCAATTTTGATGTTTTTAAAACATTTAATTATGTTATTAGTTGAGCCTTCTGTGAAAGGCAGTTTGTAATATTTAAAAGTGGTAGTTGTATCAGTATTTGTATGTTCATGCAAAGAATTTGGAGAATAGATTAATTTTGAAAGAATATTTTTAGGGTAGCCGTTATTAAAAAGAAAATTCTTTTATCGCCAGGAAATCTTATGTCAAGAATAAAACTTACGAAAGAATTCCTAATAAGGGCCACTGACTTCACGATTTATATGGACATTAACCGAAAGAATACGTTTTCCTGAGTCTAAAATGCCTATTCGATAGAATAGCACTTTTTGAAAACAATTTCGCGGTTATGTGCGAAGTGTTTTGGACGGATTTAACGTGTGGTACTAATGATGTAGAAGGAAAAGTTACTAAAAGTAATTGTGAGAATTATAAGTTTTCACATTTTTTGTTATTGCTTACTTATAATTAGTTTATGTATCGGATAAAACTCAATTCATATTTAATATAGATGATTCGTGGGAAGTTTACATATAAACTGTAATTAATATTGTATAGTTGGAATTATAATTATAACAGAATTATTTTAGTAAAGCATTAATAAAAAGATTAATGTTTGAAAAAAATGAATTTGTCAATGTAATCAGGTGTGGAGTTCTCAGTGCCTCTAAGACAATAATATCTAATGTGAAGACTAATTTTGCTTCGTCACATTTAAAATCAAATTATAAAAAGGCGATATAGAAACACTGCTTCATTCAATTTTAGTGAATTTCTTTGATTTTAAACATTTAATTTAGATTATATATACATATTGTTAAATGCCTTTGTTATCGTTCACATTACCTATATTTATTTTAATGTATTTTAACATAACTGATGTTATATCGGTTTCTATGAGACTAAGTATCCAGCGATTTTTGTCGTGACCCTGACGATCATAGTTTTACTTCCTTCAGCAAAACCGCGACTTGAATATTGCTTTCCTGGAACGGTAAATTTGTATGACCTGCTTCTGTCATTGCAATAACGATCACCCTACAACTTCCATGCCAATTCCTGTACAAGGAGGTTTTTTTTTACTCGTGAGCTTCTCTCCTTGCAAGAATGTGTGTACATCGAAGCTGCAGTAGATACTGAAATGGAATCATTAAATCGAATATGGTCTACCTTTTATGTTCATTTACCCAAGCAGTGTGATCGATGCATTACATTATGCTCTTCTCCATCAACATTTCCTGGATAGATGTAATAGTAAGAATTAGGTCTTGACGTTAAAAGAAGTCAGAAACCCATTTCATTTATTTTGTTATTTGGGCGGCACTAACGGGCAAATCATTTCTACAAATAGGCCTACACAATACAGAATAGGAGGATTTAGAAAAAAATAATTGCAATGACTAACTGATAATTGCACTTAATTCAATCTGTTTCGTTGGTACTTGGTTGGTAACTTATAACTAAATCACCACTACCACACGTTAGATCTGTCAAAACGCTTCGCACATAACCTCAAAATAGCACCTTTTGAAGACAGTTTTTAGTACTTTCTCTTCATTTGCTCAAAAAGTGAATAAGCATTTTAGACTCAGAAAAACATGCTGTTTCCGCTAATGTGCATATAAATCGCCAAATCAGTGGTCTTCAGTCGGAACTATAGCAAAAAAAAAATATGGAGGTGGGGGTAGTTAGCGGTAAACAATAATTGTGAGAGAAAAACTATTTTTATTATTACTATCCTTTAGTATCACTAAAACAGTTAAATATTTATCTTAATTTTTTTTTGAAGTTTTAATTTTGGAGATTATAGCAAATATGGAAGGATATGTTGCCGATGGGGTGCTCCACTCCTCGAAAACAAGGGATTTAGCAACTAATAAGAAACTTAGCGTTGTTCATTCATTACATTGATTTCTAAACCGAACAAGGTTCATTTAAATCGGTGAAACACACTTATTTCTGTTTCCTTGTAGGTAATTCTTCAAAAAAGTGTAATGTGTAATTTTATATTTAAATCATGATTCAAATCTTATTACCACAAACACTTTAGAGTAATCTATTTCATTTCTCTTAGTGTATAATCGCAAAACTACAATTCGAAATTCTCCAGACTCAATTTTTCCTTTAATTGAATTGATTGTCCTACGGATTACGTAATTTAACCTCAAGAGTTTTGCAACGATTGAAATTTTATCGTAAAGCCGAAGGGTACTAACTTAACCTCTTCCTTTCCATTGTGTCACTTCTATCGCTTAGCGTCGCTTCCCCGGATTTCTGCGGATTTTTCCGAAGTTCCGGAAACGATCCCCGGCTTGCAGCGATGTTTCCGTAGCGTTGCACCGCACGGAGCTAATTAAGCGAACAATCTCGTCCCTAGAATTCTCCTTTCGTTAGAAAGCGAATCTCTCGTCATTCCGTTCGCGTCGTCCGCCGTTCGAGCGATTCACTTTCGATTTCGCAGTCATTGGGTCGCGCGCGCGCCAGGTAAATCAATTCGACTATGCTTCACTTAATGTCGTCGAACGTCATTTTCTGCGTTGCCGTATCTGCGACCTCTCGCTCTAAATTTTAGTTTTACTTTGCCATTTTCCACGCCGTTCGTCGTCGATTGGTGGGATCGTGGTAAGAGGTTATATTCGCGGCTTTGCGCTTGATTAAACTTGTCTAGAATTAAATTTCACAAATACATATGCAAATTATGTACGGCAATTGAGAAAACCTCTTGAAAAGTGAATGTAAATGGTAAATGGTTTGTATCTTTTCTTTCTGATAGGACTCAATTTGTTAGAATTAATTTTAAATCAAATCATAATGTTAAATCAGTTCATTCAGTCCAATTACCTGTTTGAATTGGGGGTTCCGCAGGGTTCGATCCTTGGCCCTATGCTTTTCTTAATATTAATAAATGACATAACAAGCTTCATTAATTCATTGATAATTTACGCTGGTGATACGTCTGCCATCTGCTCGAATCGGACATTTATTTTTTCAACAATGATGAGTCACCAAGTCACCAGTCAGAAAACACCATCGGAGTACGCTGAATCCGGTGCCATCAGCCGTTTTATAAAGTTGGCTCTTGTTTTCGAGGCATTCACTTGTAATGATTGTATACAAAAAAAACCAAAAATATGTTTTTGTCTATTTTAACCATTTATGCAACAAATGCCTACTGAGTTCGATGAGGTTTCTTCGTAGAAATACTTAATCCGCCTGATATTCGACCTTTGATGAAAGACATACCATTTGAAAATGCCCTCAGTGTCATTTATCATATTTTGTGGTAGACAAGGTACAGATATAAATATTTTATTAATAAATAGGGGAGTAAGTGGGATTAAAATTCCCTTTACATCGGTTTTGTGTAGGTTTTATTCAGCTATTTATTGTTTTATCATTTTTTTTTATTTTATTATTTAGCGTCAGCGGAAACGATGGTAAACTAAAAAAAATCCTAAAAAAACGAAACTAAAACGGCATAAATCCTTGATGTCAATATGTAGATATAAAAAATGATAAGTACTATTAACGAAACACACGCTGCAAATGTCTAAACAATACTGCGGTCATGGTACAAATAATACGGTATGCTTACGCGCATACGAAAGTTACGTCAGATAGGAGCATACATGGCGCCACATATATAAATATTATTATATTAAAATCGATTTCGACCGTGAGGGTTTTGTTAATGCAAAAGGTAAGTTTAAAAAATCCGAACGGGGTTACGGAACATATTTTAAAAACGTTAAGGTGTTTTCACGATTTAATTTTCTAGAAAAACCACCAAAAATACTTTGTAAACACACACGAAATTCGCTACAATTGTAGAAATAAACACGAGCGCACTAGATGGCGACAAGATAGATAAAGTAAATTTCAACTTAAAACGGGCTTTTTTAAAGCAAAGCTGCATTTGAATTACATTAATTGGTAGTTGTGAATAATTTGGATTTTAACATTTTGCTATGCCATACATGTATTTTATTGTTTTCGATACGCTCCTTAATTACGTCATCTGACCGGATTTGACGATTTGAGATTCAAAACGAGCATACCGTATTATTTGTACCGTGTATTGCGGTAATATCGCAATCTATTCCGCACGCATGATTGTTGGCGTACTCTCACTAACCGATGCCTGCGCTCATGATGAACAACAAACACACTTATTATCACTTCTTAGGAAATTATTTGCAAAACTAAAATGCATTGTACGCAAAAGCCATAAATCCAGAAACCAGGCCAAGTACTATTGCTAATAATAGGAAATGAAAATAAGTACTTAGGGAGGTCAAATCTTGACATGGATTTATGTTACTCATCTAATGTATACAATTTACAACTTATTATTACCTTATTTCATCAAAACCGCGATACCATTAGGTGTAAGTTGAGTTGAGTTTAATCTATTACTCTGATGCTTTTTATATTTTTACATTTACATTATCTAGTCTATTTTATTTTCTAATATCCTGTTCCCATTTTTTCTGTTTTTTTCTTTGCGCTCCTTATATAACAGTGCCGAAAATACCAGAAGACCTAGTACACACCCTTGTCTAACCCCTATATTAGAGAGTTACGGTGTCAGATCCTTAATTACCTTTGCGACTCCGACAAAGGTACAAAGGCAAGAATTTGAGACTGCAAGAACTACCAAGGGGCAGATATGCAGGAATGTAGCATAATAATATTGTCCATCATGGGGAAGGCAATCTTTTTGAAATGAGATCGAACTACATACATGATTTCCATACGTCTTTTTAACAGAAATTTTGAGGGTGGAGATCACTTATCGGATAAGCTGGAATCAATCCAACTAGAAAGGCAGGTTTGGGGAATTGATTTGGTTTGCAGGCGGATCAAAAACTGAAAACGGGACTGTAGCTGGAATCTGTAGCGGAATCTAGCAAAATATGCCAGGATCCTACAAGCAGAAGCATACGCAATATTACATTGTGCAATTGAAATCAATCAGAGGACTTATGAAAATAAGCGGATCCACAACGTGCCCCAAGAACTTGGAGACAAATGGAAGTTTTTGCTGCCATTAAACTAAGGCAGATATTTTTTTTGTAGAAAAAGTCTGCATCTTCCCGGCCTACATTGACACTAATAAACGTAAAAAATATCCTTAGACAGTGAAAATGAAAAAAAATAGGATTCACCCAAATGTAACGTACGTTTTTGACCTCCTGATTTGTAAAGTAAGCTTTGACATATTGTATACGTCAATAGAACCTTGACATTTTCGTACAATGCTGTATCTTCTAGAGTGCGGTAAAGTAATCAGTAAATTTTCACTTTTTGTAAACTTAAAAACAAAACAATGAAATCTTATTAATAAAATACTAATTTACATCGCATTTGTAATAAAAATGCAGACAATAACAACAATTTTTTATGCTAAGAAACAGCGCCATCTGTAGAAGACAGAAAAAAAAAATCAAATTTAAGTTGACATCATTGAGTCAACTCTCGATATGCAACATCACAACAAATTTAACTTTTCTACACTTTTAACACTGATGTTTTGAACCGTTGTTCTTATAATTCTTTCTAAATGTTCAATATCATTAAATGTGTGTATGTGTTTACGCAAAATTCGAGAAACTGAAGATTAATTTCTTTGTATCTTGTAAATAAAGAATCCTTTACCCTTGAGCGAATATTAACTTTTGCATTTTCTCCGGCCAGCAAAACTTTTTTTTTCAATTTATGAGATATATGAAGCCCGGGAACATGTAGAACATGTTTATGGAAACGCATTAGCTTAAGTCTAACGGCAGAAAAACATCCATTTGTCTCCAACTCTTCCAAGACACGTTGTATATTGTAACTGAAAGCCAGACAATACTGAGGGCACTTGTGAGCCTTAAGATACAATCAGGACTGGTTTGGGAATGTATTCTGGAACTGAATAGCGTGACAGGCCACAACAAAGCCATTTTGCTGTGTATGTTCAGACATTAAGTAATCGAAGAAAACGAAAAGACCGATGAGCTAGCAATAAAAAGATCATGTGCTTCATATACAAGCCCAGAATCTGTTCTAGAAGTGTATAAAAACAACACGAGAGCAGCTAAGGAGTTGGGTTAAATGAACACTGGAATAATACAACCAAGCAAATTCATGGAAAGATCTTCATTCAAAAATCATAAAAAAGAACTCCAGAGATCCACTGCAGGTCAGTAAGAATTAGCTTCGCAGTGTAACAGATCTGCAGGACAGCATACACTGAATGAACACTTACAGGAAAGTGGAATCAGTATTAAAGATACCAACAGCAGAGTGTGTAATGAAGTAACAGAGAACTCATACCATATTTTGTGTGAATACGAGGTTCTCTATGCAAAAAGATTTTTAGCGAACCAAAAATGAACCAGAGGATTATTTCAATTAACCAACCAGAGACATGTATAGGTGAATGCAGGGTAGTAGGACCCTGAACTGGCTAGTATTATTTAATAAATAAGAGAAATGTTAGATGAAATATAAAAAAGCCAAGAAGACTCCATGTCCGACACCTCCCATAGCATAAAAAAACCTCTACTTTTGCTTTAAACTTTCTGGATTCTTTATTATTTGTACTCAGTCTTTTTGATATTTTTGTATAAAGCTTTTATAACTTCTATTGTTGCTACGTCTTCTCCTTTTTCTAAACCTTTATATATTGCTTTTTGATTCTGTCAAAAAACTTTTTTAACTCAGCAAGTCTATGTATATGTCTCTATTTTTGCTAATTAGTTTGTCATTGTTTTATTTTATTCCAGATGTATGTATACCAGATTCTGCATGCTTCTTTCTCCTGTGAAATCACATTGTATCTTTTCAATAGTCCTGTCTATTATCGCTCTTATTCTTTATCCTTTATGGTAAATTCTTTTTTTCCCTTCATTACTATATACGTAAATTTATTAATTTTTAGATATATTTCTCTATTATAAACATGTGACTAACCTTATGTATTTTTGCAGGTTTAGCACCCCTAGTTCTACGTGGAGCTTGTCCACAATGCAGCCCCAGTGAAACGAAACAAATCCAAAAAGTTCTCGGCTATGTGCAGAAAAACTACCCCAGGGAGTGGAACAAGATATTACAACAATACGCAGGATAGGATAATTTAACATTAGCTTAAAATTAGTACCAATTGATATTCTTCTCCTTTGATAATTTTAATGTACTATAATAACTAATTACAGTTAAACCCACTCAATTTTCAGTGTGTACAACTTGTTTTGCCAAACCCTTCCTAATTCAATAACAAATCCCCTATTAAGTGATAAAGTTATTATGCCGGAACTTATGAAGTTCAGACCCTTTCCTTGTGCTGGGGTAATTAACTGTCGAGAGGGCTAGCGTGCCACGCTTATTGTCTAGTACTGTATAGTGGTAATGTAATGCTACTTACCAAGTGGGTTTCCTATGTGAAATGAAACTTCTGTTGACGGTGATAACGGACCCATTCTATAAGTGTTCACTTCAGTTTTAGTTGTACAGCAATTTGGTAACTTGAGTCGTTAACTTTAAACAGAAAGCATCTACACAAACGTGACTAATTAGGAATTATTACAACCTCTCAAGGAGGTTTAGAGTAAATTTAAAGTTTTTTTTTTGAGGACGAAGCAAAATTAACTTAAATTTTCGATGACAAATGTATTCCTTCGACACAACAAAGATCTCGATGACTTAAATTCTAACTCAATATTTACCATGGCATTTGTAGCTGTTGAATTACATTCGCAAGCAACCCTCTTGGCTCATTTATATTTCCCAGACAGACGTCAATGGGCTTGCATACATACACAGTTCGTATAAACTTGGAATAACTTCGTCAAACGGTAGGATACAACAAATGCAAATTCAGTTGCCACTCTCCTCGACTGCAGTGCCATCTATAGGCGTCAACCGTTTGATTTCTGCTCACGTCCACGGGCGATGAAAGGACGTAACGACATTCGGTCGCGGTGAAGTCAAAAGGAAACTACGTGGAGCGAAATGTATCATCCATACATGGTTAAAGGGTGGTTCGCCTGTAACTAACACTCACTTCCGGATGTCGGAGATGTGTCGCTGCTGCGGTTTTCAAGCCTTTCCCGTGCATTACAAGGAATTGATGTTCATATTTATGTCATGTGGGTTGAAAAGATGTAAAAGAATGTCTGTACAAAGCTTGACTGATGGGAAAATCTTGGAAGTGAATCCTAACACCACAAAGAAGTACGCTTTACTTGCTCAAAATGAGTAGAATAAAATGTAGGAAGTGCTTATTTTCTTATTTTTTTAAAGTAACTGTTTATATAAGGCAATGAAAATATTGTGATAGCTATAATTAAACCATCACATAAATATTTTTCAATTCAAGACATCAACCTCCTTCACAATTATAAATACAAAAGTTCAAATCAAGGAAATCACAGTTGTTATAAATTACTTTTTATTAAAATCAAGTTTTAAAAGAAAAAAAAAGAAGCTAATGAGCGAAAATATAAATCATTTAATTGATTAAGGCAAGCATTTTATTGTAAAATATATTAATTTAATTTGGATTTCATATTACATCTGTCAAACTATCGACATCTGTTGACAGAAACAGCAATTTAACTATTAAAACAGTAATCTGTAATCAACTGAAAGATAGATAGGGATTCTTTGTATGCTTAAAAAATTAAATTCCAATTACAAAACATTTGCAAAATGTGAAAGAGATATTCAATTTCGAATGAGGAATAAAAATTTAACATTAAATTCGCAAATAATTGATACCACTGAAGTGCTATGTGAATGAATGTTTGAAGGCGGATATATGCGGTAATATTCGTTGAAATACGAAGATTTTGGGAAGCGATGACCTGGAAAAAAGGTGATTGAAAAACAATTAAACAAAGAGACGCGTGGGTAAGATTAAAATGGGTGTATATTTTTGAATTTATCTAAAGAAAGATATAAAATTTGCACACAAAATAAAAGATTTCTTACCAAAAGTGAACAAAAACTTGAAGAGAACAGTTAACTTTGGGACCAAATGTACTGCCTGCATCCTTAAACACTCTTAGAAATAGTGACAACAGTTATTTTGAAGCCGATATTATAGCCAACATTGTGCAACTATGTGTGGTGTATCTTTTTGTATGATCAAAATGAAATTTCAAATTAAATCCACTTATATCTGTTGTCAGGACATAATATATTCCTACATCCAATCATGAATAACTCGTAAACATATACGTATTTAGCGGTTATATAACAATATATACACTCATTAGAATAAGTAAGTCTGAAAAGAAATTATAATTTAATGGATACCCTGTATAATCATATAAATTACCAATGTGTATAGTATTTGATGGCAAATAAAGTGATTATAACCAATATCTGAAATTCGCTCAAATATGTATATATACAATATACGCTTATCCGTACTTATTGTAACACCTTGTATATAAATAGCTACACAAGTCGAAAAGGCTGCTTAGAGGGGTGCAAGTCCATCATTAAATTTTTTTTTTCTTTTATCTTTCATCGTTGAAAAGTTATTTTGGATAAACGAAATTGTAATATAATTTTAAGAATAGATTTCACCCCCTAAGTTCTGCTGCAGCCGAGAGTGTCCTTGAGTGACTTGCGATGGAATCTACGAACTGAAAACTTTCATCCGACTCGTATGATTTACGATTCGCAAATTTCCCTTACTGGTGAATTAATAAGTATCAATAAAATATTTCGATAGAAAACCAATATATTTCCAAAATTTTGTAATGTAATACCATGTTCTAATGTTTTTTTTTTTTATTAGAAAGTCAGTTTAGGTTGTTGCACCCATATTTTTAGCAATTCTGCAAAATTTCTATATGATTATATAAGTTATGCTTGCGCTAATTTGATTGCATAATTTTTTATAAATGTTTGTGATAAAGTTATTTCTAATCTAATGCAACTAACCCAATTATGATCTACCTTCTCTTTCTTCGTTTGTTTATAAACAGTAATCGATGCTAATTATACTGGTATTTGAAGTACCTATATTTCTAGTTTGGCGCTATTTTCATATTTAAATATTTTGTATGATGTGTCAACATCATTCTACACGTAATTTATTGTTGCAAAATGTACTTAGTTATATATAAATGTAGTGATAGTTTGGTTTATTTATAGAAGTATTCGTTAAGGTAGCTCACCTTGGTGGCTCGGGTTAAGTACCTATCTTAGTTCCCGCGTGATAGCCTTATGTTGTTCTTTAGTATGAGTTGTAGTCAGGAATAGAGAATAAGAGGAAGGATAAATGGAAAATCCTCGGGGGTATCTCCAAAGCTACTCCATTGGCTCTATGGGATGGTAGTACGTCTAACCGTAACCTATAGAGCAATAGCTTGGTAGCAAAAGACGCAATAAGCCAGAGCCACAGCAAAATTTACATCCACTGAAAGAATCGCAAGTATGGCAATCACGGGAGCAATCTCTTCTTCACGTCACTGGCATTAGCAACTCTTCTGGAGCTACCACGCTTGCCAATTGTTGTGGAAAGGGAGGCCAGACTAACAGCATTTCGCCTGTGATACATAGTGAATCAATTGCTACATACTCATGTGTGTGTGTGTGTCCAACAAGCTGCTGGAATCGATTACTTTCGACAGGTATGATATCTACTCGACCAATGATCGATGCTTACTTCACTATCTTTTTTTTCTTCTAAACAGTGAGGAATAGGATGCAAGAAAAAAAAAATACCGATGCAGACAGACGTCTGCTGGTTACTATGAATTTGATCAACCGTGTAAGTTCAAATACCTTGTAGTCATGACATCAAAAGATAGCAAAACCGAAAACACAGACATAAAAATTGTAGTAAATAAAGCCTACCATGCAAATGAGAAGCTATTAAGAAGTAAGCTACTTATCAAGAAAACAAAATTAACCATTTATAAAACATTGAGAAGACCGACAATGATGTATGCAGTAGACATAGCGGCACTTACAGAAAAAAAAAACAAAGAAGACTTGAGAACCATAGAAAGAAAAATAATAACAATTCTAGACAGTGAAGATGGGAGAAAATGAATATAGAATGAGAAGGAATGACAAAGTGGCAAGAATTAGGAGGAGGGGACATAATGAGGAGAATTAAAAGAAATAGTATAAAATGGCTGGGACATGTGTGGAGAGGAAGACCAGGTGCAATAATATATACAATGTTAAAATGGGGACCAGGAAGCAACAGAAAACGAAGAACACTCGAGATGGTTGAAAGAGGCAGAAGAAAACCTGAATAGGGTCGGAATTGGTAAATGAAAACAGAAGGTAGAGGAGAGACATTTGTGCAGAGAAATAAGTAAAGCAATTTAAAGGCAGAAAATGGGGACTAGTCTGGGTGGATCTAGAAAGCTTTAATATAAGCGGGACTCCACAACTTACGAGATTAGTATTGTCATTGGCGTACATAAACACTTCATCAGTTGTCGCAAACTTCGGTATATTATTAATAAAAGATAAAAACAGCAACGGCTCCAAAACACATCCTTGGACGCCTTACGAAATACCATAACTATCCGACAAAACGTGATTAATTATACCATGATATTACGACTATTCATAAATGATTTAAACTAATTCCTTACATTAGCTTAACTCCAATCCTTTGAAGTTTATTTTATTTTGGCAAACAAAGTGTTGGCAGAGCTGTTTTTTGTAAATACATATTAGTTGCAAGTTCTTCTGCAGCAAAATGGATATGGCAGACATGGTAGAATCGATAAATGAAATCTGGCTCAAATGAATTTAATTCTACATTTTTACATACTGCTACCCATTCTTTAAATAGTTTCCATAAATTTAGAGGGCTGTGGAAATCTGTGTCCCGCAGAAGTTTTGTCTTCACAACCACTCACATTACATCTTCTATACAGCACCATCTTAAATCAAATATATAGCTATAAAAGTTTGATAAATTATTTCATCACTGTTTTAATTTTACCTTTAACGGTAAACTCGCACAATCCAAATAAACGAATTCCAAAAATAACGAATGATAAAGTTGGTAATATAAGTACCAATTAATGCAGCAGAGTTGCTATAGCGCCTAGAGTTATCCACATTTCCCATTTTTTTCTAACAACTTTGGCTGTATAAGCTCCATAATAGATAACATGCCGTGGATTTATACACTCGGAAAGTGCTGATGACGCCTGTAGGCCGAAACGCGGCTCCGTTCCTAGATTTATTCCTCTTTTATTGTTCTTGCTAGTATGGTGATTCCTACAATAGATCAGAAGATTAATGGAGTCTTATTAGGATATACATACTTAGCTGCTAAGAGCTGATACCTCAACTTTCACAGAGGCTTCGGTGTCTCTATATAATAACCTTCCACTGGCACCTCACGGCACTGACACACGTACTCAAAGCGCTATTTTGAATCATTTATAACCTATTTAGATGTTTATCCGCCACAAACGAGAGTGTTTAGGTGCATAGTTTATTACGTTCCTATTACTTACGTTTGACTATATCCATAATGGATGTTTCAAGCAAATAGGAAGATAAATATCACACTCCAAGTCTCTAAAAGACGTATTTATGAGTAGGAGTATCATTTGTCGCCATGGGTTTAATTCCCTTCATGCTGCTGGTTCTAAAAATAGCTTATTTTCCAACCTGAGGTTTATATAAACTGATTACTTTTAATAGTTTTACAAAAGAAATGCTTGATCTCAGAAGATTTAACAGAAATTGATTACACCTTCTTCAAACATCATATCCCACAAATTTACTCTAATTAATTTCGCCCAGTTCCGAAGATCTTGAAACATAATTCAGAGCTGCTCTCGGTTTCAAATCGTTCCATTTAATGTTTGAACGATAAAAACGACGTGAAATTAGTGCCACCGTGGAATCGGTTCTCTTTGTTCGGAGTTTTAATTAATGTAAGAAGCTTTTCTCGTGTGCCGCGCGGACAAACAGTTTGCGATTTCCTTCTCCTACAAATAAACCATTATAAAACTTTCGAGTTGTTGATTCGACGGCGGTAGAGAACTCATACATTTTTGTGTCGGTTTGAGCGATGAATCTAGTGTCGAGACTCTTGTAAGGGGTTACGGCGACGGTGGAATATTTTGTTTTGGTCTGTGGGAAAGCAATACAGCTGCCATATGGAAAATTGGGTCAAGCCCTTATTGTCATTTGCGCTCGGTGGCGGTTGTGTTGCCGACGACGTTGGATGCTATAAAACGCTTTTTATTTCGCGCTTGTTTCGCCGTTTGCCATAACTAGAACGATAGTTTCGATGTCGGAACTCCTTGTAGGGCATTATTTCCTTCCTGCCTTATTTTCCTTCGCCGGAGGTAAGATAAACTTTAATTATCCGGGGTTGAATATTCATTTCCTCGGCTTACAGTATTCTGTTATGCTATCTTTAGTTTTATGGTGATGATAGCTTCCTATTGCTGTTATAGATAAGATCTCGAAAATATGAATAAACTCGAACACCTCATCTTGTTCTACTTTAAACTCTACTTAAATTTTATCTTGGCAAAACCAGTTTTAACATAACATTTTAGTGATATTTTGATAAAGTATAAATGCCGCTCTTAATAGTCAAGAATGCTCTTGATTTGAAGCTAATCTAAAGCTGCTGGCTTTAGATCCTTTTTTGTGGGAGCAGTTTGACATCATGGAGTCTCTGAAAACACTGCAGGCAGCATCTTGAAAAGATAACATATAAATGCAGACCTGATCCAATGATAACCAACAGTGAGCAGAGAAATTAAGATAACAAGGAAATTGAAACCTCGGATGATGTATTGGTATATGCCCAATTTTAATTTATTTGATTTGATGGGTCAAGATTGTATAGTAGTAAGACTACAGAACTGATAAAGATTCAGGCGCTTGCTTGTCTAAAGCTTAGAGGAGTTATGGGAGTGGCATGCTAGAATAACAGCCGCAATCCAAAACCTTTTGAAATCGGTAGTTAAACAATGATGTTTCAATTATCCTAGATAACCGTTCAAGATTACCTCAGTTCGGGATGATTGGAGAATTAAACAGAAATTAGATTTTGTTTGTTTATTTTCAACTGGGTTTTACAATTGGTATAGCAATACATAGAACATTAAATAAGGTTTCTTCTTTCTTGAGATAGTGGTTTTATTTTTTATTTTAACTTACTTATTTTTTTTTTTTATATAAATTGATGAGGATTCATATTACTTTAATAAATTATTTTAACGTTGCGATAATTCTTCAGAAAATTCCATTTTGCTTATAATGTTCTACAATTTTAATATCAGTCTATATTAATATTCTTAAAAAAAAATATCACAGAAACTATACTTACTTATATATATATGTAGTTTACGTCACAACATATTAAAAATTTTTAACATTTTAAAAATACACTTTAATAACATCACAAATCAAATGTCATTTTGTCAACTAATTTTGCTATATAATAATAATAATAATTCATGCCTTATATAAATATAAATATATAAATACGTGTGGTATAGGGAATACTAAAGTGTCGAAGGTTAGATTCAAAACAACGACGCAAGTCTTTAAAGTTTCTTTAAATTCTTTCTTTAAAAGTATTGTGTATTCGTATTAGTGAAGTTATAGTAATGGCGAAAAGTGGTGTCAATTTTAAATGATAAGGGCATAAATTTTAGACAGACATTCAATGTATATTTTATCATTTATTGCGTTTGTATGTTTATTTATTTGAATCATTTCTAATATGCAACGCGCTTTATAATTATAGTTGTATTTGTTGTTTTATTTATTTGTTTGGTGCTATAATGCTGGTGTATTTTTTTTTTTGTTTTTTTTTTTTTTTGGATTAACGGTACAGGGCAGTTATTTTTTTGTAAATTATTTTTTACTGTGTTTAAAACCTCTTTTCTATATTTTGGATTGGTTAATACAATGGCTCTATAGGTCAGATAGGTAGGTTTGTAGACGAAAGGTTGGGCCGAATGCAAATTTGAATACCGATCAGAAAATGTTGGTTTATGACACAATTTTGTAAAAAAAAAAATTATTCTCTCGAATAAAAGGAATCTCTAAGTAGTTTAAGCTGAAATTTTTTTTCAAGCGTAAATTGTAGTTTGCGGTGAAAGTCGTTGAAATATTGGTGAAATTGTGAAATCTTATCTTCGGGAATACAAGCCAAACAATCGTCAACGTATATATTTATATATACATAAAGCACTACAGGCCAGGAGGCCCTGGGCTTAAAAAAAAACTGTTCCTCCAATACTCTTCGGACTACATCCCTCCATTTTCTCCTGTCGCCAGCAGTGTCCTTCCACCTCTTCACGTCCTGATTTCTCAGTAGTTTCTCTACTTGCCTCTTCTAGTCTATTCTTGGTCTCCCTCTGCCTCGACTTCCAATCATTCGCACATCCATGATATCATTAATCATACGACCTTCTCCCTTTCTTAGGATATGACCAAACCACCTAATCTTCTTTAGCCATTACTATCCTTGATTATTTCGTTTCTCCATACAGAGCATAGTTCTCCTTCCCATATCCCATCCTCCTTTTTTCATCCATATATACTTCTGAGCATCTTTCTTTCCCACACATCTAGCTCTTCCTCTGCTTTTTTTGTTAGTGCCCATGTTTCCACCTGCAAACAATACAATTGGTTTAATAATCGTTTTGTACATCCCAATCTTAGCTGACCTGGATATTATTTTCGATCTTAAAGCCCTGATCGTGAACGTATTTTTTATAAATAGTAGATTTAAAATCGTATGACAGGTACGATGCAAAACAAGCTCTGTCAGCTAATTCTATGAGAATGCCGAATGACAGATACTAACGCAAAAATGAAACGTGATAATTTATTACTTGCTTTATTTCTTTAGCGTGCACTTTATTTATTGTATTACGGACTAATGGTTCAGGAAGGAGACGTCTCTTGGGAAAACAAAATCCATCCCCACTTTTAACATTTAACCTTGAGGATATTTTCAAATTATTTCAACTACGCCTAGTTGGCTACCGCCAAAGTGAAGATTATAATAAATGTTTTCCAAAACAGAAAATGTGTATGGTAATGCTGGGGGAAAAAAAAACCTTACTAACTTATACATCGTTATATGACGATTTGATAACGAAGAGTCAATACAATCACCGTTATTTATAAATCACAATCACGACTCACGGCGTGATTGTGATTTAAAAATCACCGTTTCGCTCACCACTACCTGCAATTTGAAATGGCCCATTTTGGCCTCCTGCATTATCGCCAAATTGCAAGAAGAGATGTAGGTTTAGAAGGCATTCCACTGCTGCTGTAGGAGTAGTTCTCATTGGGTCTGTTATTCTTAAATACGCAAGCCTCTGTAGTTCAATTATGGCTGTGTGCTGCTGCGTTTTTGTCCACCATACTTGAGATGCATAAGTGATCATGGGTTTGAGTACCGTGATGTATGTCCGATACATTGTATTTGGTCTTAATCCCAATGTTTTTCAATGGGCTCCGCTGCGTAATATATAATATAGTATATTTTAGTATATAGAAGTTGGTATGCTTGGTGACGCGCATGGCAATAACGGGTTGGTTGATGCTAGCGCGACATACAGCAAAATGCAACAAGATTGTAGCCAGCCATCTTGTAGAGATATGTAATAAAAGTTCGTGTAGACATTTTAAGTCTATTATTCAGCCCCCCAATCACAAGACTACACAGAATACTAGAATAATACATGGTGTCAAGTGTAAATCTGAATGAAAAATGGAAAACCTGTTCAGACCTCCAGAGCTCCTTGTTCTTGACGGTAATATTGCCGAAAATTGGCGTCGGTTTGAGCAAAAGTTTAACGTATTTGTAACGGCAGCTGGATTTGACAAAGCTGATGAACCAAAGAAGATAGCAGTTTTGCTGAACGCCATTGGTGATGAAGCGCTAGAGCTATATAATACATTTGTGTTCACCCAGACTGGTAAGACGTTAGTAGCTGTTTTAGAAAAGTTCAAAGAGTATTGTGCTCCTAGGAAGATGTGACGTTTGAAAGGTTTAAGTTCAACAGCATTATACAACGAGAAGATCAGTCTTTTGATAGTTTTGTAACTGAGCTTAAGAAAGCAATTAAAACAATCGAATACGAGAAACCAGATGACATGATATGGGATAGAATAGTCATGGGTGTAGGTGACAAGTTAACACAAGAGAAGCTATTGAGAGATTCATCCTTAACATTGCAAAAAGCACTTGAATTTTGTAGGGCTGTTGAGGCTAGCAGAAGTCAGTCGAAGATACTGCAGAATGAAGCAGCAATTAGTGCCGTGAAAGCAATTGAGAAAAATATGTTCTTACTGTGGTTATAAGCATCGAGAAGGTAGATGTCCTGCATATAGAAAAACCTGTGCTAAGTGCCAAGGAAGGAATCATTTTGCCAGTGTATGCAAGAAAGTGCTGAAAGAAGAGAAGAAGCGGGAAGAGCAGCCAAGATACAGAAGAGACAAGAAAAAAAAAAGGTTCATGAAGTTAAGAAGCAACAAGAAAATAGTGATTCTAGTGAGAGTATTGCGAGTGCAGAAAATGAGTTTTTTATAGACTCTGTGTCAAAAAAAGTGAAATCTGCACACAAAAATGAAAATGCAATTGAAAAACATTGGAAAAAGCAGGTGCTTGTAAACAATAAATCAGTGTGTCTTAAGCTCGATACTGGAGCAGAAGTCAATATCCTACCATTGCATATTTTTGAATCGCTTCAGTCAGTAGTTGTAATTAAGTCGGACATATCTTTAATACTATATGGTAGTTCAAAATTTAGAATCGATACTGTAGGAGAAGTAGTTTTACCTTGTAAAATTAATAATGTTTGTGTAAAAATATTATTTGTAATAGTAAATGACCAAACCAGTTGCCTCTACTTGGTCTACAGAACTGTATTAAATTAAATCTTGTAAAAAGGATTGACAGTATTAGTAATGAGGCAGAGGTGTCAAAAAAGAAATCCTTATCTAGTGTAAAAGACCTTGATAATGAATTGCATGTGTATTTGAGGGTTTAGGGAAATTTCCTACTAAACATCACATTAGTTTGAAAGATGGGTGCATCCCTAAGATCACACCCATTCGAAGAATTCCTAGAATTGTTAATGACCGTTTGAATCAGAAATTATGTGAGCTTGAAAAAAAAAGGTATAATTAAAAGGAGTAACGAGCCAAACAGTCTAGTTGAAAGTCTGAATGATAAGGCCACGAGTGTCGAAAAGCCCCAACAACCTGTGGCGTTAGAGTCTAAAAATGTTGTTACTAGTAGATCAGGGAGGATCATAAAAAAGCCAGATAGTTTAGATCTTTAAGGGGAAGGATGTATAATATAGTATATTTTAGTATATAGAAGTTGGTATGCTTGATGACGCGCATGGCACTAACGGGTTAGTTGATGCTAGTGCGACATATAGCAAAATGTAACAAGCTTGTAACTACCATATTGTAACCACCATCTTGTAGAGATATGTAATAAACGTTCGTGTAGACATTTTGAATGTATTATTCAGCTCCCAATCACAAGATAATACTAGAATAATACATGGTGTAAATCTGAATGAAAAATGGAAAACCTGTTCAGACCTCCAGAGCCCCTTGTTCTTAACGGTAATATTGCCGAAAATTGGCGTCGGTTTGAGCAAAGGTTTAACGTATTTCTAACGGCAGCTGGATTTGACAAAGCTGATGAACCAAAGAAGATAGCAGTTTTGCTGAACGTTATTGGTGATTAAGCGCTAGAGCTATATAATATATTTGTATTCACCCAGACTGGTAAGACGTTAGTAGCTGTTTTAGAAAAGTTCAAAGAGTATTGTGCTCCTAGGAAGATGTGACGTTTGAAAGGCTTAAGTTCAACAGCATTATACAACGAGAAGGTCAGTCTTTTGATAGTTTTGTAATTGAGCTTAAGAAAGCAATTAAAACAGCCGAATACGAGAAACCAGATGACATGATACGGGATAGAATAGTCATGGGTGTAAGTGACAAGTCAATACAAGAGAAGCTATTGAGAGATTCATCCTTAACATTGCAAAAAGCACTTGAATTTTGTAGGGCTGTTGAGGCTAGCAGAAGTCAGTCGAAGATATTGCAGAATGAAGCAGCAATTAGTGCCGTGAAAGTAATTGAGAAAATATGTTCTTACTGTGGTTATAAGCATCGAGAAGGTAGATGTCCTGCATATAGAAAAACCTGTGCTAAATGTCAAGGAAGGAATCATTTTGCCAGTGTATGCAAGAAAGTGCTGGAAGAAAAGAAGCGGGAAGAGCAGAATACTAGAATAATACACATAATATATGTATATGGAATTAAAGAAATCAAATAAGAGCATTTTTGCTATGGAGACATAGCAATATATTCTTATAGTCTCAAGTTTTTTTTTTTTTTTAGATAGGACTCTTTCGAACAAAATACTTAATTTACAATAGGGTTATACGTTAGTTACTTTGTTTTACTTATTGCATTGTAATTACACTCAGATCTTCCTCCAGTACTAAAGAATTCGAGAAGATCTACATTTCTAATTTAAAAATAAAATATTGAGAATTGCGTGTGGAAGATCTTCCTTCCGGCAAAGCAATTTTGTCTTGATTGATGTAACACATGGATGTCGATCATATTATTAGCCTCCATAACTTACACACATGTCAATAAGACGCGACCTGAATGCATTTCCAGACCTTTTACCGAGACGCAATATTCGCGGCTCTCTTTCTCTATTCTTTGCGATTCCAGGAGGAACAGATGCGCGCCCGCCCCCCGTCTTGTCGGTCTCGCACCGGAATTTCTCGCCCGTCAACGACCGCAGGGCGTATTCGCCCATCCATCCTCGCGCGCCGGCCCTCCTTGACGCCTCTGCCGTAATTTATTTTGCGCGACAAGTTTTTCACATTGAAATTTAAATTCCGGCAAAACTTCGGTAGGATGTCACGTGTTGCTGACTTTGAATTGTAAAAATATTAATATCGGAGGGCGGAAGAGCGAGTAAACTGGAGAAATTGTCGGGGATGCAGAGGATTTTTTTTTTTCTAACGGAAACCGAGTTATAGGCGGAAAGCCGAGGATACAGTTCCGGAAATATTGACAGGAAGCTTTACTTGCCATGTGTTTTATATTGGTGCGGCATCTTTTGGGAAAAGAATTGGCGTAATTTTTCCTTGAATTCCAACTAATAGCAAAATATTGTGAGCTGACACCTACCAGAATGTGCTCGTATACTGGCTTCTCCGGGATTGGTATCACAAGTGTTCATAAATAATTAATATCCAGGTTAAATTCAAAGCGCGAAATTTGAAATTTAAGTTGGTAGTAAAATCAGTTAACCCTATATTTACACATAGCATACCTTCGTCAGAGTACACCGAGTAAGGACAAGAGATGTGTTATAGCGGTCCAAATTTCCTAACTTCACACAAACAACAGCTTCCCAAAATGGCAGTTTGTTATTGTTTACGTTCTGCTGTGGAATGGCACCCCGGGTTTCGGAAATTTAAATTTGTATTTTTGTTCAGTCCGGATTGGTTTTGTCAGAGCAAGGATAGAGTTTCCGCTATTCTAATATTTGTTTATTTTGGAAAGTTTTTGTTAATTGATTTGATTGATGGAATTATTTTAATTGTTTTGTGTAAATTTAAATTCATTCAATTGTACATTTTGCGTGTACCAGTATTGTATATAGTTTATATGCTAGTATTTTCTTTGCGATGCGTTGCGGCTTCATCGCACGCAGATGTTGTAAATTTGATATATGTACGATGTTATCCCTTTGAGGCACTCAGTTCTTTGAATGATGGCAGCCGTGTAAGTACATGTTTTCATTTTGTTTGCTACCATTTAGGTAATTTCATTTAATTTTAAAGCTTTGTTCGTTTTATTTGATTTTAGTTCATCCATCAAAGAACTCTTTATTTAATTATTGCTGTTTTGTTTAATTGTGTACGCATTTTGGGCATTAGATCAGTAATTATTGTAAAATGTTCTAGAAGATTTCGTGTTTTTAGTTTAAAGAGTTTAAATTTTCCGTTTTCTTTTTGCTGATTTGTATTGTATTGTTAATCACCACGGTTAAGGTGAAGAGAAGCTATGTGCTGTTAAAATTAAATTTTAATTTAAATTATATTTGTTTCTCCACGTGTAAATTATAGTTTGGTTTAAATTTCGTGACCGCGTGGATATTTTTTGTGTGATTGAGATTTTTCTTCTGGAACAAATCTTCCATTTTGTTTGCTAAAGGATTTGCATTGTCCTTTTTAATTGTAAATTCACGAAGGGGTTATTTTAATCCAAGACATTCTGTCTTAAGGTTTTTTCCCCTGTTGTTTGTATTTTAATGTTTTTTTTTCTTTTTTCTTTTTGAACAATAAAATTTATGATTGTAAATATCACTTTAAAATTACAGTTCTTTTATTTTTGAATCAATCATTTCAATCTTTGGAAATTTTAAGGAAAGTCAAATTTTACAGACGCCCACTATTACTTTCCATGAAAGTTACTCTGAGATCAAAGAATCTTTTGCGCCCTTTTGAATTTTTATTTGCTGAGCTAGTTAATTTAATTTTCAATTTAAATTTTCACTTTTCATTATATGCTGGTACCTTCAGTTCACAGCAGTTCGTATCTACACAAATTAGTTTACTCAGCCGCTTAATCTACATGATTTACTTGTTTTATTTATTTATTTTACGTAGTTTATTAGTTTTGAATTACCCATGTAGTTTTAAAAACATTTAATGAACTATGATATTCTTGTGTAAAAGATAAGATCGGTGGCCAGTGGCCATAACATTTACATACTTTCTTATATATTATATTGTTAGATTTAAGTGAAATAACTCAAATAACCGTGAAAGAAGACACCAATGGGTATCATGTTGTAGTGCCGGTCACTCTCGCAAGATTAATTGTGATGCTAACAATGGGTCGCAGTTTCTTGGGATTTCCGAATGAATCTAATATATATGACACGACAAGAATTAAGAAAGTACATGCAGAGATTCCTAGGTCACATTAAATCAATTTATTTGTTAGATACACATTTTAAGCTAGATTGCTATTTATCGCAATAACTAACCTAATTCATTTTATGTTCACTTTTTAAAATAATGTGATTTTGGTTTGAACTGCATTATACTGGTATAAATTTCAATCGCATTTATTCACATTATAAACAATTCGATATTATATAGTCTACGTTTGAACTCTATCCACTTGTGCACCCCCGGACATTATTGTTGACAAACCAGTGCAGGGTCGAATGTTAGAAATGAAGTAGTCGAATAAAAAGGAACAATCTTTGTATCGCACAGAACGATATAGTCATAACTCTTAAACCCTGATTAAAAGTTATTGTGTATTCGTGTCAGAAATTTGAAAGTTCCTTCCACCGATGCTGTTGCATTTTTATTAATTTATTTGAGAAATAACCACAACATATTTATTCCTAGAAGAATATTTTACACTATAAGTATATAAACAAGGATTTATTTCACAAAAAGGAAAGAATATGAACATAATTATCGTAAAACACTTGCAAATATATGTATCACTTAATCAAATATTATTTTACTAGAATCGTGTTTTTTATTACTATAAACTGTTCACAAATATTTGCAACAGAATCAGAATAAAAAACGCATAAATTTGTGTATTTTTTAATTTATTTTTCCTACTTCCTTTAAAATATAATTTATTCTACACGTTTGAAAATTCCCGGCAACAGCTTTATAAAATGGCAGCTGGACTTGAAGGTCATTCAAAACGGACCACTCAAGAACAATGGATTTTTGCGAGCATGTCCTTAGTGTAATATACTGTGGCTTGGTTGTCATATTGTTTATGTCACGTTCTAGTTCGTTCTTGTCTATTTTTTACCAAAATTCATATTGTGTCTTGTTTGTTGTGTTCTTTTCTTCTTGTTATTTTGGATATTTTAACAGCCTGTTCTTTTTTAGAGCTATCAAAGGTATTTTACTGAGTTTTAACTCTTAAAATTACTGTTATGGAACTATTTCATTACAATTTGTATATTTGGTTGCCTATAGTTCTCATCTTAATCATTTATGAACACATAGTATATCATTTGGAACCTATATTTGTATGTAATATGTGGAAACTAACGAGCATGTGAGCTATTCTGTGATTTTTCTTGAAGTTGAATGTTTACAATGTCTTTGGAGAAAGGTATTTGTTCTCCATTTGCAAAGACTATTGAAGTACTGGAAGTGGAAGGTTTTGGGCATATTCACCGTAGTTTTTGCTACTTCAACTTTTTTTCTTAAAGACATGTCAATATAGCCTTCTGCCACTGCAGAACTCTTCCATTTGCCATGACCCGTGAACCTTTTGCTGTTAGGAAGCTGCCAAAATGTTGAGATCAATTTTAGTATTTGCCCCATTTTATTTATGCCAACTAGTTAAGTGGTAAACCTTCCAGATGGATAATTTACGAAAAAATCGCTTGTGCTGTATGTGGTTTGGTCTCATTTCTGCGTATCTTTTTTTTACCAAGTTAACCCATCACTTGCCTATAATTGCAAATAACCGTGGAAATATTTTTTTATTTAGGTACTGTGATAAGAATTGTGTCCTCTTTATATTCAATATGATCTGTTAAAGTTAAGAAAGTTAACGCTTCTATTCTATTTGCGCCGCAGTACCCATAATTAACGCATTCTAAAATTCAAAACGATCATAAACTATACGATTATCTGCTAGAAAACATACTTTCATTAAAAGAAAGTGATCTTCATGTGCGTTATTACTAAATATATTTATATGATGTATTTCTAAAATTTTTCACTTTTTAAGCTTTTTTTGCAACACATTGTGGCGTGCGATTAAATTTGGGTTAATCACTACATTCCCGAGTCAAAAAGGCCCAGCATGGAGTGGAGAGAAAAGAGACAGTCAAACTCGCTTGTCAACTGGGAAAGTGATGTCAACGGTTTTTTGGGACTCTCAAGAAATTTTACTCAAAACAACGACCAAGGTCTGGCGCTGCAGGGGAGTTGCTTGTATAACCTGGGGACTAAAGCCGAGGGTGATTCATTGGCTATATACTGCCGTAATAAGACCAGCGATAATATACGGGGCAGGTAGTCTGGTGGAGAAGGATAGAAATGTTCTCCACAGTGCAGCTGGTAACCGCTGTCCAGAGACAGGCATTGCTGGGAATCACTGGTGCAATCGCGCAGGGACCACTTCTTTGGAGACCATTGTGGATCTCCAACAACAAGCCAACAACTTGTGGCCTCCCAACTTTACTGATTTAATTGTTACTGTGGGTACGATGCTGGACGGACAATTGCTGCAAATGCTCCTGGACAGTATAGCAACAGAAATTATTTTCACTGAAAAGGTAAAAATCGCCATACTGAACAGAGACCAGGTACGTAGAGAGATCACTGCTCTTGATTACTGGTTCATGAACGGATTCAAATCCAGCTAGGGCACAAAAGCCGGTATTTGTGGGCCCAACCCTAATCAAAAAATATCCTTAAGCCTAGGGAAGTATGCAACGGTTCTCCAGACAGAGGTATTCGTCCTTGCAGCCTGTGCAGAAATGATTGCAAAACGGGGCTACATGAGGAGGACAATAGGTATAAAGACTGACAGCCAGGGTGCTACCAAGGCAGTCTCGAACCCTGTAACTAGGTCAAAACTAGCTAGAGACTGCAAACAATCCTTCAGTACACTGGCACGAGATTACACGGTGTCTCTGATTTGGATGCCGGGACATGAGGATATAAAGGGCAATATAATAGCCGACGAACTAACCAAGGAGGGTTCTAAAACACACTTTATGGGTTCAGAGCCCGTATGTGAGATTACGAAGGGCTCCGCAAGAAGAGACATCTGGACCTGGTTAGATAACGAAAGTACAAAGGAGGTCGACTGAAGGTTAACTCTATATTGATTAGTTTGTGCGCAATTGGTTGGATATCCACCCGAAGTTATTTCTCGAAAACGACATTAAAAAATTACTTGCCTGATGGGAAAAATGCATTACTACGGAAGGGAACTATATAGAAAAATAACTTTAAAGTGTATTTTCTGCTTAAATGTAAAATAAATAAAAATAAATTTTGCAAAAAGCTCGTTTAAATTTGAATGTCTCACTTCTGAGTGAGTGCTCTGTCAATTTTTTTGTTTTTTGACAGACTTTTAACTTTATTATATATTATGTTTACAGATTGTGACAGTTCGTCCAATATCATTATATAACGTATAATTATGTTTCAGTCAGTCTTTTCCCTTCACATAAAAGCTCCAGAGCGGATTTATATCAATGTGTTGCTCGCGGCAACTGATCACGATATCTGTGCCTTCCATTTTCGCCGAACTCATAAAAAATTCAATATTTTTTCCCTTCTCACAGCATCCGCAGCGAGCTCTCGGGTCCACTTTTTTCTTTTCATACATTTTTTCCTGTTCCCCCGGAACCGGTTTTTATGCGTCGCAGAAGTGAACGGTCAAATAACAAAAGGAGAGATGACTGCTGGTACAATGGCATCACGCTAGAGGACGGCAGAACCCGTAATGAATGAACGGAATGAATGAAACGTTATCTTTACCGGGGGCAGATGGAACAACGGCGCGGGTGGAAGAAAACCCGTCTTTCTTCTGGCGGGTGATCTCGTCTTTTCCCGTGATGGTCGACAGCTGTACGTAATGAACACATGTCGCCAGTGGCGTGGCGTTGGGAGGAGGAGCGGGCCGGGGGTTTGAGAGGAAGCCGTATGCGAATAAGAGGGACGGAGAATGGGCCGTATACAAGAATACGCACTGTGCCGCCGGCGACCGAACGTTCAAAAACTGATATTTATGATCGTGCGAGGATCCGGAATACGAATTTCCTCTTTGCCGGGGAAATAAAGAAAGGCGAAAAAAAGGGCGCGCAGCCAACGACCACAGTTGACAGACGATAAGCAGTGGAGATTCGTTGAATAACAAGTTGCTTTCGACGAACTTGCGTATTCAGGCTTTTGCAAATATTTACGTCAGATAAAAATAGCTGCCTTTATTATTTTCCAGCTATTCAATGGGGTTTCCATTCGTCTTGCCTCAATATGTGAAGATGGTAAAATTGATCTGCTGAAGAAGCATGTGTTATTAGTAAATTCACGTAAACCCGAAACTGGTCTTAATGAAAGTTAGTACGTTTGCAGATCACTGCAAACACATTTTTAATTTCGCATGCAAAACCTTTGAGTCTTGTTACCTTCAGATCAAAAAAGACTGATTTTGTTTTATATTAACTTAATTCTATTCTTAGCCGTTTCATGTCAAACCGATATATAGCAGTATTGGGATGAAAGTACTTTCATTCGCCTGTGTACCTATGAGTGAATATTACAAGGCGAAGCCAGAGACAGAATAAAACGAATGCTTAAAGTTGCTTTCACGACGTGAGGGGATACATTTTGTGAAAGGCAGCTCCGTTCATCGCTTGGCTTTTATAATAATAAACTTATTGATAAAATAAATAGTAAGTGGTTTACATACAATTACTTTGCCACACGTTTATTCTCGTAAAGGCAATGTGAAAAATCAATTTCATTCACAAGCGCTTGAATCATGCAATGAATGAAATAGCTTCGTTCTTAACACTAGTATTACCTTTTTGTAATGATCTTTAAGTTGTTGCGCAATTCTAGGTAGTGCTTGCTTTCATGTAGTGAGACTGACTCGTGTAAGAGCTATAGTACGTACCAATAAAAAGTATAGGCCTGAAAGGTTCTACTCTGACAAGTCATTATGAAGTGCCCTTAAAGTTATAGATTTGAAATTAAAGCGAATGAGTACTACAGTTAGTACAATTAGTTCAATCGATGCCACCCCATTCGAGATATTAACATAAGGATGGAAAAGATGAATATTTCTTTTTTCTCAGGAATTGCTTAAGCTCTCAAGTGGAAAAGAAGTATGTAAGTAAATACTGGTTCTGGGTTATGGGGTTATATAAAAAAATTAGAAGCTAATTCCGTCCACTTAGCACAAAGTTATCATTATTTTTCTCTTTCGAAAGGTATTTTTTTTTTATTTGTTTTACAGTGAAAACTCGGTTTATTTTTATATCAGACTGCGTGTTTTATTATATTTGTCTTTCAGTTTCTCCTCTATAGTAGAACACTAAATAAAACATAAAATCAGACTTATAAAATATGTAGTACTTCCTAATTAATTTATTTTATTATTTACTACAATTTCTTTTATCCTTAGTTGCAAAATTTAAATTTCCCACAATTATTCTTAATAACTTTAATAGAACGACATCAAAGTAACCAGTAATCTAATACAAAATCATTGGTAATTTCGTGTTTCAATGTTAAAGTTACTAAAAATAATCACAGAAAATTTTGCTACTAGAGCATATTAGTAGAATATGTGGGTACTTACTTAATTTTAGGTTAGTTGTATTATGAGAGATAACCTATTCATCTCACAATGATCATACCGTTTTAAAATATTTACAATAAAGTTATATACCTTGCAATAGTCATAAGATCAATAAAATCGAAAACCACATAAGTATAAGGATTGTGGGGTCATCGCAGACGATGAATAAAAAAAATTTTAGCAATTTGTTATTCATTGTTTTAGGGTTAAAATAATTATTCATCGATCAGTTTCAGGATTGTTTATACATACGTTTTGGCCCTAGTAATTACAAAAACTATCCGTACACGCAGTTCAGTTTCAAGTTTTCCCTCTTTGAGGAATTATATAGATTACTTTATTTATGAAAACTAAATTATTACAAATCATCCCTACTCCATGCTCCACCTAAAAGGTACTACACGAGGTTTCCTATGCTAAGTACTATATGGGTTCCATAACAATTGAAATGTTCCCTCTCTAACTAAATAATTTCCCTGGTTTAGTACATACAGCTGCCTAACTTTTCATGACTCCCATACTGTAGCTCTGTGATTAGCACGATTTTAATGAAATTTTGATGAGGGTATCTATTCACCGGGTGATTAAATCGCAACAAGGAAATGGAAGTTTCACCAGTGGCGTCTGTAATGTAAAAAGAGCATTTTTTCAAAGGCAATGTTTGAACTCTGAAGGAAATATCATAATCTTGTTTAGCACCACCAAAACCCCACTATACAATATTTTAAACCAGTTTTCACTATGATAGAATATATCAATAAAACATAAAATCTCTTTGAATAATTTTGTAGTTTGATTGATTGTTTTACAGTACGACCAATTATTTATTTAAATTTATATTATCAGTTTCTGGACCATTTGTGTATGCGTTTTAGCTGTAATAACTATATAAAAACTTTGAAATTTAAAAAATAATGTTGTAACAATAAAATAATTTCATTCATTCTTCTTTTGAGGGATGTTTTTTTCAAGTTGGGTTTAAGGATCCAAATAAAATAATCAATATACTCAATGCTGCTACTAAGATCACTCAGAGATTTTATTTTTTATTTGTATGTTCTACCACATTGAAAGAACTTAAATAAATATTGTTTTCTGGTATTTCTTTTTCAATATTTGTTCATTAACATGTAACTTTACACACTGTGTTTGTTCCATATACAATTTTAAAATGTTTGCCTATAATTATGACAAGAAACCATGTTAATTTTATACCGAGTAACACAAATTTCAATGTGGGTAGTAATTAAACTTTAATTTAGATAGATGGTTTTGAAAAAGATTTACAATAAACCGAAACGTAACCAGTTGTGACTTTTGATTTATTCCCACCCATAGTTCCAATATAATAAGATAAAACTAATACTTAAATAAATATATAATAAATCCAAATACATACATTCTTATATAATAAAAAGTCATGTTGGCATCTTAAACTGTATTAAATAAAAAAAAAAACCACCCTGCAAAAAGGGAAAATGCTGTTATAATATTCCTTTTTTGCAGTTTGGTGCTTTCCTAACTACTCGGGCTGAAACATACATACAAATAAATCTGAAATTGATCGATGAATAATTATTTTCATGAATTTTATTGCGCTAAAACAAATAATTGTTAAAGTTAAGAAGACTGCATTGGATCAGCCTTCTCAAGTTATTAAGAAGGAAGGAGAAACTAGCAGAAGCCCACCGGAAATACCCGTCGGAAATGTTCGAATCCTCTTAAAGAATCAACAGTTTATAAAGAAATGACACTAAATTGAAAATTATAAAGAAGATCGTAAAGAAAAGTTTTTTGAAGAAATTGAAAGATTAGCTGTGGAAATCCAAACAAAGAAATTGATTAAAACAATGATACTTTCAATTGCAAATTACCAGTGTTATTCCTTGCACGTCTATGTTGTTTATCACACCGACATTATCTAGTTGTGGTCGATGACTGGTGCATATATTTCGTAGTAAGGTTCTCTTTATCACATCAGAAGCATAGTACAGTTGGGCAATGACACATACTGCAAGAGCGTTGACCAGTCGCGTAAATCCAAAAGAATGAAAACAATTGATTGATTAAAACAATAATAAAAAAGCGGCCATATTGCATTGAAAGCACTTTTTACTATTCGGTTTATTTATTGTGCTAACAATAAGCGGAATTGCAACAATGTTATGAATTATCGATGGCGGCTATAACGAGAATGATTCAGCATGCTTTTGCTATGGCATTTATATGAATAATATGCTAATGTCTTTTGTGTGGTAAAATAAGTTTATTTTATGAAGATAGTCAGATCGGTACATAATTTAAATATATATATGTAGGGACAATAAGTTATTATATTGTTTTGGTTAGTGGGACGACACTCTCCCAATATCATTTGTTTGGTTTATGTCAGTAGTTGAATAATCCAATTGTTGATGTATGATAAACAGTATTTCAATGTATTATATATCAAATATTTTATCGTTTATTATACTAGTTATAAATTAAAATTATTATTATTTATTATTATTATATTATATTATTAAATTTACTATAAATTAAAATCCGTTCGAATCTTTGTATACTCGCGCCAATTTTAACAGACGAGCTTGTTTTTCTAACGTAATCCATCCAATTTCAGATTTCAAATCAACATATTCGCCAGCAGAAGCCATCATTACCGGAATATCCCTGAGATAATAATTAAGAACTTCAATCGCTTTCATTTATTTTACCATGACACAATTTTTATCACTTCAATATCTTTATTTACGGCTTTCATTACGTTAAACAAATTTTAAGTCTAGTTGGGAATTTAGAACATAAAATATTTATTCCAGGTTGCTCTGTTGTAGTTATCTGTGTAGGTTAATTAAATCGTGTAGTTAATGTAATATCCCGTAGCTGATTTTCTAGTGGATATATTCGTCCGAGTACCAAGTAATAAATGATGAAAATCCGAACACCAGTTCCGTATTAACTTGCTTATCTTTTAATTAAAAATTGATTTGTTTTTTTTTTCGCTCTGAAAATCGTTTAATAATGTTATTGAACGGCAGATGTTTCATTTTTTTGTTGCTTCTAAATAAACAAACAAGAGAACAATGAAAGTATATATCACTGTTCAGGGTGCGTTAAATTTTTATTTATGGATAATATTAAGGAACACACAGCTGTAGTTCCAATTCTAGCGTATTAGATATGGATTTCTTTATTTATAAAGGTGAGGTACATATAAAGTTGTTTATGTTACAGGCGCCTGTTTGAATTAAATTATCAATTGCACCCACAGATGGCGCTACTCGAATAGTGGAGATTATATTAGTCAGTTCAACCTCTTAAAGAGGGTGTTGCATTATACTTCATCAATTCATAGTAGATGTTTCTGTAGTTCAGTTCAAGTTAAGAAAGAAGTATTACTCATACGGATATCGTACCCATCGATTCCATCTAAGTACGCAGCCATCTAAGGGGCATTCAGATATTATTGCTAGCAATGTTTTACAAATATACCTACAGCAGTAGCATGGGGTCCCAGACAAAATATGGCAAAAGATTTTTCCTTTTTCCAGTTTGTTTTAGGTGTTATTTCTAATTTGCGGCTATGGCAGGGAGCATTGTCAAGATTGTGACGGAATCAGTAGGTAGATTAGGTGATAGATAGTTAAAAAACAATTCTCATATATTTTTTCTCACAAATTTCATCGGAGGCATCAAGAGTACTTTTTTACATAAGAAATTATATTCAGCACCCTTTGGGACGAACCAAACCCTGTCGTTTGCCCGCATAAATTGTTAATCACGACCTTTTGGTGCTCTTTGACCAGTACTTAAGAAATTCTTGCAGAAATATTTGTGTAGACGTACTTACACTGTGCTATCAGTTAACGCTTTTGTTACGAAGTGCCCAGTATTTACCCACGATTCATTAGTGAAAACAATGTTTCTTCCTTCACTATCGACGATGTAATCCTGGCGACAGATGAGGGTAGGGTCACGACGTTGATACTCTTTGATTTTAGCAAGATCTTTGACAGAGTAAATTAGGGTGGGATTCTATGCATATCTGCAGCGCCTGTAAACTTATTTGCGGATCTATAATCACCTAAAATACATGTTTACAAAGTTGCACATAACCTTATAGATCCTACAGATATCTATAGAATCCCACAATAATTCTATTTTAACTGTCATTTTAAAACACATTGGTTAGTGCTCTGGCCTTGCTGGTGAACTACTTTCGTGGGCGGTGCCAGAGAGTAGTATTTAGTGGTGAGGTTTCGGCAAGCTTATCGATTAGCTTTAGTGGTGACTTTCGGTGTACTGCAGGGGTCAACCTTGGGACCAATTTTATTCTCCACCTATTCGGGCATTATTTTTATTTCATGGACTAAAATTTTGTAACCTCCATATTTATACTCATGATGTTCAAGTATATAAATCTTTTTCCCCTGGCGATTGGCTGCACTCTATACAACAAATACATGACAAACCATACAAGACCTGAATGCTATATGCTCAATAGCAAACAAACACTTCTTAGGACTTAATTCAGATAAATCCTCAGTGCTGTTGTTTGGCAGTAAGAGTACATGTGCTGATCTCGGAAACAAAATTGGACTTGAAGTTAATAATCAAACCATTCCCGTGGTGAACAGCGCAGTGAGTTTGGACCTCTCTTTGGACAATAGTTTTCGGTATCGGACTTACGTAATTAACTATATTAGACAAGCTTATGCTTGCTTAAAGAAAATGTATCCTTAAAGGTGGTCCCTAAGCCGAAACCTCAAGCAAACATTAAGATAACATTAAAAGACTAATATTCGCTTTCGTTTCGAAAGGCATGATCTGGACACGCGTTTCAAAGACATGATATCTCCGCCTAAATATAGGACTTCTTTGTTTGAGAGGTCCTTCCCTTATCACATCTACAAGTCATATAACGATTTAGATAATAACCTAAAAGCTATGAATCCACCTTTGTTCAGGGTTTCATACAGGCGTTATTTACTTGCGGGTCAGAGGAGAGCTTAGAGACGTTGGAAGTGCTGTGGTGCGCAAATCGCAGAATAAACTTAGCGTTAGGCATTGTATATTTTTTTTTTTTTTTTTTTTTTTTTTTTTTTTTTTTTTTTTTTTTTTTTTTTTTTGTCGTGGTTTTCTAAGAAAACATTGACATTGTCAGTAATAGAGGTCAATAAATAAACAAATGTAAAAATACAAAATAAGCATGTATATAATGAACACTAATGATGCTAATATGTCAAATTGCTATCGAAAATATTCCTCCACAGTGTAGTATGTGTGTGCCAGTAGATATTTCTTAAGTTCTCTTTTAAATTGAGTTTTTGAAGGGAGCGATTTTATATATTCTGGCATTTGGTTGTATATAATAGTAGCTTGATAAGTGGGGTTAGATTCATAAAATTTGGTTTTATGAGCTGGAATACTTAAGTTATGGCAGCCCCGTGTCGTCATACCGTTAAATATATCACCATTTTTAGCAAATTCCGTCTCATTTTCTTTATAAAACATTAAGATTTTATAAATAAATAGACCGGCCAATGGCAAAATACCGAGGGCACCAAACAAAGAACGACACGAATCTCTGGGTGCAACTCCCATTATAACTCTAATTATCTTTTTTTGAGTCACAAACAACCTCCTCGCAGATGCAGTGGAACCCCAGAAAACAATACCGTAACGAAGCCTAGATTCGACGTATGCATAATAGAATAATTTCAAAGAGTGTAGACTGACACTACTTCGCAGTGATCTAACAGCATATACTGCTGAGCAAAGTTTGTGGTGAAGGGAGTCACAATGTTGTTCAAACTTAAGACGTCGATCTACACACAATCCCAGGAAATCAACATATTCGCTTTCAGGTATACTTCTGCCGTCAACGCGCACGTAGATGCTTGAAGAGCCGCTACGAGTCACAGGAACAAAATGCAGTAGACCAGTCTTGGAACCGTTCAAAACAAGTCCATTTGAGCAGGACCAATCCACCATGTTGCCCACGACGCTATTACATAGTACCGATGCTTCCGATACCGACGCTCCCGCTACAATACAACTAGTATCATCAGCATACTGGGCCAACGAAGAACAAGACAGGTGAGCCCGAAGATCGTTTGTGTATACCAAAAATAATGACGGCCCCAAAACTGATCCCTGCGGAACACCGCGAGATACCGCAATTAAGGAAGATTCTCTCGTCGAAATCATGTTAGCAGCTTCACCCGTGATACTTACCCTGGTATACCTATCTGCCAAGTAGGATGAAAAAAGATTATGAGCTGTACCTCTCACACCCAAGGAATAGAGCTTATCCAGAAGTAATCTATGGTCTACCGCGTCAAAAGCACTTGACAAATCAAAAAATATACCAGCTGCAACGTTCTTTTTGTCTAAGGCTTCATACACCACACTCAAGACACTATATATAGCACTACACGTTGAGCTTCCGGCTATAAATCCGAACTGCGTGTTTGACAGTAAATGATTGCTAGTTAGAAAATTCATAAGGCGGGTGTTAATAACATTTTCATAAATTTTAGAAAAAACTGAAGGCAATGAGATGGGTCTATAATTTTCTACTCTTCGAGGATCACCCTTTTTTAATACTGGTATTGTCTTAGCAATTTTTAAGTCGTCAGGAAATATACCCTGCGACAAACAAAGATTAATGCAATAGAGCATCGGAGCAGTTAACGAAGACGCCACACTTTTAATAATATAACAAGGGACACCATCGATTCCGGCCGAATGCCTTTTAGCTACTTTCTGTATGATCCTCATTAGCTCGGACTCATCAGCAGGCACCAAGTACATGCTGGAGGCAAAGGAAGAAGTACTGTTACGGGTCACAACCGGAGATCCTTTAATGGCAGAGAAATGCTCTCTAAAGAGCTCACACACTAAGTCCAAGTCCGAGGTTTCATTGCCTGAGTTATCATAAAGAGATATATTGTTTGTGACGCTGGCTTGTGGCTTTATTATTTTATTAATTATATTCCAAGAAGTTTTAACAGTATTAGTAGAGTTTATAATTAAATTATCAAAATATTTCTTTTTAGTTTGTTCAACTTGTTTTTTATAGTTTAATTTGATTTTAGTGTATATTTCCAACAACGCAGGATCATTATGACATTTGTACATTTCATAAAAACACTGTACCTCATTAAATAAATATCTCAAGTCTTCTGTATACCACGGCCTCGCACGCGGAGGGCGTACCAAACATTTTTTAAGAGGAAAACTCAAGTTGAAATAATAAAGAAATGATTGGTAAAAGGTTTGAAAGGCATTATTTGCATACTGATTATTAGTGTATACCTCAGACCAATCTTCACTTCTCAAATAGTTCTGAAACGAAATAACTGCATTATTAGAATAGCAACGTTGATATTTTAGCTGAGATGTTTTATGAGATGAGACATTTAATTCCATCAATTGGTATCTATGATCAGATATACTTGTATCACCTACGATGCAGTGGTAAGTGTTGTCTGCCTTACTAGCAAAAATATTGTCTATCAAAGTCCGCGAGGAACCTGTTATACGAGTATCTTCATGTACATAAGGAAATAAGTTGAAGCACTCAAATATGCGCTTTATGCACCGCGTGTTGGCATCGTCTACCTTGAAATTTGTATTGAAATCCCCACACACTATTACAGTATCACAATCATCATACACACTATCCAAAACACCATACAATCCCTCTGAAAAGACCTCGATATTGCCATCGGGAGATCTATACACACAGACGACTACGTACTTGCAATGCTCAGTAGCAATACAAACACATGTATATTCAAAATCCTTTTCGGAGACCGCTATTTTGACATCACACGGATATGTCTTCAATGTACTCAATGAATATATAGCTACTCCCCCACCTTTATAACTTGCTCTACAATAATTATTTATAAGGGTGTAGTCAGGTAAAGAGCAAAATGGAATCTCCGTCCCCACTAACCAATGTTCAGAGACACAAACTACACTGGGAAGGTCCAACCTACATAACAAATCCAAAAGACAATCAACTTTGTGACGAAGACTGCGTACATTTAAATGAAATAAACTTTTTAGTGTAGATGACGTATGACATTTCAATTCTTTAGGAATACTAGCGAATAAAGTTTTATCGGCGTGGTTTAAAAATCCGAAGCATTAGCGTCTTCATCACAAATGTCGTCACTAATTGTAATATAGATTAAATTATTATTGTTCATAAAACTCGGAAAGGCCTCCATACTAATCCGTTCACTACATATTCTATCAGCTATTAAACCGTAAATTTTCATTTTTGCAGACTTTCTCATATGAATGCCATCCCGCGTTCTTGAGTCATTGTTTAAGATTGTATTGATTTCGACATAACTAATATTAGGCAAACTGAAAGCTTGAATTACATTATATAGTCTACAGTTAAATTCATAAATTAATTTATTTAGGATATCGCGACCTAAAGAAAATGGTGAACTTAAAAATATTACATTCGTATGACGTAATTTTCTCAATAATTCCTCAAGTTTCCTTTCGTTAAATGGTGAACCTTTAAAAACATCGTTTGAACCCGCGTGTATTATAACATAATCAGCAAAGCTAAATGTACAAATTAGTGATTCAATATCACATAGTACATCTTTAAACATCGCGTTTGGTTTACATATGGAGGTTACACTATATTTATTTTGAGGAAGATAAGTTTTCAGAAGTACTGCCGAATCTCTAACATGACTATCACCCAAGATTAAAACTTTATTAGTAATTTCCTCGCTCTTATCGTTTCTCTTTCCGTCATCACTGCCTGACTTTACTAAACTCTGTCTTCCTATAGCTAAGTTCTCGCACATGCTTTTCTCCACAATTGACATGGGATTTTGTGTTTGCGTTGAGGTGTTGGAGGTATTTGGACGTTCCGTCTGCACTGCCGTGCTGCACACATTCAACTTAGAATTACACAAACTTTGGAGAGCATTATTGAGATTTTCAATTTTATTATCTTTATATTTCAGTTTGATTTCAAGCTTCGATATTTGTTCTTTCAATTTGTCGATTTGTTCCTGCAAACTTCCTTTTAAAAATGATTCTTCCGCTAGTTTATTTTGTAAATTGAGTATTATACTGTCGGTGTTATCTTTATTTTCATCGTCGATATCCGTAGAGGAATGTATAAAGCTGATATAGCTAGTGTTAAGGGAGCGATGTTTTTCTTTTACTGCTGTAGTCTTAGATCGAGTTACTCTATTGTTAGCCATTACTATTTTAAAATAGATAAGATAGAAGTTGTATCGAAATCGAAGGGAATATGATGCGAAGGAGAAATACAGGGATACACGCTTCGCACCCAGGGGTCCGTCAGGGTGACTAACCGTATAGACAAAACAAAAAACAGAGGGGATAGATTCAGACCACGGAACGGGTTCACAAAATAAATAAGGAAAACACGAAAATATATAAAACTACCTTAGGCAGATTGAAAAAGCGGACAACACAAAGAAGCGGACGAAGAACGTGAATGTAAAAAGACACAAAACATGTAGTTGCACTTACTTCGATCACAAATTAATGCAAGATTATCACACACTATAGCACCATTATTACATCAACTTATAGTGATTTTTACGCACTGTCTCTTGATATTAATTTCACCTTTATTGGTGATAAGTTACATTAGAAAATTAAAGTTAAAAGCAGAGTAGTCCGGAATAAGAGTGTATGCGTCAACGACTTGTCAACATGCCGTCTTATATATATACACTTCTCTCAATTTTACACGCATTTACTTTCTTTTAGAATTTAAGGTTATCCTAAGTATACTTTTGCTGTCTTATATTAGTCCAGGTTTAGATGGTAGAGCAGGGGAGGTTCGCTTTTTATTTTCACGACCTGCCACTGAATCCCGCCTTGCGATTGTAGCAAGTAGTAAAGTAATCTAGCGGAGACTTTTGTTTAGCATGAGGTGTACCCATACGCACTTCTTGTGTTTTTTTCTCTTCTCTTCTCTCATAATCATGGCGCCATCTTATAATATCATTACTGACCATCAACATTACTTTCTTCCTAATTTTCTAAAATGTAAAACTAATATAGAGTAAGAGCCTATAGAGTGTACTTTTCGTAATGTTGGGTTAATCTTCTTCGCTGTTTAGTGCATGGTCGTCGTGGCTGGATTATTTCTTAGAAAAAACTTTACGTTTTTATCATGTTGCCGGTAAGTTTCAATTTTATCAAGGTTTATAAACTTTGCCAATGGATGATTTTCTTTTTCTTTGCGAACAGACATTCTTTTGCCCCAACCAAGTGCGTTACTTGTTTGCTCCACTGCTTTATAAACATTCATTTGTTCATTGTTTGTAAAATACGTAAAGCCATTCATAATCATTTATTTTTCTTTTGACGAATAGGCTTTACCTTCGCGTGTAAAGATTCCATACTCCAATTCTATAATAACATCACTTTTGTGCTACATGTAATTATAATAGCTGTTTTATTGTACTTACAACACAAATAATCTGGCAACAATCCACATCATAGAAAAAGATAGGCACATATAAACAGACATGAAATGAAAAGAATGTGTATAGTTCATTAGAACTATACTTCTTTTAAAACTTGACTATATAATATATAATATATAAATATAGACTGTGGTATTAAAGCAATTGGGAAAGATATAGACCGTTTTGGTACCGGAATCGCGAAATATAAATACACCCTAATCAAGCACAAGATAGTTTTGTTGAAGTCATAAAGTAATAATCGTATGTGAAAATAAATAGTGGATAAATTGTGAATATAAATAAGTAGTATTTAAGTGAATATATTATTAAGTGTTTTGGTACAGTATTTATGGTAGTGTTATTTTATTTTAATTAAATTTAAGTATACCAATAAACACTCCTCATTTAATATGTTGCTGGTCAATTATTTGAACTTCGAAAACGGTATAATTAGTTACATATCACATATCAATGGGTTCTCAACCAATTTAACTTGATTTAGGTATATTAATCGTCATTAAACTATCTACGTTTACGTTTCTGCGACATTTAGATTATATTAATACGACAAATACTGCACAAATTCGCTCAATGGCTTATTTATATACAAATTATGGAAGCGCCGGTGTGTACCGTAGCAGCAGTTCACACTAAATAGAACAACAAATGGATCCTATTGTTTCGAGAAAACCGGAGATCGCCGGACCGCAGTGCCACTGTTCAGAATCAGGTTGGCCCGTTTTGGTTCGCACTAAAGACAATGGTAGCAGCGCCGAGTCCAATCAGTGTTGTATACGCTCCCCTTTAAAATTTAGTTAGGTGTGCATGTGTCTGTTCATTTGGCGTTGAGTTGGGACAGAATTCAGTTTAGTTAAGCATATTGTGAGGGCCTCTATCTATTTGCGCTGCTGGACGCTATCTGTTTGCTAAATTAGTGTTACAAATTGCTAGCTGTTGATATATTAACTTAAATCTGGCGCTCCTACTAACCTTAATGTCGATATTAATGTAATAAATGGCGATTCTTCTATTCTTTGTTGCAGAATTTATTTTGATTAACGAATATGCTTGGCAATTTTTACAATATAGAGGATATGAAAACTTGAAAGTAGTACAAGTAGTAGCTTATGCCAAAGAGTTAGACGCGAAAAAATATAACAGTATGAAAAGTGGATAATAAAAAACACATGCTTTATAGAGGATATGAGTCTTCTTACATGAAATATTCAAAGAAAACACAATAGTCCCGGATTTCCGTATGTGATTTCTCATTTCGTTTATCCATTAAATCATATCAGCCATTACAATTTTGATGATAAAATGTATTATCCATATAGCCGTATAGCCTCCTCGTGGAGTGTCTCCTTTACAGAGGGTCCCCATTTACTATAATTACAACAATTATATATCTTAGCGCTCTCCCTACTCTTTAAGGCCGATTCGTGGCATCTTCCTCCTCTTCAGAAAACCGAAGGCATTTAAAAAGTAACATAAATTTAAAAAGAATTGAAACAAAAAGTAATTTGAGTAGCAGCCACGAATCAGACTTTATATTTTTAACTATGCTTAACTATCCTTAGACTAACTTAATGCTATTCACAACAAAACACATTCAAAATACAATCATTATCTACTTGATTAATAAATCTTAAATACTTAAATTAACACCACCCATATGAGTCTTTCTGGCATATTCTTCAATGTTCATGTATGTTTCATAGCAGATTCTAAATGCATGTTCATAGACTGATTTAAAAACTCCGACATCCTATTAAATCCTATATTGATTTTCGAGGAAACAGGGCTCTCTCGCAAGTATACCCTCAAGGAAATATTAAACCCGTCGGATATAAGATATGCACGTCTATCATAAGCTATTTGCACCGTTTGTAGGCTGTAGTATAACGTCAGGTGCATATCTCTTGAACATAATTACGCGGGGTTCCGATATTGAGAACCCCGCGCATACATTTATACGCCCCCGACAGGAATGTATGCTACGTACATATTAAATATTCCAGAATCAATTCGACGTGGAGATGGCGGGGTTGAAATTGTGATTAATGAACCTGCCACATTACTGAAAGCTATACATAACTTATAGGTCTCTAGCATACCTACGGTAAACGTGCTGCATAGTTTAACTTTGTGGATGGTATTTGTGTTTTCCAAATGAATGTTATTAGATTATTCTATTGTGGTTATCAATTATTTCATTAGTTGTTATCTGTTCTTATTGTATTGAGTAACCATTTTCAACTAGATCTACAACAAAAATTCACCAGAATTTTCTTTAGATGCCTGAATGTATGTAAGATGTATGTCTCTTTGATGGTCATCTTATCTGTTAATTATCGATTCCCAACTGAGAGCAAACGAATGTCACAACAACGCTGTACAGATATTGAGTCATTGTGACGCCAAAGACGACTACAAAACGAACGTCAAATGATACGATGTGAAAGCAGCAGTCGATAACCGGGTTCGATCAGTAATTTGACCCCATTTTACCATTCCTAGGTAACAGACGTACAGTTGCTTACGAGATAATAAACAGGTTCCTCGGAGCCGGGAACCATTATCAGAAAATTGATCTTAATATTAGTGTCTCGATGACTAACCTTCGGCAGATAGAATTACTTTATCTGCGCCTGGAAATCATCTTGGGGAAGTAACAGTCGCTAAATAAATATAGCATCTTCCGATAACTTTGGCGAATGTTTGTGGTTATTATTTACTGGATCGTCTTAGAAAACGGAACTATGTTAGCATGAGTAATGTTGAAGAGTAAATAAAATGAAAGAAAAGTCATGAAATGAAAGTTATAAACTCATTTACCCTTCCTCTACTGCACTAAACATTGAATTTATGGCTTAATTTCAATCATTCAATGTGTTATCTGCTTTTATATAATAAACACGGTGTGCATATCCATAACATGCGCAATTTATTGTTTAGCAACAAATCACAACATTAAAGAGCATAAGGATTCCTATTCCGGATAAGTACACTTATTTGTAACATTTTAATCAACAATCAAATGTGCTTTTTGGATTACTTTAAATTTCAATTTTAATTAAAAATAATACTCAAATTTCTCGCTATCCTATATGTTAAGTCAAACTTCATAATATCAACCAATCAACATATTAAAATTTCAATTTAAACTGCCATTACAGTTATAATCGCTAACCTCAAAATTAACGAAATATAAGATATTTATTTACATAGAAATTTAAACATTATCATACGATATACCGCAAATGATGATTAACATACATTTAACGACATGTTAAAGGAAGTTTCCCCGCAGCGGCAAACCAAATATGTTGAAGAAAGCATCCTTATCAAGGAAACAACGCAGGTGCTAGGATAAAAAACTCATTCCCAGCATCCAGGTATATCGTGTTACTCAAAACAACAAAACATACACGATCCACTAGAGAAAGGGTAGGCTAATCCAGAGATTTCTTCAATAATGGAAAATCTTGACGTTTCTTCTATATACTTTCTGTCCACCAGTAAATAAAATAATTCACAGGGAAGTTCTGCACAAATTTCCAAGCTTATTCTCTTGTAGATATAAAATATAAGACAATTTTTAAAGATTTCTATTAACAACTTATCGTCTACATGGACCTGTAGTCATTTATTTTAGTACGAGTTACATTAAATCTTTACTCCTGAAGCATCGATTTCAAGGAAAATAAATTAAATGGTACAGCGATCGTATATTCGTATTATGTACATACAATAGTATACCTATCTCCACGGCTACACTGCAAATTAATTAATACTTAATATATATATTGGATTTACAAACAAGTACGTACACAAAATTATATTTACAATTACCTTAAGCATGACTTATTTATATGACAGCAATATATATACATATATATATATGTTATGATTTTACAACTGAAATAACTGTTTTGACTTTAAAATTGTTTTAAATTAATTTTAAATAATTTAATACTTTTATTTTAAGGTGAAAATAAGATAACATAAATAAGATTGATATTAATTAAATTTGCCGTAATGTAAACTCAAAACTATCTTCCTTGTCTTTATAAAATCTGAAAATTCCTAAAAGTTTATAAGTGATGTGTTTGTTTTCAGATGATGCGATATAATATATCTCGAGAAAAGAGACTAATTCATTCTAATATATCATATTCTGTGATACAAGTAACAGGGTAACTTTAATCAAAATAAAGTAAATTTAGCTTTAAATTTAAAATCTCAGGGTAAATTACTTATGAAGGGTAAGTACGTTTTATTTAAAAGTATAAGCAATGATGCTTATTAGTTTGTATCTCGGATTCAGTTCAGCTATTTATGATTATAAATGAGCTAAATTCAAGAAAATACATAAAATTACCAAAATGGAATACAGTAAATACGTATGCATTAAATCCCATTGTGGAATAAAGCTGGTGGGTAATTATTAAATAAGTTCAACACGTACGATAAATAATCTACAAAGATCGACTGAACGTTGCGGTGATTAGTTCCATGCATATTAAATCCATATTCCCCATTTAATAAATAGTTAAATCTTTCTAACTATTTAAAAAAAAATTAAAAACTTTAACATTTATAAATAGCTGAAAGTCTAATGTCATAATAGTGCAGGTGTTCTTAAAATTAAATTTGGTACCTTTTCGCCTTTTTTTTGTGGCACTAGAAACTTCGATGCTTATCGGCGAAGCATAGTACAGCGCTCTCTACGAGATTAATTCATGTTTTTTTTTTTAATTTCTTGGCAAAAAATCCTCTTAATCATTACGGTTATTAGCAAAACACATTAATTTGATAATTTTTTACTGTAAAAAGCTTGAAATCTTTGCCTATCTAGCGATTAATCTCAGTACTATACATATAGCGCCATCTGCTGGCGTATTTGGTAATTAAATTCAAACAGATGTGAGTAACATTATGCTAGTAAAACTTTCTATTCTTTCTGATAGTTGATGGAGCTTATACATATTTTTGTATTGGTTCTGGAAAAGAAAATTAGAAAATAAATGAAAATGAAAATCTCGCGAAGCGGAAAATAATAAATTTTTCTGAGTATAAACATAGGAGAAGAAAATAATATTTATTGAGCAAAGGTGGAACGTTATTTGTTTCTTTTTTTTAAGTTGGGGTGGACACCTATAGCCCATTTGATCTAGGTGCTCATTGTACCGTTCCTATTAAAGCTCTTACTTCTACTCGAGCAGCTTGATATTCTCTACAAAGCCCCGTATCTTGCCCAGTGGAAACTTGAAAACCCTCGAGGGCTCGAATAGATCCTTCCTGAAATGTTTCTGCCTGAGTATTTTCAATTCCTCACATGTGCAGATTACATGTAAACTCGTTCCCCCTGTAGTACTCATCTTCTGCACCACGATTCGCTTGCTTGACTTGTGTTGTATAGATGCTTTTTCAGGGGACAGTGTCCAGTTACCAGTCCAGTAATGGTTTTAGCTTCTTTTCTTCATTTCTTTATCTAACCAGGTCCATATCTCCATTCTTGCGGAGTTTTTCGTAATCTCACATACGGGCTCTTGACCTATGAAGTGTCTTTTAGAGCCTTCCTTGGCTAGTTAGTCGGCTATCATATTGCCCTTTATGTCCCGGCACCCAAATCAGAGACACCGTGTAGTCTCGTGCCTAGACTGTCTTGATAGCAGCTTGGCTATCAATCAATAAGTATCCTCCTCATGTAGCCCACCTTTGCAATAATTTGTTGTTCCTGGTGCAAATTTTGTTTCATTACCTGTTAATCGATCCTGCCTTTGGCAATAAGAAACCTAATGGCATAGATAAAAAAGTTCATTGACCTCTTTCTTTTGTTGATCTTCCATGGCTTACCTGCAAGATGTTTTAGTACCTTGGTTAACCTTGAATATTATTCAAATTGGGAAATTATAATAATGATAATAACAAACCTGTTCAGTGTTCTCAATCACTTTAGAATTATGTCAGTCACGGTGAAAATCCAGATTCGTGACACCTCGAGAGCATATCCCGGCAAGTGCATTAACACCAGACAACCTCAATTTCCATCCGGATTAGAAGCGAAACTCGCACAAATTGCGCCATTACGCCCTTTTCCCGTACCAATGGCGTAATTCATCCACCTCGGCATTTCCTTCATCAATCATTGTAATCGAAACGGACCGTCACCCGTTGCAGAGAAAAATGCAATTTACCGCGAAAGGATCAACCCTTATTATTATCGACCATTCTCATGAAAAATTAAGTTCGGTGCGGAATCGAGGGTGGCGTTCGGACGGACCGCGTTACTGTTCGTTTTTTTCTTCCCGTCTCAGGCGATTCTATCCTGCTAGTACCTGAGAAATTGCAGTATTATCGCTACCATTCCGTTCCGGAATGGCGTATTACAGGATTTGTCCGAGAGATGTGTAGCCTAGACATGGAAAGAGTTATTTGAGTCGCAAATCGACGGTTCGCAGTGTGCGCCATTTGTTATTGTCGACTTCAAGAGTAGTACTTATTGTTGGTAATAGAGGAGGTAACTAGTATTATTGGATTAACGGTAAATATTCCTTTTAAGGAATTGATTTTGATTACTAAACATTCGACATTGATTAGTCTAGTTACTTTGGTTGGTTTAGTTAGTTTAGTTAGTTTAGTTAGTTTAGTTAGTTTAGTTAGTTTAGTTAGTTTAGTTAGTTTAGTTAGTTTAGTTAGTTTAGTTAGTTTAGTTAGTTTAGTTAGTTTAGTTAGTTTAGTTAGTTTATTAGCGGGAGTAGCGTGCGCATGGTTCGATTAATCATCCCGTCCACTGTAACTATTAGGGTCTATTGTAGAACGGATGTTATCTTAAAGTTCACCCAAAAAGTTCAGTACCTTGCTGAATGAGATTGTTACATACCTAATTCTTGTAGTAATGTTAGGGTACAGGGGTATGCAGGTATAGATTCTGGAACAGGACCAAAGCCGTTTATTTCATTACTTTCTGTTTGAGATCATGCCTAACACACGTCGCCATTTTGGATGATTTAGAGTTAGATTTGTGAGTAGGTTAAAAGATTTACCTTGAATAGTGTTCCACTTATTCTAGAATCACGCTATTAAATCATTTCACAGTTCTGATCAAATAGAGATAACGGCAGAGCAGATCTGTAGCGCCCTAATCTTTGCATGTCACACCAACTATCTACTAAAGGTGGAAAGAGATAATAGACACACACCTTGGTGAAATCATAACCTCAACCACATCAGAAATGAAGCTGGAACATTGTTTAATCGGGCTAAAATATCCGATAGCAGAAGAGGAGAGTCCAACACTTGATATCCCCCACTATTCAAGGTATAAAGCTTGCATTTGCAAATAAGGTAAATGTCTAGGCATTTTGCCCAGAGTATACAAAAAGTTTTATTTGATGCACTTCTTGTATACCCTTTCCCAAACGTTGCTTACAAATACAAATGTTAATTTGAAGTGTTCAATGTTTACACTGTTCAACAACTGTGGGTTTAATTTAAATACGGGACATTTATGTCAAGGGTTAGTCGACATTGACGAACACTTGGTACCACTATTATTGAATAGTGTAAAGTTTGTATTTGCGGATAATGTAAAATATGTAGGTGTCCTATCTGAAAAGATACTATCCTGAAATCCGTATTTGGAAAAGATCACTCACAAGCTAATGCTATACTTCTGGACATACCGAAAATATGCGGTAATCTTGGGAGTTATCTCCAAAGCTAATCCATTGGCTCTATGCGATGGTAGTATGTCTAACCATAACCTATGGAGCAATAGCTTGTTGGCAAAAGACATAACAAATCAGAGCAACAGCAAAACTTACACCAAGTCAAAGGCCCAGTTTCAAGTATGGTAACCACGGGAGCAATGTGTCTCTCCCCGTCATTGGCATTAGAAGCTGTTCTGGGCTGATGTACCACCATTGCGCAATTAAGAGGAAAGGAACACTTGAATAACAACACATAATACTAGCACAGAGCAACATACTTCTGATGGCATGCTGGGAATTCCTTCGGATATGATGTGTACTCGATCAATGATGACATACTTCACTACTTCAAAAATATTGATACAGGCAGATATCTGCTGGTTTACGAACTGTTCGTAAACTGAGCAGGGTGTGGGACAGGAATACTTTGTTGCTGTCCAAGAGTTGGCACACATTATAACTTTTGACAACACACAACAATTTTGCAGGCTGAAATCCATGCCAATGAGATGTGCTAGCAAAAGTTTGAATAAAAAGACAAATCAATAAAAGCTTTCAGTGAGAGTCAGGCGGTACTAAAATTACTAGAGGGATGCAAATGCAACTCTCAGTTTTGAGTCTGGAGCTGTAAAAATATTCTAAACACATTGGGAATGGTTAATAATCTATCTCTAATTTGGGTACCTGGGCACTCACTCATTCTCCGAAAGATGGAGCGGTCACCTTTACGAAAAAAGGCGCTTTCCAACGTGGCATATGGGTTTCTATTTAGCCAATGATGTTGATTGTGACAGTTATTTATGTCATCACAAGTTAATTGAGCCTCATCCGTAAGCAAGATGTATTGTATTTGTAAAGTCTACGGTTTCTGTCTATCCAATTGTAAAGAATAAACCGTAAAGCATTATCACCATCCTGAAGATTCTGGACGCGCTGGAATGGAAAGGTTTTAAGTCATTTTTGCGAACAACCTGCCCTGCCAAGTTTGATTAATCTGGAGAAGGTTGCAATGCGCCTTGTATTTAAATCCGAACTACGCTCTAACATATTAAGAATATCTTCTTCCACTGCAAGACCAGAACCATCTGGTAATTCTCGCACTTGGCAACATTTTACTTTCACACGCATTGCTGAATCTTTTTGGAATACTACCGGGCACTTTTTTGTAAAGAAAGGGACGCTGATATTCAACAACTGCACGATTAGTGCTACCGTTGCAATATCCATAAATAAATATCATATAGTCATATTTTCGTTGCAAAATTCTGTGTGTACAATCAGAATAAATGTGATAACTATGTGACAACTACTAATCATGTGCTCATGCTCAAAATAAAATATCAAATACCAGTAATGGCTGCTTCGTGAAAATAAGCAATGAAAATATTTTCATTGATATCTCAGTAACTGTTGATACTCGAATATATGTTTACTAAACTTTTTTTTTGGTGAATTATGTCCACATAACACCTTCCCTGAATATTGGGGTTTTCCCAATCACCTTCTATAAGGCAGAGTGCACATCGAAGGGATACGACATGCAATACGACAAGCAACTTAACCAGCAGTAGGGCTCGTACCGCGTAAATTTAATTTAATTGTCGTGTTGCTGGTTGTGTCGGTTGTCGTGTTGTGTGTCGTATCCATCTGGTGCAACGGAAACGATACATCAGGGATACGATATTGTTTTTCTAAACAAAATATTTCGTATATTTTATTGCAACTTGGTAATGAGCGATTAGAGAATTACTATTAACTGGTACAGTTTCAAGTTTTACCTAAGTTAATTTTTAGAAAAATATTAAATATTATACTACCTAACGTACAATAGTTGATACACACAGGTTTGAATCCATTATTCAAAAACTCTTAATTGCACCTTGTGACAAAGACAAGACAGTTTGTACGAACAGCGATAAAATATATATATTTTTACATTAGCAAACCTTGGAGGTGGAGTTGAAAAAATGTGTTGAAATAGAAATAGATTCTTCACACTTAATGTGCTATATTCTAAAATATTCTAAAAATTCTTTATATTACGGCCTATATATTCAGTCTACACAAATTTTGCCATTGTCATTAGACGCTTTCCTGTATTTTGCCATGGCCATACTAATCAAATTGAACCAAACCAGTACCTACACTCCATTCACTGGACGAATGCAGCGTTACATTAGATAGGCGAAAGATTTACGACTTGCGATTGGCTAATAGACGAGGCGAATTCACACACACGAAAAACATTTTGTATAGCAAATGAAATTTAAGTAGGATAAAACGAAATATTACTGAAATCTATGACATTTGTCAATCCTGGTGTTGGTTTCAGCTCTGTATTTGCGTGTTTATTGCTTTTTGTGTCGTTCGTGTGATTACTGTAATTTTTATAAGCTAACAATTTGCTTATAAAAATAATTCTTCTTAAAGTTCTACTGACAAGGAACACCGGCGGGTGTCCCCTCCGATTTCGATGAAACTTAACAGATCGAAAGAGTACCTTAAAATAAGAGACACGTATTTTTTTTATCGGCGTATCCGCACGATTTTGGGTACAGCCCCTCCAAAGTTTGGACGATTTTTCAATTTTTGCAAATATTTCCTAATTATAACAGATATTAAATTTTCTTCTTAACATAATTTGCAGAATATTGCATGGCCCTAAGGGTGGTGTCGTCCGTATTCGCAAAAAGTTAATAACGGGGGACGGGGTACCCCGTACTCCCCATTTTTTTTACATTTTTTTCTTTTTCTTATTCATCAAAAGAAGGCCAATTTTACATAGAATACGATGATGTATAACAAGTTTAGAAAATTAATAATTGTAAAAATAGAAAAACAATAATAAAGCTTCAAAATTAATAAATTGATATAAATCAAATGAACTATAACAGAAATAAGTTTTTATCCTTAACATAATTTCCAGCATAATACATGGTCTCAAGGTAGATGTCTTCATAAAAAGCTAATAACGGGGGACGGGATCCCATACCCCGCATTTTTTAATAATAAGTTTATTCATTATTAATCAAAAAAGATCGTTTTTACATAGAAAGGTGATATATATAAATTTAGAAAATTAATAATAGTAATAATAACTCAAATAAATATATGTACGTGTCTATTGTGATGAATTTGATATGCACTTATCTACGCATACGTGAGTTTAATTAATTATTCAGTCACTTCAGATATAATTGGTAATTTGCATTATGAATTTTACGCGAAAAGGGATCTGGTGATTAATCATATTATTATATAGAGAAAAATTAATCGCCGAATGCATAGTAATTAACCACGAACGTTTAAGTGGTCACGTCTGCATTTAGGAAATAGGTAGATAAGACGAGTATTCCAAATGAGAACATTAGAAGTCGTTTTTCGTGCAGTGTAGGTCAGTATCTATAGCTTCGCACAATGGCGGTCTTAAATATAGCAAATGTGTTGAACATGTTACTTGCAACGTTTCAAGTTACTAACATCGCAACAATTCCTTTGACACCGCAAGAAAGTGAGTTGCATGATGCCCTGAAAAATATAATTGTATCTGCTCAACAAGACGCCATGTTCTCCTTTCAAGATGTAACGGGATTAGAGTTTGAAGAATTAGCAGAACCACACGAAGCGCAATTTGTGGAAGAAACAGCAGAAGACGAAGAAGACAATTATGAAGATATTGCATGTGTTCCTGAAGAAGGGGGTAGCGTTATAGACGTAGATTACAAAACTAGAGCTGTCGACTACTGGAAAAGTGGTAAATCCAAGCCACGTACTTTGGCAGGTGTCATCCAAAAATTCAAAAAAGTAAAATCGCTACGACAGTTGCGTAGATGGGAAGAAAATGTTAATAGAGGCGGCACCCACACGGATAAATTACGATATGAGGGAGGCTAAGATTACATCAAGATTACATAAATGCAAAAGTAATATATGAGGATATAGTATGTAGCTGTCATATAATAGAATTCTATTCATTAATTCTACGGAAAGCATTCTTCCCCGAGAATGGCCGAAATGAATAGAAGCTGTAACCATAAAATAGAAAATTGTTCTATTGTTAAGGTGTCCTTACTTAAGTCATACTTTACCTTAAGATTTCACATTTACTATCAATATGGGAGAAGATGACATCCGCCCTACAATAGATTCCTCGTGGTCGCAGTAGACGGGGCGATTAATCGAACTATGCGGATGCTACCTCTCACTAAACTAACTAATAACCATTCTAGAATCGAATATTTTAAAGAAAAAATTGACCTGAAAGATAAGAGCTTAAATACAAAAATTGTAAATACACTGTATAGTTCATATGAACATACTTCCATTACGTCACGCTATTCTTTTCAAATATCCCGACGCAATATTTAAAAGTTAAACATGACGTGCAATTTTAATGGCTCACGCAGAACATATCCCCATAGGTCACCGCATATAATTACGCGAACATGGCAGTCACGCGCGGAATCTCCCGCCGGAAATTATTTATGACACCGCTACGCGGTACCCACTACAACATAACCTGAAAAATAATTTTGCGTATATAGTTTTCAAACTGCACGTATACACCGGCATCGCGCCTCGATTTGCAGTTTATCACGTTGAACGTCCCACTCACGCCATCAAGTAATTAAATACGTATCCCCGTCGAAGTTTGCAATTTCCGAGCCGGAAAGCCCGTTTTAATAATATAATTTTAGCTCGCTCCGTCGAAAATTGTGCCGTGAACTTTCGGCTACGTGCATATTATATGCATATGGCGGGCGCGATGATGCGGCGATGCTGAAAAACGTCTGGCGGCGCAGTCTGCTTTGACAGAAACGGCGCGAACGTAGCGCCATCTATGTGGCTTCGAATCTTAATTAGGTATTATCGCGAGTAATATTCGATGGCGATGGCGTGCTCGTAAATGCAATTACGTTGTGGCGTTGAGGGGATTTTCGGGAGAAATATGTAAATATGCCGTCAATAGGTTCTTGATACGGTATTCACTTAACTAGAATTGAATTTATGTGGTGTATCGTCGTAGAAAGCTTGTCATGACGTGAAATTCTTGACGATGGCTTAGCAAAATATGAGTTAATGTTTGGAATGTTTCTGTAGTCAGTTAAATTGTTTAAATCCGACGGTTTGGAACGCTGATTTAATTTTCCATGACATATTCCAAAAGCTTACATAATTGTTAACGGGATTAGGAATAACTGCATAATATATTATGCGATAGATATTTACTATGTAAATATCTATCGCATCTACAGCTCATGGAATCGCATTTTACGTTGTAAAATTCTTTAAGCAATTAAGTAAATATATAATATAATAAATAAACAATTACTGAGATGTAAGAAGAACAAAGTTTTGCATACAAAATTATTGACAGTTTTGACGTTTAACTATTATGCTGGTGAAATAATTGTCATGGCCTACAGCATAAAATATTATTATTTTTTCAAAAAATATGTCATCAGTTTTATATTTTATTATCTGATACTAACACATATTTACTAATTCGAACTTCATTCAATTATATACAGTTTATATACTAAGCCGATATGGAAATTAATGGAAAATTCCTGAGATTTATTTAACTATTATACATTACTTATCTACAATAAATGTTTAGCACAAATTAAAAGGGTTTTGTGTAAGGGTTGATTTCACATAAGCAAAGATTTAGGGTGTTATTTAAAAAAAAATCAAGTTACCTTGAGCTAAAGTTAAACAAATGGCCAGGATTATAGTGGACTAACTGTATATAATTATGTTGATTTTAGTTTCACTGTTGTATCAAGCTAAATATGTATGAATGGTATTTAAAACGTGAATATCTAAAACAAATTCATAAACAAACTATGCCGCTTTATCCGAAAGCTTGCAGAAGGGCCTTCTTTTACAAAAACGTGAATAATACCGTTGTTATTACCGATGGTTATTATATAAAAATATGGAATAATATACATACTGCTGTGTAATAATTGAAATAAATAAAAAAAATGCTAAAATCAATTTAAAATGAAAAAGGAAAAATATTAGCCTCAAGCTCAAAGAAAAGATTTTAAATAAAACAAAAAAACTATTAATCCCAGAGTTACCCTCGCAAATTAAAACTTTAATGTGACCACGAAAAGTAAATTGTGAGTAAATGAAGTCAGGCTTTCTTAAATACACGAAAAATTGAAAAGGTTTAATATAAAATAAAAAAAAACAGAATTTTAAACCCATTAACGCTATTAAACAAAAATAAATCTTCCTAAATAAAAAAATAATAATTGATCTTATATCTACCAAGTGTACACTTCAATTAGCAAATATTACAACAATTAATCCTTGATTAACTATATTAAAGAAAAATGTTAAATTTTACAATACAAAATGAACAACAAAATGGCAACAATGATTTAAGAAATACGTCTACTTACATCAATAGTCGAACAAGGAAGTGTTTTTTCCAAACCCTGACAATTCTTTTACCTTCAAAAATCCCTCTCTCACAATATTTAATAGAATACGCATAAAATCAGCACAAGCGAAAAAAAGACATTTGAATGACTAGATTAATTAAAAATCTTAACACTACATAATAAAATCTTACAATAAACTCTTAAACTAAACTTATACAAAATTGTGAAAATTCTCGGTAAATGGAAAATCAGCTGTACGGACAAAGAAATCACAACAACCATAATATGCAACTTAAAATACATCTCAGCGATAAATGGGTTGAATGGGTCACGAAGTCCAAAACCCACAGCAATACGTTTCCTACTTTTGATACTTTACGATAAAAATTACATTAAATACTTCTGTCATAGTGACAGGAACACCCCTAAAGCTAGTATAATAGACTCTTCCGACGATTCCAGCGCGTAAAACCGATATGACGACATATGTACTTCTCATTTTGGGTTCACTATTCCTGTTATCAAAATAAAGAATTTAGAAACTTTAATATTCAATAAAACACAGAAAATAATAAAAACGCTAAACGAATCCATTAGCAACAACACACAACATCTTACATTTACATTAACTGTTCGAAATTATTATTATTGTCGAGCATATCTTAGAAGTATTTATGCCTATCTACCAGTTTGGAAATAATTCATTGAAGTAAGTTTTTATGTGTCTGTAAATTTAATTCATCTAGGACATTGTCGAAATCTTCTCTAAGAAGTTGTAAATATCAATTTCCAGTTAAAATTTCACTAATAATAAATGGCTCACAAGCTGCGAATCAACAACACCACATAGTAAATTGAAGCGAAGTTGAAACTTAATCTGGGGTCGTTGTTATTCTGAACACTGAGGATTTCTTTGAGCTGAATGGCGATTGAATATGCCGCAGCTTGTAAAGCGCATTTTGTCATTCCATAAATTTTGCACCGAAAAGTTGTTATTTCCATACCACATATTTGTAAAATAGTCACAAACATTTAATCGTCTTGCACCGTCTCCAGGGTGCAGAGCTTTCTACCATCATTCTGGGAACACTGGGGGTATATATAAATGCAGGTCCGATACAGAAAGTTTGAGCCATGTTTAAAATACTCTGCTGACTACGGCTCTGCTTGTGAATAAAGAACTAGATAAGTGATAGAAGATAAATTAAGATAAGTAAAATCTTTTTTTTTTGAAACCCCAAAGCTCTAGGTGCAGCAAATGGCAATGGCAAGGCAATGCTTGTGCAATTTAAACAACGTGTACAAAAAATAACCATGTCGTTTTACGTAATCGGGTTGGTATATTTTCTCTCAATCATTGAGAGAAAAGATAGATTGATGAAATTAAGAATTAAATACAAAAACCCAAAACACTACATTGTAGCGTTGAGAATGAAGCTTTCATTATCATTATCTATTCATAATACGACCTTAAGTAGCATGAATGAAGCGCTTGTGCATAAAGTAGATCTTTCACATTGCGTTCGTGAGAATGAAAGTGTAACAACGTGTTTATATAGATAATTTACTATTTAGGAAAAAAACAGATTATCAATAAGTTATCTGTTTAAAAGTTAAAATGTAGGCTATTATAAAAGTCATGCCGTGTAGACATGGATACTTTTCACGAAATGTATCCCCTCACGTCGTGAAAGCAACCTTGGCCATTAGCTTCATTCATTCTCCGGCTTAAAACTGCTGCTTCAATTTAACCTGTTTTTTTTTTTTCTGATTTTTGAGTACTACCGTGTGCGATGCTGTAATTGCCTACAGTTTTTTTTTTATGCAATGCCAAATAAATAAAATAATATATTTTCTGAATTAATTTATTATAAAAATAAACTCACGCTGTAAAGTGATGCATTTTAAGAACAGAAAAACGTATTTTTTGCTCTAATTACTATTTTTAGAGCTTTTGACAGATATCCGTTTGCAAAGCTACCAGAAAAAAATCTCATACTAATTCACCTCATGTCACCGAGAAATAGTTTCTCGCATAATCCCTTCGGGGTTTCACCGTCGCGAATGCAAACAACCGAAATGAAAACTAACTGTCCGATTCGCCGCACGAACTGGATTATCCTTTCATAAAAGTGATTTACACGTCGCGATGTTCGTATTACTCGGACTGAGATATATGATTCGCAGACGCAAACAGTTTTAAAAATATTTGCCGAGCGAACGTTTGGATTTTACCGGATGAAGTTGCTTGCAGATAGTTGCGATCGATCCCCACTTCGGTGCTTCCAAGATCGGCGAGACGGGGAGAACTACTAGCCCGACAGCAGACAGTTTCGAATCTACGGCACGCAGTTGGGTATGGCCTGTCTCGATACCTTTCCGATTAGAGAAAGCTAAATTAATGAGAATTGAGAATGCCAAATGGATGTCGCAGTGCTAGGCTTAGGTATGGGACAGAATGGTAACGGGAGTAGTTTAAAGGGTGCTATTCGAGTCATTTCTAGCGAATGAAGTAGATGATTTATAAGTTACATCTACAGTTACATTTTGGTGGAGGCGCCGGGTATTTTCACGGCTACCATATATCATCGAATATATATAATCATATTACCCTTATACCATTAAGGTGTCGGGTCTACATTTATTTTTCAAACACAAATTGCTTCCATTTCTTCCTATCTCTTGCTAAGATCGTTGCTTCTTGCCATTTTTTTCCCCTAGCTCGTAGTATTCTTCCAATTGAGCCATTCCAGGTCTGCTTCGATCTTCCTCTTTTTCTTTTGACTATTCTTGCTTCGTACACTTTCTTCACTTGTCTGTTACTGTCCATTCGTTGTATATGTCTCCACCAACTCAGTTGTCTTTCTTTAATAAATTCTAAAACTGATTGTATCCCTAATTCTGCCCGTATTTGTATGTTTCTAATTCTATCTTTCCGGGTTACGCCTTCCACTCGTCTCAAATATTTTATTTCGGCAGCTTGTATTTTACTTTTTTGTTTGTTTGTAAGGGTCCAAGACTCACATCCATAAGTTAAAACTGATCGATATATTGTGCTTAAAATCTTTATTTTTGTTTGCTTAGAAATTTCTTTTTTATTTATAATTTAATGGTTCATTGCGTAGTATAACTGGATTGTTTTGTCAATTCTCTCATTTATTTCTGCCTCTTGTTTTTATGTTTCTGCCAATGTTACTCCTAGATACTTAAATTGCTAAACTTGCTCTATTTTAGTATTATTTATTTCAATTTTAGTTTCAACATTATGGTTTCCGGTCACCAATATTTTAGTTTTTTCTGTTTTTATTGTCATGCCCTCCTCTTCCATGTTTTCTTTTCCATATATTCAAATTTTCTTGTAGTTGTTTTTCACTATCCGTCATTATTACTACGTCTGCAAAGATTCCATTTGCTATTTCAATCCTCTGTAAATTCTTATGCCCCACAAACACTTTATTGACTTTTTGTTCGCATGTTTTTATGATGGTATCCATATGTATATTGAATAACGTTGGACTTAGTCCCATGTCAGTCTTGAACCCCTCTGATTTCATATTGTTTTTGATCACATAATTTATGTTAGTGTCGTATAAGTTTTTATAATTCTTATTAGTTTGTTGTGTACCTCCTTTTCTTTTAATCCTGACCATACTTGTATCAAATGCTTTCTCTAGATCAATGAAAGCTAAGTAGATGTTTTTGTTTCGTTGATGTTGTTTTTCTATTAGTTGTTTCAATGTGAAAATGTGATCTTGAATACTCCTTCCAGCTCTAAATCCACTTTGTGCCACTGAAAATTGAGGTTCAATTATCGGCGTTAGTTTATTACTGATCCGTTGTTCGTATATCTTTACAATTATGTTCAGTAAAGTTATGCCTCTGTCGTTGTTATAATTTTTCTTATCTCCCTTTTTATATATGGGAGTTATCAGTGCTGCTCCCCATTCCTCTAGTATTTTTTCTTCGCACCACGCCTTATTTAGTATTTCCAACAGTGCTGTCATACCTGCTCCTCCTAAGTCCTTTATCATTTCTGCCGTGATTTTGTCATTTCCGGGTGACTTTCCATTTTCCATTCATTTTATTACGTGCATAAACTCCTCCATGTTTAGTTTTTCAATTTTTGGTTCTACCTCTTGATCTTGCTTCTCGGGTACTCCTTTGGTCTAGTTGTCTTCACTAGTTTGTATTTTATGTTCTAATAATAATAATTCTTGAAAATATTCTTTCCATCTATGCATAACATCTAATTCATCTGTTAATATCTCTTGTCTTTTGTTCTTTATATATATCTCTTGTACCGGTTTTTCGGTTCTAAAAGATTTTAAAACTTTATAAAACAGTTTCTGATTTTCTGAACTATTCTTTTCCATTCTTTTTCCGAATTCTGTCCATGACCTTTTTTTCGCTTCTATCACTAAAATTTTAACTTTGTTTCTTTGGTTCTTATATATTTCATGTTGTTCTGGGGTATTGTTTGTGAGATTTTTTTCCATCCTTTTTTCTTCTTTTTGACTTCTTCTTTAATTTCATTGGTCCACCATGCTGTTTGTTTTCTTTGGTTATCTGTTTTATATATTCTTTTTATAAATAATATAAATTTTCTACCCCTGTTGAATATCAGCCTGTTTTATATCTTCCAGTTTGTTTTGTATTTTTGTGTTTGTTCTTTGTTGATATTTAGCAGCTACATAGCTTTTTCTAAGTGCATGTATTTTTATTGTAACGTGTCTTTCTTTTCAGGATTTTGGTCTATTATTAGTTTTTAGGTTACTACTTTTTATTCTGGCCATAAGTAAATAATCATCACTATATATTTCAGCTCCCCTTTTCATCAAATATTGTTTGTTTTTATTTTATTATAAAGGGTGCATCTTAGCGGTCAAGTAAATCATCGATTGCTACACGAAATATCGAAAATAACAAATGAACTACCAGTATGATATTTTACTTAACCAGTATTCAGTAACACAATTACACTATTTTTATTGATTTCAGTATCTAAAATCTTTAACTCTGAACAACATTGTATGTTGAACTCTTTAATGTTTGTTTTATATTTTACTCAAAGAATAAGCAGCTATCAGCAGCTTCCGGTCAAAAATTACATACCGAAATAAAAAAAAATACCTCTCTTCATTTATTTGAGCGATCAAAGCAATCTAATCTGTTTCTCACAGGCGAAATTCAACTGAAACTCCTTCCAATCCTTTCAACTTTCGTATTAAATATTTAGCTTGACGGATGTTCCCGATTTCAGTAATCATTTTCGTCAAATGTGCTGTGAATGAAATTTATTTCCGTTTGAGTAGAATTTCTTATTAATTAATTATTAATTAATCGTTTAACCTTCCAGGTTCGAGGTGGATCTCACTGCAGCGTTCGTGCTTTGACCTCGGGCGTTATTCGGAAACCTGATATTTATCCAGAGCACAAAAAAATTGAAGGGTAAAATTGAGGTTGCTCATATAGGTAATCTTAATATATACACAACATTTAAATAAAAAAGCTGCGTTTGCAGATAAATGAACTAATGTATATAAAATTGATATTGAAGGAGGTATGCAGGCAAAGTACGAATATCTGTCTTAATTTATATTATCATAAAAAAAATGTTTTTAGGCATATTTACAACATAGGCTTGATAGATGATGCTACCTGTAGATTCTGTCAACAGGAGGAGGAAACACCATGTGTTGTGCCAATGTGACGTCCTGGTGGTGATAATGTTTCCAGTAATTGGCGTGGAGATCACCATAGCTAGTAGTTACACAAAGAAGTATTTCTCATGATAGGCCTACTTAAGAGAGTAAAATTAGCAAGCGTTTTCAAACGAAAAAGGGAAGCACAATAGACCTGAAAAGGCCGAGGTGAAACAGGTTTGTGGACCACCGCAACCCTAATTTAATTACACTGATGTAAGAATTAAACGTTTTGCACTATCGTCTGATGCACCTTCCTATTATTTTAGTAAACAACTCTATTTGTAGGTATATCAATGAATTAAAAGTTATTACCGAAAACCAGGCGATAATTTATTGAAATACACACATCCAATAAAGTCTATCACAATAACCACTATGCATAGGCATAACGGATTAAAAGATAGTTACGCAACCCGTTATGCCTTCAGCTAACCCTGTTCCATCTTTAATTCAATTCGGGCACACGGAACGGATGAAATAATAATTTTAATAGTATCTGGTGGGCCTTTAATCAGTAAATCTATTTTACATATCAAAATCCCTCCCACCATTTCCGTGGATGCGGTGTGGTTTTCTGTTAACCCACCCCACTTTCCACAGTCTAGTTTGTACAACAGAGATCAATACGTCCTGACAAAATTCTATATCAGAGGAAAGTTGTTATATTTTTCTTCCTATTTTTATGGATACAAGGTTGGAGATAACAAAATGAATCAATTTTATTTCATTTAATATCGCAATATTTGTGATATTTTCTTATTTACCTATTACCTATTTTTTTTCTTCTAAATTTTATGAAACATCATTTAGAACCTTAACGCAATTAAAACATAGACAAGTTTACTTAGTGAATTTTAATACACGTATTAATTTTATTTATGAAAAGCTAAATAATTACAAATCATCCTTAACATCGTACTCCACCTAAAGCTATCACACGAGGCTACCTATCCTTAGTACTGTGTCGATTCCAAAATAATTGAAATGTTATTACTCTAATTAAATTCCCCTTATTAATAACAATAACAAAAATATAATACAATAGATCAGCAATTATGTGAATACTGCTTTATGTGAAAAGATGGAATATAAATATATATACAACCAAAAATGTGATGAGACAAAATAAAAGCAGTACCTATTCTAATACTTAAAAATAACTTAACCCTAATTGTGCTAGACAATGGTAATTAAATTAAAGATTTATATTTTAAATATTTATTTATATACCCTAACTATGCTAAAAGTTTTTAGTACTAACTCAAACTAATAAAGACTACAAAATATTCATTTATAAATACGTAGTACCCTAGTAAATATCATGCCGTAATCTCTCTAATTCCTTAGCAGCATTCTCAAGAAATTTTCACCATGGTACCCACATTATCTTTGTTCCGCATCGCGGCCAATGTAGCCCTTAGCCAATACCCTAACTTATGTACGCAACTGTCAGGCTCAAACACAAGTTCCACACAAAAGTTGCACAAAAAAGCTCCACCCGACACTTGCTCAAAAAAACTTCTGAGCGAACAGCTCCACGCGAAAGCGACTCAGAAAAGCTCCTGAGCCATAAGCACCATACGAAAAGTGGATTAAAAAGCTTCTGAGCCATAATCTCCACACGAAAAGTGTATCAAAAAACACCTGAACCACAAACTCCATACGAAAAGTGGCTCAAAAAAGCTCCTCAGCCATAAACTCCACACGAAAAGTGGCTCAAAAATGCTCCTGATCCATAAGCTGCACACGAAAGTTGTACAAAAAAGCTCCTGAGCGCTCAAAAGAGCTCCTGAGCCATAAGCTCCACACGAAAATTACCCAAAAAGCCCCTTAGCGTTCAAACAAACTCACGAGCCATAAGCTCCACCCGAAAAGTGGTTCACAAAAGCTTCTGATCCATAAGTTGCACACAAACGTTGCTCAAAAAAGCTCTTGGTCCATTAGCTGCACATGAAAGTTGCTCAAAATGCCTGTGAGTGCTCAAAAAAAGCTCGTGAGCCATAATCTCTACACGAAAGTTGTTCAAAAAGCGCCTGAGCTATAAGGTCCACACGAAACGTTGATCAAAAAAGCTCCTGAGCTGTAAGCTGCACGCGAAAGTTGCTTAAGAAAGCTCCTGAGCGGTCAAAAATGCTCCTGAGCGCTTAAAGAAGCACCTGAGCGCTCAAAAAAGCTCCTGATCCATAAGCTGCGCACGGAAGTTGCTCAAAAACCTCTTGAGCCATAAGCTCCACAGAAAAAGTGGCTCAACAGGATCAGAGTCCTATGCTTCACACAAAAGATGGCTCAAAGAGGCTTCTCGCAAAAGTTCCTCAAAAGGCTCCTGTACAGCTTTTTGCTCAGGTTCTTCCTTGAGCGACTTTCGTGTGGAACTTTTTGCTCAGGAGTTTTTCCTTTTAAGCCACTTATAATTGGTATTAACCCTAAACCTACCAAGGTGTGCTTTTGAGGCACAATTGATTTTGAAATTGCTGGAACTTTGTAAGTTAACTGTCCACAGACTGGAGAATTTTTGTATTCTCAAAATAAACTATTTAACACAGAATGACATAAAAAATTTTTTAAAAATATTTTTCCTATTTTACTAAAAAAATTAAACATAATTTACCGACACGTCCTACCAAGGTGTGTCTTTGAGGCACATACTGTTATTATACTATAAAATGCATTGCTACGTTATTTAAAACTAGGTATGTGGGTAAATCCCCCGTAATAAGATATGCTTTATATTTCGGGACTTTCCCCTTGTATGTAAGAACTTCCAGTTGCATATGAAGGGGAATTCCCTAAATGCGTTTTGCTAAAACAGTCAGCTTACAAACTGCATTGCTATCAGTGTATTTGTGACTTTCCTCACGAACGCATTGGCCGTTTTAGGTGTCTATTGGTTAATTTTATTTCTTTTACCTAGTGGAGAGTATAGTATAGACCAGGTAAGCAAAATAAAGTTTTGATTGACCCCAGTAAAAATAGATTTGTTGTTTTATGCTTATTTGGTTTTGAAATTTATGCAGAAAGTATGACCGATTGGTTGACTGACCGACGCCGGCCACTAACTGAAAAGGAGTTGCTCGATGCATTGTACGAAAGTGATGAGGATTTGGGAAGGAATGTAAATGATGGTGAAGATGAAGAAGAGCCAAATGACGAAACCTCTTCTAGTGAAGCGGATTATCAAGAAACTGGCGATGAAGAAAGCGATGAACAAGAAGGAAGTGACGATAGTGATGCTAATGATGAACCGCCGGCCATTCGCAAACTTTTATTGGAAAAGATGGTACCGAGTGGAATGCCACGCCGATTGCCAAGGGAAAAATACGTGCACACAACATAATTACAACAGCTTTGAACAAAGTGAAACTTCCACCTAGAGTGCATGTTGATACTCCTTGTGACGCATTCAATTTGTTTTTTGATGATACGGTTATTGGTATTGTGGTTACTTTCACTAATAAGGAGGCTGTTCGTATTCTTGGCGATTTGTGGAAACCAGTTGACGACGTTGAAATCCGTGCTTTCTTGGGCCTTTTGATTACTGCTGGAAGAAATAAACAAGGAATGGTGGACTATAATGAGCTATGGAATCCTTTATATGAAAATCCTGTTTATCGAGCGTGTATGTCATGAAATAGATTTACTCAATTACTAAGATTTATTCGTTTTGACGATAAAGCGACCAGAATCCTCCGAAGGCAAAAGGACAAGTTGGCACCAATTAGAGACCTGTGGGACCGTGTTAATACAAATTTGCTGAAATATTATCTTCCTGGCAGTAATCTAACCATCGATGAACAACTGGTGCCTTCTAGAGGTCGTGTATCTTTCCGACAGTACCTGCCAAGCAAGCCAGATAAGTACGGTATGAAAATTTGGTGGATATGCGATAGTGGAACTAGTTATCCGTTACGTGGTATATCGTACTTAGGAAAAGAAGGTCTCAACAGAGCAGAAAACTTAGCGCAAAAGGTGGTTGAAGACCTTTGCGAACCTTTTCTGAGAACTAAAAGGAATATTACGTTCGACAACTTCTTCACCAGCTACGAGCTTGCATCCAGTTTGCTTACCAAAGGGCTAACTTGTGTAGGAACGCTCAGAAAAAATAAGCGCTGCATACCACCAAATTTTTTACCTCACAGGCGACGGAATATTGAAAGCAACTTGTTTGGTTTTCAGAAGACAATGACTTTGGTATCTTATGTACCTAAAAAATCGCTGTGTCATATTATTATCTACAATGCACAACGACTCCAACATTGATGAGGAAAATAAAAATAAATCTGAAATCAATAAGTACTACAATTCCACGAAAGGAGGGGTGGATACACTTGATCAGATGGTACATACATATTCAGTGAAACGCAAAACTAATAGGTGGCCTTTGGTCTATTTTTTTCAATATAATTGATGTGTGTGGAGTAGCTTCATTTGTCATTTGGAGAAATATCCATCCTGACTGGCATATTTCCAAAAAACGAAGACTTCGCAAAATTTTCTTACGAGAAATTACAACAGAATTAGTACTGGGGCAAATTAGACGTCGTAGTTTGAGTGGCTTGCATAAAAGTCATACTTCATTGATACAAACTACGTTGAATCAAGTACCAACCACAGGGGAGTCTTCGGCTCGAGAAGTAAGAAAACGAAAACGGTGCTATATTTGCCCATCAAAGAAAAGCAGAATGTCAACACAGTTATGTGATAAGTGTAAGCAAACGGTTTGTGGTGAACATTCAGAGAAAATACTCACGTGCACAAATTGCAAACTACATAAATTACTTTCAAATATTTTACTATCTTGTACTATTTTTAAATTATATCTTCTGACACACAATATTCTTTCTATATGTTTTAATCTTACTGTATACCTACTACATGAAATAAATAATGCATATTTTGCTATTATTTACATCAACAATGTGTACAAACAGATGTGTGCCTGTGAGGCACACCTTGGTAGGACACGTTACGATAAAACGTTGGTAGGACTAGGGTTAAAGACATACTGTACATCAATTTATATCATATAAACATACAAAATCAAAACTACAAATCTATAACGTACTACGTTTGATACATTATTTTGGTTATATGCATATTCAAAACCATTCCATTTCAGATATTCCTCTGAAAATGAATACCATCTTTTAAGCTAGAGTAACAAGGATTAATTAAAATGCTATATGAATAAATTAATTAGTTTGTAGTAGTTATTCCAATATCCAGCACGTTTTATTAAACTCATGTTACCACGAAAATTCCCACATTCCATTTGCAGTAAAAGAAAGGCCACCTAAGCCTTCGCAAACGTGACCTCAATATGTATTAAACGTATTAAATATAGCGCCGAAGTGCGAACGCTCGCCTTCGCCTCGCGTTGGCAGTAGAGAATAGTAGAGCGCCTGGAAAATTTACTCGATACCCTGAAACACGTACGTACCTTTCGGAAAACAAAGAAGACGAAGAGAAGTATTTGTACATGACAGCGCGTGAAGGCTGGGGAACGTTTTAAAGTAACATTATTACGTACGCAGACATACGATGAGAAAAGGGGACGGATATAGGAGAAGACGAGTCGAAAGTTAACTTACAAACTTCCCATAAGTGAATTAGGAATAAGAGAGAACGTGTTTAGTTACGTTCTTTATGTGTTCGCACGTATTACTTCGAGGAAATTTGTTGTCGATGGTGAAATTGATTTGCGGAATTTTGTGTAATGAATAGAATTTGGTCGAATTGTAAAATTAGTTGGCATTTCGTGAGTATCTATACTGTGTGACTAAAAATCTTATTTATTCTTATCTCATTTTAAATTGCGTAATCATAATACAAATAATACTAACTTCTAACTTAAAAGTCAATGCTGTGTGATTTTAAAACCCTTTATTGCAGTAATTTTTTAATTACCTTGCATTATTTTTGAAAATTCTCCGTTATGTCATATAAAAACCGTATTTCATTCAATAACTGTAGTAAACAATTTTAAGTTTCAATTATTTTCCTTCTCTGTTTCCCCGTAACATTAATGGAAGGAGTAAATGGCATCGTAGCATTGGGGTAGCAGCTGCACTGTTTGAATTAGTGGTTCCGTTTGCAATTCAGGGTTATTGCGCAATTGGAAAAGGAAATTACAGAAAGGAGGTTTTAGCCCGTTTTATCGCATAATGGTGAAGAATAAAAGTTTTATGTTGGTTATTAATGATTATGCTCTATTTATTAGCAAACGCAATCAAAAAACAAGTAAATTTTATGGTTAATCACATTTTATTGAGATTTTATTGATGTGTAGAGTTGATATAAGGTGCTGATCTTATAAATTTTTATTTGTGCATACGCCAGATTTTATTCTTCTAAATTTCTTTGTATGAGGCCACTTAAAAAACATCGTCTACCGCACTAGCACCGAGAATATGGAAGATTTAAGGCAGGGAATTATTGTTGCCGTCGAAATGTTACATGATGTATCATTTCAGTGTTCGTAGCAGATTAGAAAACTGCTTAAGAATGGATGGACAAAATTTCGAGCCTTTCACATCATAAAATTGACGTCAGTGTCAATATTATGATCTGAAATTTTATTAAATTTTTGGGTTTCTTATTGCTACAGTTTTATTGTTCATTAATGTATACTTTTACCTCAGCGTTAATTACACAATGTTGCCGGATACCGCCTTCTAGAAGGTAGTTCGGTGCTTTTGAATCACCCTGTATAAAGCTAAAACAGAAAATTCCAAACTTTCAATGTGACCTAAATTATTTGCTCGCCAGTATATTTTGTTAATTCATTCGGTCCTCTGTTGGAAATGGGAAGCCACGAATTTCCAAAACAATATATCCGGAATTAACCAACTAGTGTAGCGCGGAGTGATCGAAAATTTTATACGGCTTCATTTCACCCTTATCACTTAATAAAGTGTTAAGTTAATAAAGCTTCTATTAATTTCCCAATTAACGTCTTCATAATGTGCTTGTTAGGAAACACTCTATATCTATAAACTTTCTCTTCTATCGCTGCAAAAGCCTATTACTTGCATGATTAGGAAACCTTTATAAGCCGAAAGGAGTTTCGAAACTTCAGAATGGATTTGCCAATTGGGTGCCATAAAAATGAAAATCTTATTTTACGATATTGATATTCTTATACCAACATATGCAAATCTCAGTTTAATGTTAGCTGGGATTGCGGCGCGGGGTGTCTGTACGTGCGAAAACCTTCAGAGGATATCCGGCCAGATACGGCAGCCTCATGTATTATGGAAACGCGAAGTGGAAAGGTCCGCTCTGACTTTCCGTTAGTTACTACGTTTGGGGGGCCTGTTGGAACGCACGCCACTGTCTTTCGCGTTAGGGGTACTGCGGGTGAGATATGTGAGGGTGTCGGTATAATGGGGAACAGAAACCGCGAAATTTACGACCGTTAAACTAAAATTACATGACGGTTTTCCGTTTTCTACAACATCCACTTACACTGCAAGCAACTGTTATACTATATCGTTGTATACATTGAGACACACTGAAGATAAATGGATACATAAATTACAAACATTGTTGATAATGGCTTTGCAATAAAATAATTTGCAACGGAAACAGATAATTTATGCACAGGCAGTGTTATGCTTCCTTTCTCACAGAAGTTGCTGCTTTTTTCTTTTTTCTTTTGTGGAAGCCGTCTCAGCTGAAGTCTCCGGAAACGTTGCAGCCTCTCGGCTTTTTGTATTAGGTCTTCCATTTCTTTTACCCATTAAATTATTAGCCATACCAGTATCTTAGTAACCTGCACTAATCTGTGTAGGTCTTTGGTTGGTTAATCGAAGCAATCCTCTGGATTCCTACTTGGTTTCCCAAAAAATGATAACCTTGATCTATGCCCAGTACAACTAATTAGATCGTAATTCGCATGTTTTTCAGTAAGCGTTTCTACCCAACATAAGTGTTGTCTCCACTCTAGTCTCATACTCTGTAGTTGTCGATTCCCAGTAAGCTTGGAATAGGATAGCACCAATATATTTCATTTCCTCTGACACCTTTTTTTCTTGTCCTTGTAGTTTTAGAGGCCCAACACCATGTAAGTGCTTTCTTCCCGCGAGTGCTATTGTGGTCGCTTGTGGAGGCATTGATATTTAGGATCTCCTCCTCGGTCCATGCTTGTAGAATTTGTATAGCGTTCTGCATTTTCCCCTGTACTACACTAACGTTATTAACAGAATGACAAGATCATCTGCATGTCTCAAAGTTTTTTATACCCTTCATTTTTCTATCTTCACTAGTAGGTCGTCCACGACGAGGTTCTATGGCAGAGGCAATAGGGGAAATGGGGGAATGACGTTCACCTAAGGAAAATTGTTCATAATTCCATCTTTTGGAACAAATTTTAACATATTTGTCCTTTAAATGATCTATATATATCTCTAAACATGTTTATGCGTTGAGTTCTAAAATCACTAGATAATCAAAATAAAAAATGAAAAAGTAAAATGCAGTGTTTGATTGTCATTTCCCCTTGCATCGGGTAATGACGGTCGCCCATATGGCTAATGGCGGTCAAAAAGTTACCTAATGTAACCAAATAAATACAACCTACTTGTGGAAAAAACTTGAATCGGGATTTATAAGGCACAGTCTAGTTATATATAAAAAAAAACATTTAATAAAATTGAAGGTTCCCATATCTTAAGTTTTTGTAATGACTTAATATTCCAACAATGTTAGTTTTCGTAATACAACTAAGATCATCAGCAACCGGAAAAATAAATATATTTGGCTGATCCTGATACTGCCGCATGAACTTTACAGTTACAACTTTCTTGCGTAATTCAGTCACCTGTGCAACGAATTCTTTTTTAGATTTTTCATTGGAAACCATTACAAGTTCAAAATCATTCTCTTTTAATTCTGCCTTCTTATCAATGGTTAAGAGGCCCTTTTTTCACAAAGGCCACCCCTATTTTTTTTAGTTCACTGCAGTTCTGCATGTTCATAAACTAATTTTCGCAGCTGAAGTGGAGTCACTCCATAATACATACTCGCTAAAGTCTTCACATTTGAAGCAATATCGGCCCCTTGTTGTTTAGTAAATACTGGCTTTCGCCCCATGCTTGGACCGCTTTCAGTTAAAGGCTGGTATCTTTGCTGAAATGTAGAAAATGGTATGTGGTGATTTTTGGCCGCTTGTCTTTGGCTTATTCCATTTTTTTACTTCATCAAATGCACTTGACAAGTCCTCTTCAGTCTAAACAGCTTGAATGAATGAATGAAATTATAAGCGGGGTAATGGGGGTCAACTGACCGCAATTACCTAATCCTTCTAGGAACCGTTAAACAAATAATATAACAAAACACGCGAAAAAAAGAAGAAATCTAATACGTGGATAAGTAAGTAGTCCTAGTTACCTTTCAAAAAAATATATTTGAAAATTATAATATAAGAAGACAATCTTTTAAGACGTTAAACACCTGTAGCACTTACTTACATGGCATCCGCGGAAAAGTATAAAATGCCTGCTCAACGTCTACCGCTCAACTGAATTAGAAATTGGTGGGTCCTATGTGGTTTGATGTCGGTACGCATATTGGTCTTGATGTAGTGGTCGATATGGTAATACATCATCCGTTTATGTCTGTTTGATAGTGTTTCAAAAGTCTGTAGCATGAACGACATTAGGCTTATTGGTTTCAGAGACTTTGTTTTTGTTTGTTTTGGTTTTGAAATAAAAGTACATTCTGATCAGTCTCCAGACCCCCCAGTGGGAGACTTCCCCTGAGTAACATACTAAGCTCTGTGGTTGTACACAAGGGTAATTAGACCCATGTTAACGTATGGAGCAGTAGCCTGGTGGCCAAAGGCGCGGCAGGCGGGGGCGGCCAAAGCGTTGGGTGGCGTGCAGAGGTTGGCGTGCCTGTGCATCACGGGGGCGTTGAGATCGATCCCTACCGCCGCGATTGAGGTAATTCTAAACCTCCCACCAATACATATTTTTGTACAAGGAGCCGCCAGGTCCACAGTACACAGACTCTTACATAGTCAAGTACGATAAGTAAATCGCACGGGGCTGACTATAAAAAACTGATAGACGAACTCAAGGAGGCACCTCTTTTAGGAATGCCATGTGATGCCATGGTTCAAACCCCTAACTTAGATAAGAAATATCAGCTTATAATACCAGATAAGAAGGACTGGGAGGCAGGTGCCCCGGTAAGAGCAGACTCAAACTGGCTTACTGATGGCTCTAAAACGGATTACGGCGTTGGAGCGGGAATATACACTAAGAAGTCTAAAAAGGCTCTTTCGGTAAGCTTCAGCAAAGATACGACTGTGTTTCCAAGCTGAGGTTGCTACAAATTCATCACTGTGTCGAGAGATAGAAAGATGTACCGAACCGGGTAAAAGCGTCGCTATCTTCTCTGACAGTCAGTCCACACTTAAAGCGATTAGCTCCTCAAGCGTGGACTCTAAGCTGATTTGGGATTGTGTAAGCGCCCTAAATGAGGTGGGCATCCAAAGGAAAGTAACCCTAGCCTGGGTCCCTAGCCACTCGGGCGTGAGAGGAAATGAGGCGGCGGATGAGCTGGCCAGGCGAGGTTCGTCAGGCCATTCGTTGGAGCCGACCCTCTTTCGGCACTACCAATCGCAATTAAAAATCCATCAATGAATGGATATACAATCAGTCCAGAGAGTGGTGGCAAAAATCACCGGGACAATGGCAGGCAAAAGAGTTCCTAAAGGAGCAGAGGCCTGAACTCACGAGAGATCTACTGAATAAAGACAGGAAGACTGTCAAAATGATTGTAGGTCTGCTGACTGGTCACTGTAGACTGAATAGGCATATGTATAACATAGGCCTGGCAGATGATGCAACCTGCAGATACTGCCAAGAGGAGAAAGAAACACCAGTTCATGTGCTGTGCCAATGTGAAGGCCTGGCGAGGACAAGGTTTCTAGTAATGGGGGAGGAGAACTTTACAGCTAGTAGCTACTTAAAGAAGCCGCTCTCAAAGATGATAGGCCTAATTAAGAGGGCAAAATTAGAGAGCGTCCTCTAGGAAAAAAGGGGATCATAATAGATCTGAAAAGGTCGCGGTGAAACAGGTCGATAGGCCACCCCAATCCTAATCTAATCTAATCTAATCTAACATACTAAGCTTCTGCAACAAAAGTTCCGAGCCCTCTTGTAACATAATTGGATTTATATGGTTTGAACGAGTTTGATTGAGAATTGTCCATTTTACTTTTTCCATCTTCACCACTTAAACCGAAATAGCACCTACGCCTTTTTAAAATTTTCGATAAGAAGTGCCAACATTTTATTAACTCATTAAAAACACTTGAATTTTTGTAATTAATTAATTGATAAAAGTAACGTGCTCTATCTTTAGAGTATAGCCAAGGAAATGGGAAGTAGTGGGATTTAATTTGAAATTCTTGCCATAGTCGCAACGAGAGTTCTTTGAGAGTAACAAAATTAAAAATATTTTTCCCTATCTTCATTACTATTACTTAATTAATTACGTATAAAAGCCAAGAAAAATTCTCCCTCGGATACAATAAAATGAGACACAATCTTATCAAGCATGCCATCTTTACGTGACCGACATTCAAAGAATCTACTATTCCCCGGACAGTTGCGATCGCTTCGATCCGTTCCTGAATGAGAAGTATGAAATAAAAAAATCGCGAGAACAAACGCGCCTTTATTCTAGAACTTCTCGGGGGCGTCTGAAACAGCGAACGACGCTGCCAAAATTAGGAAAGCGCGCGTGCGTTTTCCTTGTAAGGGAGCAGGAGGGCAGGGCGCAGCGAAAAACCAGAACAAATGAAGCCTAAATAGCACGGAGTAAATCTTTCGGACGGAAACTGATAACTCCTCGCAGTTAAATCAAAAGGAGGGATAAATCTCCGGAACGGAGATGGTGTCTTGTAGGACGTGCATGTGTGTGCCTTATGGAGGAGTGCTTTTTCAGAGTTTCCTGCGCCAATTTCCCGCTGTCTGTCTATATGTCCGTCCGTCTGCCCGTTCGCTTGTCTGTTCGCCTGACCGTATGGTCTGTAGATTTTTTTCTTTTTTTTACGAACATTAAATCCGTGTTAAAACCGTGCTCGAATGGCCAGGACTATGAAGAATGTGGCCTGGTAACACGATGGGAGGTGTGAAAAGGATTACTTTTAAGACATATTGATTGTCGCCATTTCATTGAAACGTCAGCAGTTTACTTGTAAAGTGTTTGAGCCAAGAGCTAATCTTTTTGTAGAAGTTTATATGCCTTCAAAGGAAAAGTTTATCCAAAAGGAAACTCCTTTGAATGTGTGTTACAAGGATAAATACATTGTAACCAAGAATAGTCAATTTTAATGAAAGTTATTTGCAGCTTTGGCTATGTAAGGAAGTGCTTTCCGTTTCAGCAAAAGGTTCATTAAGGGAATCGCTAAGATTTAGTAGTTTGATGGTATTTTAAGATTCTTTTACCTTGTTCTTGACCTTGTGTGATTTTATCTTCAAGTTTTGCATCTCCAAGTCTCCAAAAGTCTGATTAGTTACCATCGAATGGGGCAATATGGGCGCAATAAATGCGTTTTTTGAAACTATTTTACAGTGATCTGTACTACGGAATCAGCACAGAAAATATTTACTTTCATTATGAGAAAACCCCAAAGTTTCAAAAAAAAAAAACGCATTTTTCCCTATATTGCTAAATTTGACGGTACTTAATAGGTAACTAATTTTGCTAGGAACCTGCGATCGAAAATACTTGAATAAGTTGGCTTTTTGTGTTATTATGGGAGCCATCTGAGATTCTAATGGCACACCTAGGATGCACTTTATTTTAAATTTTGATTTACCATTTACTTCCTTAATAAAAGATATTCGATTTCATTCTATTTGTGTAAACATATAAAACTAGTAGAATTTGTAACGTATTTTTAGTTCTATTTAATCGATGTGTGTGTGTGTGTGTGTGTGCGGTGACGTAAGCGGCGTTAAAGAAGGAAGAGACACATAAAGAACGTTCCTGATTAGCGAACAGTCGAGGGAAGCACGTGGGAGAGCGTAGGTACGCAAGCGAACAAAAGAAGTCGTCAGTCAGCATACAAAGCGAGTGGACGTGCCTTTCGGCTGGAGAACGGCTGTAGAAAGGGCCGCCATTAGGCGCTGGCCACAACGCAGTTACATATATTATTCAAAGTGCATCGCGTAGAGAGCTAATGTTAGTCCCGTCATTGCCGAGTGCTTTAGTCACCGTTTGCTGCACTATATAATACCAGTATCGCGTCGAGGAATAAACCTCCCGAGCGAGGAGTCTTGGTATTAGATTGCGTTTTATCAGCTGTGTTGTGCCGCCGTATGATGGGAATTTCACGATCTAGAGGGCCGAATAGAGGGTATGACGACGCAGTTCATTCTACCTATTTTTCAGACAAGACTGCTGCGCTGTGTGTACCGATACCGAAAATCATACCAACCACGCTAAGACCACACCCAGAGCCAAAAACCGCCAAGTGTTTTATTTTTGTTTATTAGTTTATGAATTCGAAATCATTTTCATAAGTAGATTAACGACCCATTACATTTTGGCGTACAGACCAGGGTACGATAAAGTGTACCATTTCAATGTGAAGTTTTCTGAAACACCACGGCTTCCTGGCTTTTTGTATTTAGTCTCAACTTTTTTTACCTACTAAATTATACGAGTCATTCCAGTACTCTAGTACCCTGCACTAACCTGTACAGATCTCTGGTTGTTTGATAAAAAAATCCTCTGGCTTTATTTTTTTGGTATGGTAACTCCAGTGTTGGTCCTAATTTTCTGGAAGTGTCCTTTTAGTGTTAGGAGGTCTGTTACGGTGCGAAGGTGTTTTTTGCTGAGCTGCTGTAATCCTTCTTTTTTAATGGTCTCCTAATAAAGGTCTTTTCATCAATTTGCCTGATTGTACTATTCCAGTGCTTTTTATGTTTTATGTCTTTGATCTAATTCCCTGCCTACCTCAGTGCTATGTTTTTAGAGACTAATGGAATAGGTTCTGGGTCTACATATGAAACTGATGATCCCTTTCTTGCTAATTTTTCGTTTCCTTCGATTGTCGAATGTCTGGGCACCCACAGCAAAGGTACATGATTTTTATGAGAGGAGGAGTGTCTAGGCGGTAACCCATTGCTATTGTAGGAGTCTTCATTGCTCCTGTTATTATATAAGTAGGCTTTACTAGACATACTTTTGGAAAGGTTTTTAAAACTATTACACATTGGAAAAAAAATCAAGATTCGCCCTATATTTTGTTTGTAGAAATTAAAGCAAACTTTTTTATCTACAAGCAAAAATTACGAAGCGGGGTAATTCGTTTACAATCTTTTTCTTCATATCAGTATGATGTATTGCATGTAAAAATGTGAAAATGTAAAAATGTAAAAATGTAAAAATGTAAAAATGTAAAAATGTAAAAATATAAAAATGTAAAAATGTAAAAATGTAAAAATGTAAAAATGTAAAAATGTAAAAATGTAAAAATGTAAAAATGTGAAAATGTAAAAATGTAAAAATGAATTAAAGCAGATGAAGTTAAATGATTTCTATTATCCAATATTTCAATTTAGAACCATACACTTAGTTGTAATCTATGCTAAATACAGCATTGAATAGCTCCTGGGAAGTCTCCTTAATAAGTATTTACAAACGCGTTTCCACATCTACTTTGATCTAACGATGCATGATCCGCATCTATTTAATTTTCATTAGGAAACACATATGCTGCAGTTTCCTCTAATTTTTCCGTAATTTCGTGACAATCACGCCATCTGTTGCGTATTTCCTCGCCGACTGACAATTTCCTTTTCCAACAATCACACTCGAACCGGAAATAGTCATTTAGATTCCCATCCTTGACGTACACCAACGCCTGCCGCGACTTGCGGTGCAATTCCGAACGTTTCCTAATCGTAACGTGACATGGCGTCGCCTCCACATTAAGATATTAATTCCGCAAGGAGTAGATGTAATCTCTGTACTCGGCGCTCTTAATAAAACACCGCAGTCACGATTCCTAGGCGGCGTTTCAGTAATTTATCGGTGACAGTTCTCAGACGCGCAGCGTCGCCTAATGCGACGCGGAATTATCAATGAGACGCGACCACAAAGGGCGCTTCAACGTCGCAGAACGAAACTATAAAGAGTAATTCGCGTTACGCGCGATGTTAGTGAGGAGGCGATTCTGATATTGCGCGGGTAATATTGTTTTAACTGGTTCTAAATTTGTGGGGAAAACGGTAGACGAGGATTCTAGCTCTTGGGGTGTGGATTAGTTTGTTTTAGGATGCCTATTTCCCATGCATTCTCAAACTATGTCAATATCAGTGTTTATTGAATAATTGATGATGTTACTGCAAACATAAAATCCATATTTGACTCTATGTGAGTTGGTAATATAAAGTAATATAAAGATCTAGTTCCTCACAATTTTTTTAAATATGTGTCATTAAACCGGTTTCGCTCTAGCCGAGCATCTGCAGGCCATCTAAAGAAGTACCATATAAGTAAAAAATTCTTGGAAAAAATTCCTCTTAATTATTGCAGTTATTAGTAGAAATACATTAATCTGTTAATTTCTTACTGTACAAAGCTTTCAAACTTTCCATATTCGCCGTCCTGCCGGCCTTTTAAGATCTAATATCGATGCGGGTCGATTATCGCTCGAATCTATATGCTCCTCTCTGGGTTAATTAGTAGAGCGCTCGTCCGGTAAACGAGAGTGTGTAGGGTCGAATTCTGCGTGAGAAAAAAATCTTGGGAAAAAATCCTCTTATTACAGTTATTAGTAGAAATATGTTAATTTGTTAACTTCTTACCGTAAAAAAAAACTCGTAAATTTTGTATATTCGCCATCCTGCCGGCCTGTCAAGATCTAATATCGATACAAGTCGATGTATCGCTCAAATCTACATGCTCCCCTCCTTGTTTTAGTTAGTACAGCGTTCGTCCGGTAAACGAGAGTGTATAGGTTCGAATCCTGCCAAAGGGGAAAATTTTTCTTGGGAAAAACTCCGAGGGGCTAACCACTCAAAAAAATTGCATACAATTAATTCTAATTCCAACTAATTCTATCAAAATTCCATTAATTGGAATTAATTTCTACTAATTCCCAGTAATTCCTGGTAATTCCTAGTGATGCTTGCTAATTCCAAATTGTATTAAACTCATTTATATTGAGAATATGATGAAAATAGAAAAACAATAAGAAATGTGTGTATATTTTTATTACATATACATAAATAGTTACTTCTAATCATTGTGCATATAAAAAGCGTACTTTAATAACAATAATAATAATAGTAGTCATCATGAATACGCAATTGCAAATTGATAATTTACACTATTCCATTATATACAATGAATGTGATGATAATACTGTGTGAAAGTAATAAAACAGTTGCAAAATTTAAGAAAAATTCATAGAGCGTTGCTACAAAAATGAAAAATATATATTATATACACATAAAATTAGGCTGCTACATGTTTATTTTATTGTAAATATAAGATGAATTGGGGTAAATGTCACATAGAAATTCAATAATTTGGTAATAAATAATAATTTTACCCGTCTTGGTTAAAATTATTATTAGTTTATTAGCGTATCCGATCTACCGCATAAAAAAAAAATAGAAAAAAAGAGCTTTTAACTCTTATAATACCTTTAACGAAGTGACATTAGTCAAATATCAATTCAATAATTCTTTTATATTTAAAAAATATGACAGTAGTAGCCATTTCTTATAATTTCTGCTGTGTAACTTGACAGGCACTTTTTAATATCTTATCAGCATAGTGCCTTTGAGAAAATCTAATTATGTAAACCAATAAATTACGACTTCTTATTTGAGAAGATTAATACATTCAATATTTATTTAATTATTTTCTAAACACAAACGTGTAGATTCATATACAGATAAAGTGTAACCTTTATTACAATAGATATGATCCAGAAAAAGCTTTCAAAACTTGATTTTCTTTTGAAAGATTAATTTTTAATTAAGGTAGTGTTTTTATATATATTATTAAAATTATAAATACGTATTTAAGAAAACCATACATAAAATATAACTTGTTTCGATTCGTTAGAATATAACGTTCTGTTTTCCATTGATTACAAATGTGACATAGGGCAATAGAGAGAAAGGCAATTGTGAACTCGTATATTTATATGGAAGATTTATAAGAAAATATATTCCTAATAAAAATTTTTTTTTTCTCACTAAATTAAGCTATTACAGAACATAACTATATTTTACATTATTGTATATTAATGTTTTCTTAGTTTCCTGTAGATGATTTAAATAAAAATAATAACAAAAATCATACGTACAACGTTTCGGTTTTAATAAACCTCATTAATTTACTTAGGTCTGTATAAAATGAAAAAATGTGATTTTCAACATTTTTTAATTTGATTTTGTTTTGTTTTATATAAAGATTTTGTTGTGTTAAACGTAAGTATGAACATTTGATTTTTGTGGTTAAATATGAAATTTTTTCAAAGTAAAACTAAAAAAATTAGTGAATCCCAGTGAATTGATGATAATGTTACGTATGTGAAGAAAAAATGTCCTATTCAATGTTTAAGGACAATCTGAAAACTACATGTTTAGACTTATGAATTACATTATCCACGATGTCATTTACTTTGTATTTTAAAAGCATTGAGCTCAATCACCTCATTTTATGCGATTTTATGAGGCCATTCTTATGTCCCTAAAATTTTGTATGCAGTAAATAATTACACATAATATAACCATAAAGGTCGTTAAGGTATCTAAATGTCTTTTCTAATTTTATAATATTTTGCAAACCTATACCTTCAGGCCAATACTTTAATTAGTTTATTACTTTTATTTTTCTTAACTTGTTCGATATTTGCAACATCTGCTTCCAGATTTTGTCAGGAACAGCTAGCCCCGACTTTGCAAATATTTTATTACTTTAAGCATAAAACCTCTTCGAATAAAATTTAAACGCATTGAAATGATCACCTTATTTTATTCTCCTATTGTTAAAAAAATGTCCATACAATAAATAATTGCGGATAGTACAACCATAAAAGCTGTTTTCCAATATTGTGTGTTCGTAATTAAAGTGATTTCGCAGAGTTCTCAGTCAATCAGCCAATTTTTTGCTTAATTCCAAAATCATACAGTAATTCCTATCTAATGCCATTAATTCCGATTCATTCCTCTAATTCCAAAGATAATTCCAGTAATTCCATTGAAATCGTTAGTAATTCCCTTAAAAATAGTGTAATTCCAAGAAGGTGTACAACTAATTCCAAGAGTGATTATCCCCTCGAAAAATTCCTCTTAATTATGACAGTTATTAGCAGAAATACATTAATTTATTAGCTTCTATATTATTGTTATTAATTAAAATGAACATAGGCTGTCAGCAACGAATTCAGTGCACATTAACAAAATAATTTTTTTTTAAAATTTTGTGGCGCCATCTAGGAACAAACGATGAACATGGCATGAACAAATTTTACAAATGGCCGTCTATTTTACAAAATCCATTTTCCTAAGTTTCTCACAAATGAGTGAATATTTTTAAATTTTCGTTACACATACTGCTGTGTACTGATTGAAACTAAATGAAAATGAAAAATGCAAAACTGAAATTTTAAAATGAAAAAGAAAATAAAATTAGCTAGCTCAACGGATAAGATTTTTAATGAACAAAAAAACCATTAAACGCAGAGTTACCCTCGCGAATTAAAACTTGAATCTAACCACGAAAAGTAAAATGTGAGTGAACGTAATCAGACTTTCTTAATTACCCGAAAAATTGAAAAGGTTTAATATAAAATAAAAGAACAGAATTTTCAACCCAATGACACTAATTAACAATCCAATTTATTTCCCTAAAAGGGTTAAATTACAACTTGTGCAGAAAAAATTGTGAACTGAAGGTTCTGGCCTAAAATAAAAACTGCACTTGACTCTAAATTACAATAGGACAATGTAATATCCTATGCAACGCCAAAGTTTTGTTTGTTCAGGAAGATAATCCTAAATATTTCAATTTCAATCCGCAATAAAATAAACTCGTAGACAAATGCAAGAAATTTACATTAAAAAACTAAAAGCAAGAACAATGCTTCTACTCACCCAAACGAGGTGATTGATAATTAAAAATGAATCAGCAAAATTGAATAACGGAAAAATAACTCTTTAAACTATAATGAGAGGAAAAACTAAAAATTTATATCTTCCTAAACAAAAATAATAATTGAACTTATTTCTATAATGTGTACACTTCAATATCCAACAATTATTACAATAAGAATTCCTTGATTGGCTATGTTATAACAAAATTAAATTTCAAAATCAAATGAATTACAAAATGGCAACAATGATACACAAAAATACGTCTACTCACGTCAATAGTCGAACAAGGAAGTCCCTGACAAAACTCTACGACTGTTTTTCTTACAATAATCCCTCTCTCAAAAATGTACAACGCAGTCGCATAAACAATACGCCAATATTCAAAAGAATGCGCATTAAATTAACATGAGCAAACAATAGACAATTTAAATGAATGGATTAAATTAAAAAAACCTAACACTAAACAAATTAAAACTGATTTAAAAACCTCTATAACTAAATTTATACAAACAAAATCTAAATTTGTGAAAAGTCTCGGTTAATGAACAACAGCCCGGAAGAAAGTAAACAAATCAAAATATGCAACTCAAAATACACTCAGCGGTAACGTGGGTTGTCTAACCATAGCAATACGTACATAATATATACAAAATGTAACAATCATAATAACTCTTTCCAAACGATATTTTCATTTCTGTAATTATTCAATTACCGATCCTTTTGTTATTTCTTCATTATGATTACTGTGGAATATAAATTTATTTCGTAACTTAAAATCTAATTAAATAATCCGATTTTTCAAGAAACTTAGAAAATTATAAATGAATTACCCCCGCCACTTTTTGCCCACCCTTAAGGGAAAATGTTTTAATGTCTCAAGAAGGAGTAACGTAGAGACAACAAATTAAAATTTTATCACCACAAAAAACAGCAACAAAAAAAATTCAGAAACACTTGCTTGGATACCCTTCGAGACTGCTTTCGTAAAAAAAAAAGCCACAACCCTTGGCTTTAGTGGATTAGAAGGACTTCTGTCGGCAACCATAAACCCCCTGCTAATTTAACACGCTATATGTAATTAACCCTCTCTCTAATATAACATCGCAAGGACGTTACAAGAAACTCGAGGCAAGTTATAAAGCGGACCTCACGTCAAAGCGCGACGTGAACGCGGGTTTAGCCTCAACACCCAAAAACAACCCTACGGCTTTTCCTATTTGCCTGCTATTCCGCACCTCACCGCCATTCAAATTATATTTATATCACTCCGTACGCATAATTTATACCTCGAGGAAGCAGTGAGGTTTTTATTTCTTCCGTTCGCGGAGCTTGACGACCGCCGTGTTATGGGGAGGTTCTCGACAAACCAATTTGCGTCCCATCTGATTTATAGTCGGGCACGTTGATTAATTGTCGATATGAAAAACGCGCTTGGGGTGTATGTTAGAAGCGCGACCAGAATTTTCCATTAGGAGCTGGAGGGGTAATGATGGTTGCAGGAGGACTACGGAGGACGTTTACGAGAGTCATTGTTGATTTTGTTCGTGGCGGGCGGTCGGGGACGAACGTATGGAGATATTAGGGTATTAATTTTTAATCCCCGAATTTCTTGTTTGTATATTTACGCGTTTGAAGGTTTTATTGTGCCCCGGGCGGCAATAGTACCGTCGTAAATTTTAGGAGGGTGCGTTAAGATGTTTATTAGCCCTGTCGGTAAATGCAGGGGTTCCGTACTATTGAAAGGGAGGGTGAATGATTGCAATTTAAGTGTATTAACCTGGAAAATTTAAATTACATCGTAACTAGAATGTAGTACTGTTAAACAGTTCTACCCTTTAGAAAGCCATAAAGTTTCTTCTTAAATTCAATGTTTGTTGTATATTTTAACAACATCAATCGTTGACAATCAAGCAGCACTAAAGGGGTTTATAAAGCCAAAAATTGTCGACACAGCTGGTGATGGATTGTTCCAATGATAGAACTGTCAGGCTGGATCAATGTTAGTGTGATCTGGGTACCATGGCATCAGAAAGTTTGGGAACTAACTTCCAAAGACAAGACCAGAATAATAGAGATGTCAGTGTTAAAATAGATAAGAAAGAGAACGGAAGAATCCGGATTACCTAAAGTAGCAAAAGAAGCAAATACTTGTTAATGGGTTCGTTCGCTCTCTAGTTAAAGGTCTTCTTGGATCGAAATAATTTGCTCGAAACACAAAGTTTTGGATGACACTGTATATTTAACAAAACAAATAAAATGCAAGATAATAAAAATAAAAAAAAAACTACAATGAAAGTTCAATCTTAACATAGTGCTGTGTACTGATGGTACAAGCATAAATGAAAAGTGAAATTAAAAAAAAATTAAATCAACTAGCTCAGTGGATAAAAAATTTAAAAGGGCGCAAAAGAATCTTTGATCTCAGGGTTACTAATCTAATCATGAAAAGTAAAATGTGAGCGTAAGTAAATTGACTAACTTTAATTATTAAAACTGCAAAGGTTGAATTCAAAATAAAAGAATAGCAATTTAGAATGACATTTACGATCATTGATTTTTATTTTTATAAAAAAAAGAAAAAAAAACATTTGTTACAAATTGGAGTAAAAAAATAAACCATGGACTTAAGGTCCTGGATGAAATAAAACACTGCAGGAATCTACAATTAAAAAGGACGATGCAAATCCTTTATCAAACAAAAGACAGATTTGTCCTAGAAGAAAGTTCAAATCGCACAAAAACTCCACGTGGTCTAAAAAATTACAACACACAAAAATTAATTTAAACGTGGACAAACAAATATAATAAAAATATTAAATTGAAATATAAAAACAAGCTCAAAGCGTCTCTTCACCTAATCCGAGGTGATTAATTACTCAAAACTAAATTGAAAACTACGAAACGGAAAATTAAACTCTTTAAACTAAAAAAACAATTTCTTTTAAAACAAATTACAATAATTACTGATCTTATATCCAACATGTGTACACAATCAAACACAACAGCAATAATTAATTATCAGAGTCCCTTGAAAGCTGATAAAATTCAAATAAACCGAACTACATTTTAAATAAAAATGAATTCACCAAATATGGCATCAAAGAAAATAAAAGACATGTACTTACCGGTAACTTTCAAAGAACTACCTTTTAAGAGGCCTTACATCGCATATATATATATATATAAAATTATCTGCGTGCTCTCGGAGCGCATAAAATGCAAAGAGAAATCTTCTGAATATCACAAAGAACAAAATATATATACAACTGGTAAATGCAAAATGTACAACAGACTGAATTTAAATTTAAACAACTGAACAATTAAATACATAAATTCATCAAACAAATCTATTAACAAAATCTTAGTTAAAAATAAAATATTAACTTCTGAGAGAATTTGCCCGACGCATCGACAAAGATTGATCTCTAATAATAACATAACACAGAATTTATAAACCTCGAGGTGCCAATCCATAGCAATAGGTTACGATGATAATACATTGATGTTCGGTCTTAACCTCTATACTTAAGTAATAAATTAAACTATAGGAGATGATTGCGCAAGGAAAAAAAATTAAATAACTAATTATGATGTAATTCCGAAATATAGATTTGATTCTTAATGTCTAAGTTAGTAATGTTGTCCGGAAGATCTGTATCAAAAATAATAAAATAACTTCAAATATTAATTCGGTGTAAGAAAAAGAAAACAATAAAATAAAATATAAGACTTAGCTGGTAAGTTTGATGGGTGTCGATGTCCGTGAGGGTGTTTAGCGCGTTACGCTGATGTCATAGGCGTGGTCCACTTGCTTCGTACGCGGTGCATGTGAATTCAACGATCTGGATTTGGTCTCCCAAATTAGGTACTTTGTTCACCCTCTTGGTTTAACTCAAAGCCAAAATAAGTAGTAGTAGTAGTAGTAGTAGTAGTAGTAAATAGTAGGCCCTAAGATAGGATCGGATTACTAAACAGATAAAATTAACAAGACAAGTCCGCTTACTAGTGACCTAAGATGACGCCATTAACAAATGGAATGCCGGTTTGACGCTACCGTTGTAAAACCCTTTTCAAAAATATCGATGCAATGGACACAAAACTTCTGGCAGCCCCAGGTAAACGGAAAAAAATGCACTCGATATTAGAGGTTTCTCGCGTGACAAAATCCCACAACGTGGTAACTGAATCGAATTTGCACGGAGCAACTTGAACAGCGCGTCTAAGATGGTGTGCGAAGCCTATGCGTCTCCCTTGATAAGCAAGCGGGCGGAAGAAGGAAAATACAACGTGAATCAAATAAGTCACTGACAACTTAATAATGAGGAGTAATTTACACAAAAGAAAAGGTTTTAATGAATGAAACTTGAACTAATAATTGAAGAATGAAAAGCAAATTTAACTGACAATGAATTACTAATTAATTTTGAAATAAATAACGAAAATGAGATATTAAATTTTGCTATCACGGTAAGATACGTTGTGACGAGCAAGGAGTTCAAAACTTCACTGCTAGATGGCGTTGCAGGGTCTAATTCTTAAATTAATGAAATAAAAATCTTTAAATAAAATCCATAAATGAAGCGATCGCAATCCAACGGCAACATACTATACCACCAAAAGAATGGGTTTGTTGTTTATTAATGCATTATTTCTTTTCACTTATGGTAGACAGTAAGGAAATATTATAATATAATACCTAACGTTGTAGTGTAATAACTTTTTTAATGAATAAATTACCACAAAATAGAAGCTAATGTTGGTGTTATGTCGTGACCCCTTAAAGTTGCACGACTCCTGTTGCGGCAGCAATTAACGGATCCAACACCAAAATCCCGGCTCGATTAGTATGAAAATTTGATTTCCAACGAAGATGCCAACCGCGAAAGTAAGAAACGGTACGAGGCGGCTCGCAGGAAACGCATTTGCCTTCCCCAGCAGAATGTCTAAGTAGGTCTCGGGACGCTGTAAAATTAAATGGGGTTGGATGAGAAAATTCGCCAATGCCCGCAGGTCCTGTCGTATTTCCTTTAGTCGTCTTAGATTGTAATTGAATTCAAGCAATCCTGCTATCAATGAAATCAATATAATCCAGTAATAATTTGACATTGATTCGACACCATCTTGACAAATATGTCCGGAGATTCAGTAAGGGTTGGGGCTAGAGTTTCAGGGATAAAAATATATAACTCAATTATGAAATTAGTAGTAACTAATATACGAAATACCAATAAATAATCATGAAATTAGTATTATCACTGAAGATTGCAGGTTGAACTGCTTTGAAGGTATTGCATTAAAGCTGAGTTGTACGTCAAATTTCACTTCTGGACCTGTATATCGTTCCTATACGAATCAAGATTCCATTATTTTACTAGTTTGTTTGCAAGAAATTTATTACCTGCTAATGCACTAGTAATACATTTTGCAAACGGAATTCCAGAACATGAAGGACACAAATTGTTTGGTGACAATTATTTTAGATCACTGTTATTATTGCAACAGCTATCAAGAAAGGGTCTGTAGCAGATATTTTTTCAATCTATAAGCTCGAATGATATATTGATTTAAATTGATTTAAATCTAGAAATTTAGTGTCAAAGGATGTATTTTTTTTAGTTATACGTTGTAGATAGTTTATTTTACAGAACCACAATTGAGATATTAAAAAGCACGTTTCCATTGTTAATCATTTTTCTCTTCAAGAACTACTGCTGGCAATTGCTATGATTTTCTAAATTAAATTAGTGTGAGATTGCATCCGCATGGTTTGATTAATCGTTTCGCCACTGCGACCACAGTTATACAGTGGATGTTATCTTAAAGTTCATCCAACAAGTACATGCCCTTAAGATAGCTTATCTTGGTGAATGAGATTATTCTCAGATCTTGTTGCCGTTGGATTGCGATCGCTTCATTTATGGATGTTATTTAAAGATTTTTGTAAATTTAATTTAAGAATTAGTTTTTTGTAAATTAATGTCTCCATTTTCGTTATTTATTTCCGAATTAATTAGTAATTCATTGTTAGTTAAATTAGCCTTTTCATTATTCAATTATTAGTTCAAGTTTCATTCATTAAAACCTTTTCTTTTGTGTAAATTACTCCGCATTATTAAGTTGTCAGTGACTTATTTGATTCACGTTGCATTTCCTACTTCCGCCCGCTTGCTCAGCAGAGAGACGCAGAGGCTTCGCACACCATCTTATACGCGCTGTTCAAGTTCTCTCCGTGTACATTCTATTTAGTTACCACGTTGTGGGATTTTGTCACGCGAAAAAAACCTCTAATATTGAGTGCATTTTTCGTTTTACCTGGGTCTGCCAGGAGTTTCGTGTCCATTGCATCGATATTCCTGTAAAGGGTTTACAACAGTAGCGTCAAGCCGGCATTCCTTCTGTTTAATGGCGTCATCTTTAGGTCACTGGTAAGCGGACTTTCTCTGTTGTGAATTTTATCAGTGTTGGTAATCCGGCCCTGAATTTCAGGACCTATTTTCTTTGGCTTTGATTTAAACCTAGAGGGTGAACGAAGTACCTAATTTGGGACACCAAATCCAGATCGTTGAATTCACATGTACCGCGTACAGGGGAGCAAGTGGACCACGCCTATGACATCAGCGTAACGCGCTAAACACCCTCCCGGACGCATACACCGACACCCGCCAAACTTACTAGCTAAGTTTTATAGTTTAATTTTTCTTGCTTTTTCTTCTACCGAATTAAAATTTGAAGTCATTATTTTGTTTAAATCCTATCACGTGATAAAGACCTTCCAGCCAGTACTACTAACTTATTAGTAGATTAGTAGATTAAGATTCAAATTTACATTTCTTAAATACCTTCATAATTATTTTTCTTTAACTTTATTCATTGCACGATCATTAGGTATAATTTTAAATTATTACTTAAGTATAGAGGCTAAGACCGAACACTAATGTACTGTCATGGCAACAGATAGTAAGATTTGTATTTCGTTATATTGCATTGTATGTTACTATTTTACATTTGTTTTGTTAAATATACAGTGTCATCCAAAAATTTGTGTTTTGAATAAATTATTTCGATCTGATAAGACCATAAGCTTGAGAGCGAACAAACCCTGTAACAATCTTCCGGGGAAGAGTGAATCCTCTCCTCCTAAGGTTACTTGCTCAACTGTCTCCTCATCTTCTAAACACAGTCAGCATTCAATCTCATCGGATAGCTGGATACTGCGTAAGTGATTTCGCAGTTACAGTGATCGTAACTGTACTTTCCAAGGTTGTGATATCTTCCGACTTTTGGATTTCGACAAAACATTCCCGCAACCACATCCTGCTCGGTCTTCGAACCGTCAGTAAGCCAGCAGCTTCCTACTTGAGTCAGTATTTTTGGTTGCATCTCCATTTCTCTCCATTTGGGAAGGAGGTAGTGAAGTACGCATCGATCATTGGTTGTGTATAAATCATATCCTGGCATGCCATCACGTCGGGAGTAACCAATTCCAGCACACGGATATGAGAATGTGGCGACTGATTCCTTATTTGCCATAGGCGAAATGCTATTGGTCTGGCCTCCCTTCTACGATAATGAGCAAGGGTAGTAGGAAGAGCTTCTAATGCCAATAACGGGTTGGAAGACATTGCTTCCATGATTGCTGTACTTGCAATTCTTTGGATGGACATTTTGCTGTGGCTCTGGCGTCTATTTTCGATCGAATTATTGCTCCTTAGGTTACGACTGTACATATTACCATCACATAGAGCCAAAGGATTAGTTCTGAAGATAGGCCCCATGCCTTGTAAGTGATCTTTTTCAAATGTAGATTCCAGGATAGTGTCGTATCAAATAAAACGTCTAGATATTTCACGATTTCCTAATTACCCAGCATAATTGAAGTAATATTTTACCTAAATAAGGCAAACTAAATATCTCTCAGTTATAAAAGAAAATACTTCTTTATGGGCGAAAACGCTGGAGAAAAATATACGCATCTGGCTATGCCTTATTCGACCTTAAGTTCAAAGATTTGCTTTACAGAAAAAGAGACGGCTGCCTTATTTATCACCAAATATCCTCTTAGAAAGTTTATTCCTGCTGTCGCCCATCAATGAAAGGGTGAAACGAAATATGCTGTTTTTTCTCGTGACATTTTCGTCTGTATTGAGCCAACATACTTGTAGGGAGTTATAAATTACGAAGGGAAAAAGTGTGGAATTGAGAACAGAAAGGACTTCTGTTCTCAATTCGGTTTGATCGGTCTAAAAAGGGAGTGATTTCTATATTTGAAATGAAAAGAAGTATAAAAGGGCCAAGCGAAGGTAAAGAAATAAATTTTTAGGATGCTTATAACATATGGCGACAGTAAGTAGATTTCCAGTAATTTGCTGTTCTGTGTTTTTTTGATACATTCTTTCTTTTCCTCTGGCGAGCAAGAGCATTTTTTATTTAACTGAAAAGCGAATAAAGTAACAGCTTCTGACACCATTAAAATAAGTCAGACAAATTCAATATCTAATATAAAATGGAAATCCTCCATTTCCTTCAACACTTTACTCTTCAATCATTCAACCTTTGTTGACAAAGGAGGCATCTTCCTCGCAATTATGAAGTAATAATTAGTATCAAAATTGCTTTCCCCCTTTTTTGCTCGTGTATTGTAGAAACTCTGAACTTCCTCCCGTCCTTCGAGTATATTTGTGTTTAGTCAAGGATCGAAGTTACACCAGGACAGGAAAATTTAACAATTCAACGCCAAATTGAGAAAGTTACAAAATTTGGAGGGAGATCATTAATTAATTCGCCGCGTTGGCGAACTTATAATAGCCGAAATAATTTAAAAGTTCTGCTTCTGTTTTGAGTGCAGACGGGGATCATTTTTTGTTGTATGAGTTATTTGATTTTCCCACGACTTGGTTTTTTTTTTCGATTTCACAAGACCAACTCATTCGATTGAATATCGGAAAGGTACTGAGACGAATCTAATAACGCGTGATGTATATTTTTTGTTGGGATTTTAAAAAAGAGATGTTTATGTGTCGAAAACTTTCGTAGCTAAATTTGAAAAGTTTTGTAATTTTAAATTCTGTTTCGAAAGCCGTGATTGTCAGCATTGAAATTGTAGTAGTTGGGAAACATTGTATAAAAGCATTAATTTTTTATATTTTATCTTGATTCCAAGCAACATTCTGTGTGCAGAGACGGTTCGAGGTTGGTTTATAACTAAACGATAAACTAGGATTAGTAATACTAGATGGTTTTCGTGTATGTAGGAGGACAGGTGAACAATTGATGTCATACTTAAAAACCTACGAATACACATTAGACATACGGATGCTGTTCAATTGATTTTTAGCAAGGTTTAGAGTCAATTAAGAGGACCGAAATGATTGCAGCGTTGGAAATAAACGGTACGTATCAAATATACGGTAGGAGGGAGGCGCGGATTAAGAACAACAACCGAACATAAAACAAAAGCTCGCGTTGTGCCACGCTCATGGGGCGACTACAGGCTACTATCAGATAGGAACGGAAAAAAAACTTATTGTTGTGTCACACCCATGAACGACTACGATATATAGTCCGGTCAGGAAGAAGACCATTGCTGTCGAAATTATGGGAAAATCATTCCAAATAATCCCCAAAATTTATATGAAATAGATTTCTCAGATCAAAATGAATTTGCATCACTCTATTGATTTGTACCCACTGTAGTAAAGATAAAAATAACGGTACGAATTTGAAAATAAAGTGGAATATAGAGAGACGCATCATAACAAAAATATACTTAAAACCCTCCACTTAAATAGAAAGAAAGAAGTGGTGAGCGACATTTTGAATCACCCTAAATCAGAGAATGAAGATTTTAAAGTTTAAACAACTCGAGCGATCTCGTTAATTAAAACGTATACTTCCCTCATCTCCCCTAATATTCCGTTAGCTCCGTTCCGCCCCGTCGACTTCCCTCGCCAATTAGCCCAACAACAAGAACATTAATCTTTTTTAATCGGAACGTCAGGCGGGAGAGCGCAATTTAATTTTCTCTATGCCACAATAATTGGGGTACGCACAGCCGGCTATTGTCACGGAAGAAGTTGTGAATCCGGCGCTCGGACAGACCGACGATGCAAAGTGTCATAAAAGGGCAGAGAAGCGTATCGTGTTGCCTCACTACAGTTGGCGTTAATTGTTTTATACAACCTACAACGCATTTTTTCCTTTTTCGCTCGGATTGTTTGCATTTCGAGTCGTTGAAAGCAGTTGAATTTACAGCGTATGGAGTATTTATAAAAAAAACTGAGAGTTTTAATCATCAGCGCCAAGCCCATTCGCTGCCATCAAATGGAACTTGTCATCTCATACAAACCCTAGTCTAACCGCAACAGCTTTACCTCATAAATTAATATTGCTTAGTTCAACTATTGCTAATACGGATTTTCCCTAAGGTTTGACGGACACGCAGAAGCATAACTTCGGATATTAAGCTAATTAGAAATTATTATTCAACAAAAGGTATTTCCACTGATAGGCGGCTGGCTGTATGGAATCTGGGTTCAATTAATCAGATATTGCTCAAACCCACGTCGAATAACGGAAACGTGTAATAACTAAATCTAATTAGTTAACGGATTATGGTAATGAGAATGCCAGTTTGACCAGTACGTATTTTATCATAACTGACACAAAACAATAAATCAATGATAACAGAAACAGGAAATAGTGTTTGACCACAACCTTGATATTAGCAAATACATATTTGTAGTTAATCTAAATTCATGCTTTGCTTGCCCTTGAATCCGGGGCATCCTACGGAAATGTATTTGTTTTGATAGTATAAATAATCCACAGATAATGCAAGGGTTTCACAATAATTATTAGCTGCTAATGCCTCTTTGTTACCTAAATTTCCGGCACCGAAAGTGACGGTCGAGTACCGTGAAAAATTGCGAGGCAAGAACTCAAAATAAAAACAGAAAAGGTGATGCACTTCCGCTTTACAAACCTTCGAATAAGTGGGAGGATATTCTGTATATCATGCAGGGTGCCAGCCGGCTCGTCGGCGAGGGAGTGCGTTAATAGAAACACAAACCCAAGTGGATAATAAAATTTCTGCTTAGGATTACTTACCCTGTCATGCCCCCAAGATAAGCAGGAATCCACGGTGTTAAATAAACGTCGGGGGTAAAGCGGGTTACAAATGTTTACACATACAGAAATAAAAGAATAAGTTTACTGACAAAGCAAATATAATTTTTAATGCGAAATCTTGACATATAAATAAACAAATAAAGGTTATTGCCAGATTGACAAATAAAAAGAAATAAAGCTCAAAGGAGCAATGTTATTTTGAATGACATTAAATATGGTAAAAAAATTACAGGTTGTCCTAAGATAGGGCACGAATGCCAAACGCTATGGCCAACGCGAACTTCTCACACGGACTTGTACAAGACAAAATTTCTTAAATTATAAATTGATTGAAATGTTACGGTTACAAAAACACAAAAAAAGAATTAAGTATTTTGGATGTGAAAAGGTGAATAAACACCCTGTATATGCCAAGCCAATATTCAATCGAATGGTGTTGACATTGATTTTCAATTTAAGTTAGTAAGGGAACAAAGAATAAATGCAAAAGTAAATGAATATCCGAATTGAGATTACACTATTTTTACTAAATTAACACTAGTAGCACCCTCGATTCTAGCACAACATATAAAATTTACTTTACTAAGTTAATACAAAAAAACTTAAATGATCGGGGCTGGTTTCCTATTATATTCATGGAAAGGTTACAAAGATAATAAAAAAAAGAAAGAGAACGTGCACTATGCTTTCCCTGTTCAGCTGTTAGTGGGGCGTAGAGACCTCTCCTATTCGGACAAGACAGACGTAGCTCTGGTTGACTCGGACATTAACCGAAAACCAGGTCCGTCGGGTAAATTCAAGGAATGTGAGGGTTTCTCCGAAGGACTTAAAGAGTCGCAGAAGTCCTCAATCGCACGTGGGTGTTCAAATTCTCACTATAACGAAGATAAAATTCCAGAATTCAAAAATAAGGGAGGTTATAAAGACCTCGTTAAATAACGAGGTTTTACAACGAAGAGAAGAAAGAAACAGATATGGCGTTGGGACGCGTGGATCTCAAATTATATTCCAAATTTATCGGATCCATCTGCCGTGATATTCACGAAAATTCCACACCAAACGCAAGCGAAGATACGGCCAATGATTATTTCAAGCAATCTTCCAATAAAATTCACAGATGTGTGAAAATATCCAAAATTTCCAAAGATAGGAAGATCTACTCGTAAGAACGCGTCTGAACAACCACCAACCATGGCCAGCAAACCGGAAGGAAGGAAATACGTCACACAACCAATCAGAAGACAGATAAATAAAATAAAAATACGGACCTCGAGGTGCCCTCTAACGTCGAAAAGATGTAAACACAGAATAAAATGATCTGAATAGACGATCAATCGACAAATCGAACAGATCTATCGATGCGTGAGAATCGATAATACCAGCATGTGCAAAACAAACAGACCTTAACCTTACCTAGAAATGAAAACGTCAACTGTCAAAACATGGGAATTGAAGGAATTTACTAAATTTGAAAGAAATTAAACGAAAATCTAAGACCGAATTAAGTATAAGCAATTATCTGTAAGTAAATGAGAATAAAAGATATAAATCTTAGCTATACCACTCTAACAGGGGAAAGAAAACACAATTTGAAAGCCAAAAATTAAACGATAATGTTTACGTTGTGAAAATACAAGACGTAGGAGCATCTCTGAAGGTAGAGTACGGAAATAGAAGAAAATAGGGTTACAAAGGCTTGTCGAAATGACTAGCGGAAAACTAATTCGAGGTAAGCGAAGCAAGCACAAAAAAACCATAACATCTTTTACTTTAAAATACGCTTTTTTATAAAATTCAACAATAACAGTTTCGTTATGATTAGTGATTAATGGTATTGGTATTGGTGCACCACAAAGAACTTTCGGCAGACTGCATTAACCTTAATTTTAAGAGAGTTACTGTTTTTATCTGCTGCAATAATGAGTAGTCGTCGGTAAACAAATACACCTTACCAAAAAGAATATATTCGGATATGGCATTTTTTACAAAAAGCTGAAAATTAGAGGTCTTAAAACACTACCCTGAGGTGTCCCCATATTGACAGTTGGATTTAGATAAAATTAAAATACATTAAAAGGTAAAACATAACAATGAAATCAGTCATTAAAATTCCTCCAACGAAGCGTTTCTCTTTGTCGACTTTCCGAATTCAACATCCCACAAAATAAATTCCTAGGCTCCCCCCTTTTAAGCGCATCCTTAAGCCGCAAATTAAGGGGAACAGAACTGATAACAGCACTAAACTCGTTTCCTTCAACGTATTCCCTGGCGTGTGAGAAATTCCCACGGTTATAAAACAACACCCCCGGACTCTTAATCGTCTTGCTTCGACTCCGATGGTCGGATTTCGGGACGACGGCAACGCGGATGCTTGGAGGGGGAGCGCGGTCTTTGTCTACGGCGGCAAATTAACTTGTAATAACTCGATTTGTGATATTCCATATCTGTAATGGATATGCTAATTCGGGCGATAATCTTTCGTAATAGTAAAGGAACTTCTGCCTTCTGTGGTCGTTGTAAATCCGGGAACGCAGCAGACATCGTGCTATACTCATCGTGCTGCTGATAACGTTCATATTACGCTGGCGAAGTTTTCGCGTTATTAGCGCATGGATTCCAAGGACTTGCCATAGCGATACATAAGTATGCCCTTCTTGTCTAAGCAGTTTCTTCCCTCCCTCACTTAACGCTAATGATTAATTGCCTTTACACTACTTTGGAGTTGATATGAGGAGTAATTTGTCGTAGATAGCGCGATCGTTTTGTCGTACATTTCAGAAAGATATGGAATATAAACCACCTACTCGTGTTGAACTCGTTATAGGCAGGAACTTTTTATATAAGGTATAGTGATGTAGGTAGCGAAATATAAGAATAATCTTTAAGATTTGAAATCTCGTTGCCCGTAGACTCTATAGATTACTACAGAATACAGTGGTTCCCTCAGAAATAGGTTTCTAGTTGTAGACCTTCTTCTCTATTGAAAGAGGATGCCTTCAGGGTGGAGTCTTGTTCATATATAGCCCCTTGATCGTGGACGAGTTACCAATGTTGACAATGAAAGGCATTGACTTTCGCAGATGATGTCATTCTAATCTAAGTCAAATTCAATGACATATTACGGGACAAATACAGAGCATTCTATTGGTTGTACAAAAGTGAATCTAAGCGGACGGATGTTTCTAAAACGGTTTCAATATAGCATTCACGAAAAAGAGGAAGTTATGAACTAAAACGAAAACTGTATGAGGAAGCACTTAAATACCTTGCTGTCATTCTTGACTCCAAGCAGCTTAACCATGTTGACCAGGAGAGACCAAATGTGATGTATTGGTCATATCAGACTAATGGAAACTTATGCATTTCTGGTATGGTAGACCAACATGCAGCTGCCAACTGTTATATTTCCTCGGCAAAATACACTTTGTTTATGTGTTTAAAGTTAGATAATTACAATTCACCTTAAATCACTTAAGGGCACCACATGAGGTCATCCATTCTAAGGGCTATATGGATTCCAGCCATTGAAGTGTTCTGTACCCATTATGATTTCCTATATTTTTAATAATAATAACAAAAATATAATAAATAGGTCAGACATCAGCTGTTATTATTATGTTTGCGTCCGTGGAGACTTAAGTTTTCGGCTTTGCCAGGTGTACGAAAAAAAGCATTGAAGAAAAGGGAGCAGGCCTCGAAGTGGACTGTATAATGCCACAAATATCGCTGATATCTTTTGTTTGGAGATGCTTCCAATCCTTTTGTTCAAATAGCTGTTTCCTCCATCAACGAGAGGATGGCCCATCGTAATGAACTGACAACAAATAAAACAACAGCAGTATCTATTATGATAGCTAACAATAACTTAATCTTAATTACTCTACCCAACAGTAATTAAATTAAAGATTTATATTTTAAATATTTTATTTTATTTTATACGCCGTGACGAAATATAGATGGCACCACAAGTATCATCTTATGGAAATAGGAAACGCTAGTAGTGCCATCTATATTTTGCCATGAACATTCTTTGATTAATTATGCGTACGTATCTATCTATAGCAACATTATTAAAAAAATCCCACCATTCGAACAAGTTCTTATCCCTAATAGCTGTTTTGCGTTGTGGCTAATTTAACCTCTTAGTTAATGCCTGCGTACGCAATTTATTAGTGAGTAGATAACAATAACGTATGCTCAGTTATATGTAGTTCCCATATTTACAATGCGAATCATTAACTCCCCAGTTTCTTTATTGGGTGTTTGTATAGGAGCAAATACATACTGCATGATTAGTTGATTAGTAATTAGCACTTCCTCAGATCTTCTGTCTCTCTATTTGGTGCCGCTGGATTAGTCTGCGTCGTAGCGGTAGGACCTCTAGGGTAACGATAACGATGAATATTGAAAACGTTAAATTCAAAGAATATTCTAAGGACTGAATGAGCTGCGTGTTCCCCAGGGTCGTTCTTGACCGCCTATTTTTTTTATTACGTATCATCCACTCTTTTGACATCATGCACCTTTCTTGTTAGCTAACGACCGAGCTCTATTGTTCTGCTTCGATACGTCGCCTTTCACTTCCATTGCATAATAAAATTCGATGACTGGCTGGTGTGTTGCGATCATTTAACACTAATAAATGTTATTAGGTACGCGTCAGTGACTGATAATGGTGGACTTCATATGGATTTGGATCGACGATTTGCTTTCGGTAGTAATGTGGTTAAATTTTGGGACTTCTTAACAATCTAAATTTAATAGTCATTGCGGGATGCTGAGGTAGATATGTACTTGGTTATGCCATGTACTTCGGTTGCGCCGTGAATGTGCACTCGTTAGATTTTTTATTTGGGTATGTAGTCTGGTCTCAGTTTGTCCTAATTTGGTGCTAAACGATTTTTTATATTACAAAAACGTATCTTAGACGCATTGTTGTGTGTATCGCTATGTATCGTGTCGGCCATTTTTTACAGAATTAAATATTCTGCCTTTGCATGTTTATAATATTAAATCCGATATTTAAAAGTAGAAAAAACTTTCGTCAAAACAGATATTTATGAGGTGATGCGTACCACCATTGCTAGACTAGCATTACCTCTCATACTACACGTTGCACGAGATGAATCCTAGGTATAGACCAGTAATATTTTACAACAAATTACCTCGGACAACAGAAAAATTGCAATTGTTGCCAGAATTTAAATTCAAATTAAAAAATATTCTTCTTGAAAAAGTTATTACACTAGTGAGGAATTTGTGGAAAGTTAATTAAGGTAGCTGTCTTAGTATCATCATTTTTAGTTATTTGTTGTGTTTTGCTTAATTTTTGTTCACTGATTTTACACTATAATACCCATGTAATTAATTTTATGACTATGTCCATATTCTTTTGAACTATGACAAAATAAATAAATAAATAAATATATGATGCAAGTAATATTGCTAAACCAATGCCTCTTGTTTTTGCATTACAGTAACATATCATTTTAGACAGCTATTTATAACTTCAGCATACGTGTTTAATTTCTATAGAAAATGTGGCATACCAAATACGAACTAATGCTAGTTATTAACAAACATTGCAATCGCAACAGATAAATTGCTAAATTTCACGCAAACTTCATGAAATCACGGCACGGACTTTTGCCAATATACAGTTCCACGATCCAATTTGTTGTTGGCGTAATTGGCGTCCGCTTTCCATTATTGCAACGTAAATTCTAGTGCTCTAGCAAATAAATTCTGCACGCCCTCAAAATATAACGAGCTGGTAATGAACATAGACGTTATAATAATAATAATAATAATAATAATTTATTTCCTACAGGTAATACCCACATTACAGGAAAACATAATGTCACATCTGCAATATAGATTACACATGCCGTTAATAAATGAGTTAAATAAAGATCAAACATTCAAAAAAAAAAAAATTACATAAATTCTTACGAGCTAGACTATGAATATTAAATTTATTTATTAAATTAAGTTTGAAAAATAATTATGAGCATACTCAGTTATGAAACTTAAACTATCGCTATTAAGGTCGCAACTATCAGGATTCTGTTGTAGTACTCGCACATTAGGAAATAGGGGAAGAACGTAGAATATTAGTTCGATTTGAAACCCAGTAGAAAGTTGGGTGAGAAACGAGAATTCAGCTTGGAAGATATTAAAATTTAATTTTTGATAAAGCCATGGACAATCAATTTACCATGAATCAGACAAAATAAAAATTTGACCAAACTAATAATTCTCCTTACATATAAGGAACTGAAATTGAAGTGATTTAAAAGAACAACGTAGTCGAATCCTCTGACCGGGTATATTCCTTCAACTAAATAGTATAAAAACTTCAGAAATTTTCTTTGAACAGACTCAATGCGTTAATATGTGAAGAATAAATTGGAACCAAATAAATCGCATATTCTAATTTAGATCGAATTAATGAATAGAATAAGTGCTAAGTGTGATAGTGTTTTGAAAGTCCCTGCAATTCGATAAATAAAGCCAAAGAGTTTAAAACATTGAGCAACAATACCCGCAATATGGTTAGAAAAGGATAGCCTGGAGTCGAATAAAACGCCAAGATCTCTAACATTCTCAGTGGATGTTAAAATAGTGCCGTTGATAGAGTAAGGATAAATAAAGCGATTCACTTTCTTTGTATACATCATGGATGTGCATTTAGAAATGTTCAAGGAAAGCCTACACTTATTGCACCACAAGAGAAACGGCATCAATGTCACGTTGGAGAATCTTCAGCATCTACTACTGAGTTAACTGAATGTAAATAATTTAACGTCGTCGGCAAACATTAATTTCTCAGACTGAATGTTGGTGACTAAATCATTAATAAATATTAGAAATAAGAGAGGCCCCAATTAGATCCCTGCGGAATGCCAGAAGTAGGAGTAATAAACTTTGAAATATTAATTGCATATCTAACGCACTGTCTTCTATCCAGCAGGTAAGATTCCAACAACAGCATTAAAGAATCAGACAGTCCAAACGCACGCAATTTTCTGAGAAGTATGTAATGGTCAATTTGATCAAAAGCTTTGCAAAAATCGAGATAAACAACATCAACTTGACCACTGTTATCCATCGTTTCAGAGACAAACTGCGTAAAGCAGGCTAAATTAGTCACAGTAGACTTATTGCGCATAAATCCATGCTGAAAGGGAGATATTAACTTCTGTATGCAATTATAAATATGTTTGTGTAAAATGGACTCAAAAATTTTGGCAAAATTACATAAAAGTGATATAGGTCTATAGTTTTTAATCTCTGTTGGATCTCCCTTTTTGAGAACTGGACATATGTAGGCTATTTTCCAAATGTGAGGATCTCGAATGCTTCAGAATTAAATTGAAAAATTGTATGTAAAGGTTTTGTGAGTACAGTTGCACAATCACGAAGTAGGAAGCTAGGTATAGCATCGTAACCGGTGGTAAAACAATTTTTAGATGTACGTAAGGTAGATCGATTCATTCTCTGATATAAAAGATAAATTAACAGGCGCGTTAGCAATATCAGGGAAAATAGGGAGATTGCTACTAGAGGAAGACGTATACACACTGTTAAAGTAGTCACAAAAAGCGTTGACTATAGCATCAGGTGAACTAAATTCAGTGTTATTATGCTTAACTACTCCAGGGATTCTAGTATTGCCCTTCCTATTTTGAATAAATGCCCAAAATTGTTTAGGGTCATTGTAAATTGAATTCTCAACATCACGGATGTAGCTCTGATAAGCTAAACTAATAAGATTTTTTGCTTTTGCACGATAATACTTAAATTTGTCATAATAAAATGAAGTCTTATACTTCTTGTAGCGTTGAAGGTTACAATTCTTAATTTTTAGACATTCTATTATATCCTTGTCGAACCAGGGGGGATAATGTCTACGTTGGCACGCAGATGGTTTGAACTTTGGAACAGTCGCATTAAACAGTTCATTTAATATATCATAAAAAACTTTACAAACTTGATCAACATCATCAATAGCATTCAATATCGACCAATCAGTTAAAAATAAGGAATTATACAATTGCGGAAAATTGGCCTTTCTAAAATTAAATACTTCAATGTTATTCATATTGAAAAACGCTCTTCCCTCCTTTTCAAATTTTAAGTTAATTGAGATAGCCGGATGATGTGCGTCTTCATCAACAAACGGATCGTAGTTACGACCAACTTCATGAGTAGCATTAGCCAAAATTAAATCCAACATACGGCATTACTATTTATATTGTGATTAATCTGAAAACATTATTAAATTCTATGAAATTATGTAATACTGAAGCAAATCTATCACTACTTGCTAAGCTAAAAGACGGCACATTAAATCACCCAAAATCAAAATATTTCAGAATAAAACAATCCAAAGTAAAAAGTATCAAAAAATAATTCAACTCGAAAATGGCAATGACGGAGGAATATACAAGACAATTATAACTAAACTAAATTTATTTCCACTTGATATTTTACACCAAGGAACGTCCACAGCAGGAACAACATCCGCAAGCACAGAGGTGTCGATACATAAACACTGAAAATCCTGCTTCACTCCAAACTAAAAACGCCACCTCTCTTAATAGGCCGGTGCCCAAAAATCACGATCCCGGCGAAATACGCTAAAACAGTTCGAGAAACAGTTCTTGACTTTGCACTTCCTCGCTTAACAAGTTTCTGTCAATGCAACAACGTCATAGTTGCTTGAGGAAACAGCATTTATAAAAATCCACAACTTTGGACCTAAGCCCCCGAACATTCTGGTACGCACATCGAAGTTCCTGACAATTGGCACCATACTAGTTTAAATGCGTAATTGTAGGAATACCATTGCGATATTTAATTTAAGATTACTTCTCCCTTAGCCGTTCTGTCATTCAATTCCCGTTTCAATCTGTTGTACTGTTCCTGTGCTTAGGGTTCTATCATAGCTTACAGTAATATTGCTGTAGTCCACAGAAGTCTTTAGATTTCTGGAGAGACGAATTAGTTCACGAACATCAGCCTCATTATTCATGCAAAGCTTTATAGGCCGTGGGCGCAACTGTGCGCCACTGTATCGTCCCAAACGATGAACATTCAAAGAAGAGGTGTCCAACGCAGAATTTAAGAAAGAAACAACATTACACGCAGCCATACGGTCATTGTTAGCCCTTAATTCGCCCGTAAGGTCCATAGGCTGCTCAGGAACGCCAAAAAGGATTACGTTTGTTTTCCTAGATTGTCTCTCCACCACTTCCTGGACAACCTCTTCCAAGGTAAACGAAGGTGCAGCATGTTGTCTCTATCACTTACTTGCTTTTAGTGCATTTAATTTTGTTTCAAAATCCTCACGAAGGCTAGTAATTGACATAGTAAACTCATTTTGTATTGAGACTAATAAAGCCTTCAGATCTTTAAACTGTGTCATGTTATTATTACATAAATTACAGACAACTTTTATAGATTTTGATTTAGCTCTAGTGAACTTAACGTCGCTCTCCGATAAACCCACACAGGCGAGATGCAAAGCTCCCTGACAACCATCACACTGTATGCATATTTTAGATTTGCTAAGTTCTCCACAATTAACGCATGAAGACATAGTTACCCAAAGATACAACAATATTAAATGTAATAATTAAACAAATAACGAGGATACAATGCTTCAGCACCCAGGGGCCAATCAGGGTGACTAACAGTTATAGACACACAGGGGAAAGCAGGCCACGGATAGGGAACAGTAGAGAACAAAGGAGAAGCTAAAAGAGTGACACTCCGATTGTAATGCAATCCGGAAAAGTATATACGTATCTTGTACAAAGTAAAAATTGTTAAATACGGAAAAAGTTTGCTCTCAGAAAAACCTTATATAGGAAGAAACGCGAATGTTTAGTAGTGTTAAATATGTTTTAACAAAGAGAGCAATAATCAAACGTAAAATTAATACTCACACTGCATAAAGCAATAATAACTAAATACTATGACACAAATTCACATAATCAATCGTCCCAATACACTACAAAAACAGAGATATAAATGTAAGCGTATCGCAGACGTGCACTTCACTTGACGATACGAATGAAATAATTATACATACATAACTAGGTTATACATACATAACTAGAGGAAAATATAGAGGCGAAGTTAGCTTCTGTGTACCCATTCGCAAAAGGAAAAAAAAGGATGTTGTCGCAATTCTCCAGTACTCGGTTGTTACTTGGCGCTTTCTAGTTGTTTTTTTTTTACATCCAGCTGTGAAAAGAGCAAGAATAAACAACATTCATTTTGTGCTAGCAGGTAGTTTGGCTTCCTCAATGAACGAAGTTTGACGCTGTTGATATTTTCTATTTGTAATTTATATGTTGCAACTCTTTATTTATTTTACGGTTCTCTTTTTGAAGGAGCTTGAGCTGATATTCATACGTAATATAAAATATTAACATAACTTAGGAGTGTCTGTTGTTGATGCAGATTTGCTATCGTCTTTACGTAATTTACAACAGAAACCTTTTGGTATCAGCTCACAGATTTCAGGTTACTTTTAATTTTCTATTTTATCCGAATGCTGTTTTCAGGTCTTAACAGATATTAGCAGTGTCAACATATATACAGCATATAAACATTTTGTAACGTCACTAATACCAGGCAAATGAATTAAGTTTTTTCTACAGCATATGAACTTACATACATACTGCTGTAGTTTAGCCCACCCACACTTCGCGAGTGTATTTTAAGTTGCCTGTTTTGCTCAAAACTGCTGAATCATATAAATTTTAAAGAGTTAATTGTATAATTTATTTATTTTTGTGTTAACTTTTTTTAAATTAATTTCACTCTTTAAGATATCTTTAATTTGCTCATGTTGTTTAGGGCCTATTCTAGTAGTTTTCTTCGGTGAATTGTGCGGCTGCGTTGCACGTAGTCGAGAGTAGGATTTTTGTATGTATACGACTGTTCAACCTTGTCACTCAGTTCCTAGGTAGACGAGAGCGTGAGTACATGTAATTTTAATTTGTTTGCTGCCATTTTGTTGATACTTTTGATATAGAGATTTGTTTCGCTTAAATTTGTTTTTTATTTTGTCCATCAAGGAATTCGCTTAATAATAATTGTTATTATATTGATGTATGCACATTTTTTTTCTGCAAAAATTTGTAATTGACATTTTTTTTCTTTTTTTTATATAATAAAATTCTTGGTTGTATATTAACGTCATTCAAAATTATGTTCTTTTATTTTTAATTAAATCTTTTCAATTTTTGGGGTATTAAAGAAAGTCAGATTTCATTGACCCACATTTTACTTTTCGTGATTAGATTCAAGTTTTAATTTGCGAGGGTAACTCTGAGTTTAATTGTTTTTTTGCGCCTTTTAAGATTTTATCCATTGAGCTAGCTAACTTAATTTTTCATTTTACATTTTTCAAATTCAGTCTGTACACAGCAATACGTACTTAAAACAAAGACATGCCACATATAAAAATGTAGGTCGCAAAAAACACAAAAATACTGTTAAAATATAGCCAGCCTAGTTAGTACTCACTTATGCTATAAGAGTATTTAGCACAAAGATAAGCTCTGAGCTGCCGCTTGAACCAAGGTCGATTCCGATATTGCTTAACGTCATCAGGGAGAAGATTAAAATAATAGGGCCCAGCATTAAAACGAGATTTTCTAAAGCCCTCCGTTTTTGCCACATCTACTCTAAATTGTTCATGATTTCCAACATTGACGTCATGAATCATACCAGATGTTTGCAATTTATTCTTATTATCATATGTAAATATTAATAATTTATATAAATGGTTGAGGTTGGATAAATTACTCTGTTTATCCTTTTTTGAATTATGCTTGTCCTCAGATCACTATCATATGTGATAAGATTGGATATACTAAACCATAATAGACTCTCAACAAAGAACTAGGAATTCAGCGTTTCTGCTGATGATGTTAGCTTTGCTATCGAAACGTAAGTCCAGTTTAGTGCAATCTGCGGTGAGGAGTCTAGGAGAAGTTTGCAACATTACCAGTACCACAGTTTGGAGTATTCTTGTCAAAGAACTAGGAACTAAAGTGGATTTTAAATTCTGAGTAACATAATAGCACTTATTTCACTTTGAAGCCACGATCGCCAAATAGTCTAACCATAAAAGGTAGTTATCAACCACCAACCCTAGAAATCCCGCATTTGCCTTGCTCTGAATATCTAGATATGTTGTTAATGGTTGAATGATGCCCACCGTTCCCGCGTTACGTTTGTTAAAAGTAAATTCAATAACTTTTGTCTTATCGTAGTTAATAATTAAGTGAATGTTTGAACACCAGCAATGAAATTCATTTACCGCTTGTAATAGTTTCCTTGACAAACAATCGATATCTGGTGCATTTACGAGAATAGTTGTGTGATCAGCATACATAAAGACTATACTGGCTGTAATACTGTTTGGTAGCTCATTGACAAACAACAGAAATAGCAGCGGCCCTAAAACACTGCCTTGAGTACGCCCAAGAAAACATCATACGTAGCTAATAGAACATCATTAATTTTTACCCTAATATTACGGTTGTTCAAGTATGATTTAAATCAGTCTTTTACATTTCGCCTAATTCCCATTCATTTAAGTTTCTTTAGAAAAATAGAGTGATTTAAGCTGTCAGGTGCTTTAGTCAAATCATAGAAAATACCTGCAACTTTGTATTTATTATTTAAATTTTCATATACATTCTGAATAAAGTCAATTGTCAACTATAATCCTTCCCTAAATCCGAACTGTCGCCCATAAAGAATATTGTTGCTATTGAGAAATATTATTGTTCTATTATATAACAATTTTTCAATCATTTTAGAGAAACTAAGTAATACAATTGGTCTATAATTTTCAACACATTCCGCTTCTTCAGTTTTATGTATGGGCACTAATTATAGCAGTTTTCAAGGAATCCCTCCGTTATGGAAATGTTTACTGTTATAATAAAATTAATAAAATCTTGTGTAGCACGCAGTGATCGGATATTTTATGTGGCTATTACTATGCTACAGTCCTTACAAGTAATACCCTATGATCTCAATTGTTGTTACTTCTGGTGGATTCCAATGTATTTACTTTACTCAAGTGTAGGTTTCATTTCAATATTTCTTTTTGATTAATAGTAATTTCCTTGCTGCCTGAAAGAAGATTTATAATATTTTTATTGCCCGAATATTATTCATACCTTTTTTTTCATAAATAATTACCTCCATATCAGTTAGATATTCAATTTTTGATTTACCAACGTTGATTCGATTTAAGTACGCACATGAGTTTCCATTCGCTCGAAAAGACAGCTACTGTTCTGCTACCAGCGAATTCTCAGGGCGTATTAAATAGTAGCAATTTCCCAGAGCATGAGACTAGATTGAATAATAATAAAAAAGAAGTAAATATTGTTTATAAAGGATTACTGATATAAAATTAAATAAATGATTGCAAAGTACCATAGGATGGGAAAGAAGGATAAATAAAACAACGTTTATAATTTATTTCCCACGCTGCGACTATCGGAGTCGTTTCGGCCAGGGAGGCCGGAGAGATGTCGGATTGAGCGCCACTGGGTTGAGTCAGCTGTTGCCTTCGCTGCCCGACGCTGTCGCCCGTAATTATACCAGCCCCAGAATGACTATTACCAGTCGGGGAAACAAGGGATTGGTACTTGCAGATATTTTGATTTATTGTTAAATAATTAGTTAAATGAAAAGGTATTTAAATGACAAGAAAAAAAACTAGTGCGCCAAGGTCGATAAAATTAAATTAAATAAAACTCAAAGAGACTAAATATATAAATATAAACAGTTATATTGACACGTGATTCGGTGAGGCCAAGTATTACATAATTACAACGTATAAATATATGACATGAACTGGTGGGAGTGCCGGGTTATTATTAAAAAATTGTATTATTATACAGAAACAAGAAAATAAAATCTACTTACTCGATCGAGCATGCAAATGACTACGTCCTACCATTGTTTTAAGGTGAAAAGATAAAGGAAGCAACACTTAAAATGATTTCCCAAGTTACGTTAAATTTGGACAATGACAGCAAAGACTAGAATATTAAAAAAAAAGCATTACGTTAAATGGGATTATGACCGCAAAGACCGAAATATAAACAAAAAAATTACGCTAAATTATGATTACGCCAATGGTAGTTCGTTACTACAAATACAAAAGAAATAACTCTTAAAATTAACTTACACGTACCAAAACAATGCACAACGGTTGATTGTCACCACACCAGGGGAGGTGAGGAAGAAGTAGAGAGAGCCGGAGGATGAAGAAAGAAAGCCCGGGTTCAGGGACGACTTGGGCGGCGGGGCTCGCCAAATCCGCGTCAGCGGGGCTCAAAAGAAGTCTTCGTAGTCAAAACACAGGGACTCAAACGGCTTCCGTTGGAGTGGTTTCCTTACGACCAGAGATCCCCCACAGGGGTTATCGAACGGGTAAATTTGGTCGAAAAGGGGTGCAGCAGGGCGTCGCCTCTTAGACTCGTAGGTCTACACACTAGCGGGCTGAGTGTAAGTGAAATCGGAAGGGGAGAGGAATCTAGTTCCCGCGCTATGCCATTAAGTAGCCAATAGGATCCGAGTATTAAAGATTTGCACGCGGTCTTGTTTGTGCGAAATTCTAACGTTTCAAGTACAGCGCGCACAAAAAAAGGTGCAACAATTAACAAAAATGAATAAATTCGGAGCTAATTATGAACGGAGTTTAATGGAATTTACGATATCAATGCATCTAAATATATGCTAAAATTTGACAATTTCAGAATTTAGAAAAGGTCAAAATAAAGCGGTACATTACAAAAAACAATTTAAGGTTAAACGTTGACGTTATATGAAATAAGTAAATAGCGAAATTCTCGGTAACTAGAAAAGGTCAATGAACTTAGATGATTTCAGAAAAGATAGTGTACAGTTGGAGAAATAAGAAAAGGTGTTTTCAACACGTAAAAGTTCCCATGTACTAAGTGTTCACTCTGTGAATTTCAATTCATTACCATACGTGTTGCGGGTTCTTTTATGTGAGACATAAATTAATTCGTTTGCACCTCTGTTTTATTTGGATTGCCAGCAGAACTTCTCTTTGCAGCGATATTCCAGTGAAGGGGCTATATAGCCGCGTTTCGCGACATCGCGCCATAGCATTTTAGATCGCTGGTGAGTTAAAATCTTCCTTAACGCTTTTTATATCTGTAATTTGGTTGTATCCTTTAGGATCTATTCGTTTAATATTTATTTAGAACGAAAACTTCTTTCTTCAAAACTGCATCAACACCTGCGGGAGGTGACATTTTAGACAACTGCGCACTCGCAATAAATTAGTTTAAAAGCAGATATTGCATTAAAAACACAAATTTACAGTATGAGCAAATAATGGGCTTAAATAGAACTTGTTCCGAAGCCCAATCTGATTCTAGCCTCCGGCGCCTGCCCACAAATTAAAGCGAACTAATGTGACGTTATTACGTTTGAAAATGTTCCGCAAACGGGAATTCGGTTCTCTTCATTCTCCTCTTACGCTTTGTTCGATAAGAGAGCGCTGCTCCCTGTTACCATAGCAACTGCCAGATTCACGGCCGGCTTAGGTCTTCTTTGCAATGCAAACAAGAAGGTTCACCGAAAGAGCTTGAACAAATCTACTTAGGGCCGTTAATGTTTTATATCGGATGCTGAATTGGTAGCAGATAGTAGAATAATGTGGCGGCAACACTTGCATGCAGATGTGGAAGATGTGAATTTGGAGTGGAGAAGAGGTACTAATCGATACTTCATACGAAATTGATTCTTAAGTAAGAAAATGAAATGATATACATACTGTTCGTTTATGCTTCTTGTATGGATTCGTCGCGTTATGTTGAGCGACTTTATGTGGCTCTTATTGTTGTACAAGGTTTCTATGTCGCTTTAGGCTTGTTTCAGACGAGGCGGTTTGATTGATTCAACTAAGTTGCCTGGTTGACTCTTAACTATTTAGGTGTCGTGTGAAGACTTGCTCAAGGCTGGTTTTACATGCAGCAACTTGTGCAATTATTTTTTATCTCCAACGGAAAGTGAGTACGATGTTAGAACTGGAAGAAGTAGGAGCCTTCTTTGTTTTTAGAAAAGCAAGAGAATCCCTCTGATCCTTTTCCTTCTCCTATTGCTTCTTATAAACATTCAACTAGGCGAATAGTGTGGAAGATAAAAATGCTAAGTAGTGTCTTTTGTGTTGAGTCAACTGGTGACGGTGAGAACATGAGCAGCACAAGCTAGTTGCTGGAGTGGACGAGTTGACACCGTGTGCAAGGGCCCAGGCGGTTCCCAGTCATTAACTACTGTCCGTTCAACTAGTGGAATCAATTAATCGCCCCGTCTGAAAGAGTCCTAAGTCGGCTGTATCACTAATCACTCAGAACAGCATGCATCCACTTCACTGCGTTTTCCAATGCCTCGTTAATTTTAAAGACTAGCTTCCTTTCATCTACGGCCTCGATAATTAGGACAAGATCGTCCACATAAGCGATAGTGGTGACCCCCCACAGCTGCTTCAAGGAGAGCACCCCGTCGTACAAAATATTCCAAACGGTTGGACCTAATACGGAACCGTGCGGGACTCCCGGACCAGTAGGAATCTTGTTGTCCGAGTCTATCTTAATGATTCTGTTGTTGAAGTAATCGTCTATGATGTTTGTTAAATAAGGGGATATACGTCGTCTTTTTATTTCCCTCAGGATTTTGTTCCACGATGCAGAATTGTAGGCATTTTTTATGTCTAGTGTCACAATTGCCACCCACTTTTTATCTGATGTCCTGATTGTTTAAATAACATCCATGATGGCATGCACCATTTACCTTCCCTTTGTAAAACCATACTGATGATCAGAAGACCACCAATGTCCTCCAGTTCTTTTTTAAGCCGGTTTTTCAGTATTCTTTCAAAAAGCTTTCCTAAGGAGTTAAGCAGACATATAGACCTATACGACTGCAATAAAACCACTATAGTTTCTTTCCACTCCGCTGGAAATGAAATGCTTATATTTTAACAAAAGCAGAAATATTGTGTTTCTCATTCTTTTTTGGCTTACTCGACAAAAAATAAGTTCATAAATACCAATATAAAAAGCAGCTTAAAATTTATTTTCATTTCATCTTTAAAAACTTTTATAAAATATTAGCCATATATAGATAAATGGCCATAATACCTAACTTCACAAAGGTTTCTGTTATGAAACAACGCTATGATATATGATGAATTTATAAATATTATCTACGAAGTGGGATCATAATATTATCGGGAAACTTCAAAGCTTTGTATATTTCACCAGCAAGGAGTCCGGAAAAATAGAACCTAGTGGAAGTACTAAAGATTTCTTTGAAATTGAGTAAATTATTTTTTGAACTAATAACTACTTATGTAAATGCATATATAAAATTGTTGTGAAAATCGGGCCAACACGATGGGTTCCCAAACAAAAGATTTCTATCACAGAGCTGTGAGAACTTTAGAACAAGTAGATGTGTGAATGAACTCTCTTAAGCATGATAGATTGTACAATTCTCTGTATTTAATTGGTTATTTTTAATAAAAGTACTTTTTTTTTTTGCTGGTACCATGATTTATATTTCTTTTACTTAACACATATTCCCTATGTTACATTGTAGATGTTCCACGTCTTTCTATTCTAATACTAATCTTTTCCGTGTTAGTTCCGGTTATCTTTAATAATATTACTTTTAAATACCTTTACTTTATTATATATTTTCTTAAAGTCCTCTAATATCGTTGTCATCGAGAAATACACTAAACTACACTTTATACTTCATTGTTTCGCATTCTGAAGAGCAATTGTGATCAATTCGTGGCTTCTTGCAATTTCTCTCCTCATTTGCTTATTCATATTTCTCTTGCATCGTCGCCAAATGAAATAGATCAGCACTGCGAGAAGACCCACCACGCAAACAATGACCCCAACTTTTAAGATGTTGAACGAAATTCCAGTTGTTGCTGTAGTAGTGCCACAGGTATTTCCTGCCTGAGCAATAATTGCGTTTTCTTCTTGTTTGCTGCTGCTAAAGCCTAATTGACACTTAAACTATGCTAAGTATACTAACCAATTAATAAAAAGAATATTGCAAAATTTAATTAATGAAGAAAAATTAGAGAGCACCTTCTAGAAGAAAGAAGATCACAATCGATCTGGATTATTATGGTGTAATCTTAATTTAATCTAGCCTAATCTACATGTATTGGATAGTTTAGAATCTTTTATTTGTACGAACTTGACGTTAATACAGTTTACTAATTATTTATCAAAATAAAAATTAATAATAATCTTATTAATAATAAATTATTGTTAATTAATAATTTTTATTAAGTTTTTCAATTTTTAAATAAATGTCAATAATTGTAATTGTTGTCAAATTGTATTTGCCAACAATAAGTGCTTAATCATAATAGCAAACAAATAACTTGGGCACAACTGGCTCCTCCACCAAATATTCCATCATTAACAACCTTAACAAAATATAAAGACAATGTTATTGAAATCAAATGGGGTTGCTTTTAAGTGTTTAACGCTTAACCATAATGACAATCAAATTACTTTCTTACAACTCCTTTAACAAATTTTCAAACACTAACAGCGTTAGGAAAGTATAAATATGATACGTAAGTTGAATTGTATGATTGTCAATATTGCTTACAAAGAGTGAAAGAGTAGTTTACTAGGCGTAAATAAACCTGCACCACTTTAAGTTGTTTATTTCCAACAAATGTAGTTGTTACTAAAAGCAAATGACCAATTAATTAATAGTAGTAATCAACACCAAACAGTATTCCTTTAAAATAATGGCGGCAATACAATTCTCCGCCCACCAGTACAGATTTAAGAATCGAAAATTAAAAACATACTTTACGTCTGAAACAGGAGTCAATGTCCTTTATATCAGACTGAAACAAAATATCTGCTACGGTGAGTAAAAACATCTTATTAATATTTTTCGTAAGGTTCCCTTACTCGCAGTCCATTTTCTTTAACTTTCAAGGAGTTTTTTTGTTAATCTTGTTATCGAAAATAATTGCAAAGTACTAATGTCTTCCTGAAACTTTTACTGTATAATTCAACCTTTCAACTTTCGACTAACGTCGAATATATTGCTACGTGAACCTATAAGATTCTTACTAGGAAAAGAATATTTAAATAATTTAGGGTGGTAGTGAATGAACTCTAACTTTTTTGTTTTTAATTTATACCTAAGCAGCTTTCATATGCTGACTTACAGGGTGTAAAACATACCTAAATACACGAGTAACTTACAAGTGCGTAACAGCGTAGTGATAAAGCATCTGGCGTGCAATCCGTGTGTGTAGGTGGCAATGAATTGCTTTTTTCTTTTGTTTCATTCTTTACAAATTAAATATTACCATGACAATGAAGGTACAAAAGAAAGTTTAATTCACACAGACTATTCTATTCTATTTAAGATAATTTAAATAGGTTTATGTACATATACGTAAATATAATTAATTAGTAACATTTAATTTATTTAGGTTGATTGTATTAAATAATAATGGGATTACCGTTAATTCATTCCGTTAACGTAAACAATAAGACACTATACAAATATTTCCCTTAAAATTGGGGTATAATTCAGAATGGGGTTTATTTATAATCGTTCGTAGAGAGCAAACACTTGTAATTTTGAGAGGCGCTTATTGTGGTGAAGTTTTAACCGTCGCATCGTATGGTGTGAGAATAATAAATATCATCTACACCTACGTAATGGTTAAAATTAATTATTGTGGCATATTAATTATAATGCTACTATTATCAACGCAATTAACTAAAATTAAATTAAATGTTACTAATCACTGATATTTATTTTTACATATACCTAATTAAACAATATTACTAACAGTCTGTATAAATTAGACCTTTTTTGTTTAGTTTAGTTCTTATTTAATTTACTTTATTTGTTTAATATATTTACACTAATAATTTGTAGGTTATCTATAATTATATAGCTATTTGTTTTCACGTTTAAACTAAAAGTTAAATTCCTGTTGGCCCGTATAATAGCTAATATACTATCAGCAGGAAGGATTTTTCCTGTTTTTCTTGTGATTTCTGTTGTCACTCCTTAGACTTATCGTGAATCCAATCCTTCAAGAACCTGTAGCTTTGATAGAGGAAGGGCCAACTTCAATAAAAAAAAAAAACTTAAAGATACTTATTTGACCAGATCGTGTGCAGTCTCATTTTCGCTCACGCCCATGTGATCAATGACTCAGATCAGTTTTGATTTCCTTTGGATGCTTACCTCGTTTAAGGCAGCTGCACAGCCTCAAACCACCTTAATGTCAATACTAGTGGAACTAACTCGGTGCTCGTTTGTAATCATGTCCTCATTAGCGAGTTAATCTTGTTGTTATTGTCTACATATATGCACGTATGTATATCGTTTGTAAACTTGGTTGAAACAATAACTCGTTACGTGGAAATTTCAATCTGTTTTGGTAGGCAGATTACATTACCTCAAGTCGCTAATGCACCAGCTCTGCACCTATTCGCGAATGCGCAGCATTATACGGAGGTATACATGCAGCGGAACTGAGGATATAATATCAGCACGGAGGGTGGAATAATAAGTTCGTAAGTTCATAATTGTAGCAAGCCATCGTACGAACTTCTCTTCCGCACCTAATACAATTAACTAGAACCGCCAGTAATTGTAAGTTTCGCAAATCCCCCGCGATGCATACCGAACTGCACGGAATGAACAAAGTTATTGGTCTGCATAAATCTAGGCGAATATTAGTGTGAACACGGGATTAACGAGTATATTAACGAAAATATCAGCGTTGGCTGGAATAATGAAATCATAGTTGATTGTTCTGTTGATTTAAAAACGTTAAATTTAGTGGCTTGATGTTAATCTACAATATCTTTCTTAGGAACATGCACTATAAATGGATGCAATATTAGCCAATTCTTCACAAATATAATGGGTAATTGTAGTAGTTGTATTCGTAATGTGCGGTTACACATTGAAAGAGAAAAGCAGAAACAAAAGAATAGGGTTCAGTTAATTACCTCTCTTTCTAATCTAGAAAATCTATTGCAAAAATATGTATGTTAAGTTTTCTAGTATAGAAAAGCAAATTAGGATGTGTTCATTTTGTACGGTGATTTTGGTTGTTTGTTGATGGGCAAAGCTTCGCTTGGTATCCAGGGTAATGAAATCTTTTCAGGGATAATCTCCGGATTAGGTTGCCAATTAGGATACTCCGCACTAAAAGCTGCATCTATCGCATTAATGCTTATATGGCTTCTTGCCAATTGGATTCGGCAAAATTTCAATGGGGAGGTATACTACATCAGTAGTTTGTGCCTAGAACTGTCAAGATGTATTCCATAACTCAAAGCTTTGCCCAGCAACAAATAACTAAAATCACCGTACATGCTGACGATGCAACAATGGTCATCAGAGATTGGTCTGCAAAGCTTCTGGTAGAGCAAAATGCAAAAAAAAAAAACGATCAATATTACTATAAACAAGAGCGACTCACAGTCAATGGTCAAAAAACCTACTCATTGTTAGCCACGTTCAGAAGAATAATCGCCACAAGTTTTAAAAGCACTAGTGCTGAGAAGAGGAAAGGTTCCATGCGTCAAAAAGATAGTTTAATGAAAGACTGATATGGAATCCACACATTGGGAATTGATTGCTGATGTAAGAGGTTATGTAGAAGTTGCAATTTCGACCTTAGAATGAATGTGTAGTTATTCAGAAGAATAATTGATGGTATGATGGCATACGAAGCAATAATATGGTGGCTTAAAATGTGGGTGGTGGGAACAGCAAAAGGGGAAAGACGCAAGGGCTACTTTGTCTGCCGTATGCGTGCCTTAAATGATACTGCTGCCACTGTTACATGTTACATATTTATATACTTACAAGCAAACGATTTGCAGTCTACAAGCTTATGCTCAGCTAACGACTACCAAAAGTGAGTAGCTGATTTTCCAAGTAATATCATGGTTGAAAAATACAACCTGGATAAAAGATATCAAATTTTATGCACGAGAAAAAGCATACTAGTGAAGATGCGAATTCAAATTTGTATAGCGACAGGTCTAAAACTGGCAACAAAGTAGGAACGAGAATAAATAAGAAAAAAGTTAACTTTAACAAAGACATGATAGTGTTGAAGTTGAGGAGACCGCAATTCATTATTGAACTTTCTGTAAAGCAGCAAGATGAGGTGATTTGGATGAAAGCGTCTTTATGACAGGTAGTCAACAGTGAAAGTGGTGTAATTTTGCAAGTGTTTATCTGGAACTGATTTGGGATTGCGTAAGTACTCTAAAGAAGTTGGGTTCTAATTAAAATTAGCATTGCCCGTGGTTTCCAGACAAAAAATTACTAGGACAAAAGTAGACAAGAGTAGGCAAGTTAAAAGAACAGAAGTCTGACTTTAGTAAAGATCTGTTGAGTAAGAGCAACAAAACTCTCAAACTCATAGTAGGTTCACTGACCAATGATGGTACACCCAATAGGATACGTATAATATAGGCCTATCGGATGACGCAGATGTTTGCAGATTTTGCAGAAATTTTTAGTAGCAGGCGTGGAGAGGCTTACAGATAATTGCTACATAACGGAGCTGTTGTCAAAGACGATAGAGCTACTTAAGAAAGCAAAGTTAGAGAGTGCTTCTAGGACAAAGAGGGTCACAAAATATTTGAAAAGGTCCAGGTAAAAACTCTCAAGGCTTTTCGTTAGAGCTGAAGCTTCCTTAAGCATTACTAAATCGCAAGTTAAAAGTGCGTCAACAGATTGGTATGCAATAAATCTGAGCAGTGGCGGCAAAAATCTAAAATGACGAAGACCAATAAAACAGTTCTTAGAGAAGCAAAATTTTGAATTAACTAGAAAGTTAATTGACTGAGTAAACACTGAAAAATGGTTAAAATGATAGACTACTGAGTGGTTACGGTTACCAAATAGGCATACGCATAGCATAGGCGGACCCAGAATATGTTGATTATAGATTTTGTCAATAGGAAGAGGACCAATTACATTGACACGTTTTGTGTCAATGTAATGGGTCTGGCAAATGGCTTCTAAGGACAAGGTTTTTGCTACTGTGTGACACTTGCCTTGACAGATTTGATTTACAGAAATGCGTGAGGGTACCTGGTGCAATTGAAGATAACTGTGTAAAGAGGATCCTTTGAAGGGTGATAAGTCTAATTAAGAAGGCAAAATTAAAAGGCACTTAAGATAGAAGAATAAATTTGAAGATATCACGGTGCCCGTTGTAACTGGCGAAAGCTGTTGGGGAGTGTGAAGGCCTGAATTATTATCATTATTATTATTATACTTTGGTCACCCGAATACTATTCCAATCTAAACTATCAAAATTATGGATTATTATGAAGCTGCAAAAAAATAAGGACCCAGAAGGTCGATTGAACATACAAGAAACAACTTGAATATTAAAGCCTTATTTACTCATTTTTTTGTTTATTTAGTTTCTACCATAGAACAATATCGGCTTATTGCAACGTAAATCGAAAATAAACATTTCCTCCATTCCTGCTATTCCCTTTGCTCTATCGTATCGAAAGCGCTGGCTACTGTAAATCAGACATGCATAGATTTGACTTTTCAATTTCCCAGGGCTCGCTTCCGTAGCGGTAACAAAAATAAGCAGTCGCTTTATTTCTTCCGTCCTCTTTGGAACGGAGATATCGTTTGATTCGTTCTCAATGAAGCGTCACTCCATTGTTATTCCCGTTTGTTTTTGGGGTCGCGTCGAACAAACAGGTAGACATTTTTGATTTATTCTCTACGGCAAATAGTCGCTGAAAAAAAAATAACAGCCTCATGTTTATTCAAAACCGCCGAGGCGTGCGAAATCGAAAGAGATCCTCGAACACTCTCCTCGATGTTGAACCGATGAATTATTAACGCCTCCGTTCCTCTTTAACGATTCGGGAGGTGCATAATTTGGATCTGAATTTATGTTGGCTATACATAAATTAAATTTAATCCGGAAAGTATCTGGGAAATCTATTCTTGCAGCAACGTTGTGATAGAATTAATTTGCAGAGTATGAAAGTATTTTTTGGTGATTGAATTATGAACTCATATATTTCACTTGATGTTTAAGGAAATATACCAAGTCGAAAAAAAAAACCTTTGTAGATGCAAGTTATTTGCTTGTGTTATATGTTGTTTGTTATGTTCTTCCACACAGAAAAAAAAAACTGAAAGAAATAAAAATCATGCTGTCACTTTACTTGTTTATGAAATAAAGGTTACAGTGTGACCATCATGGAGTGACATTGTACCGACGTTTTCCTTGGTGTGTTTACTTTATTTGTTTAGATAAGTGTATATAGGCTTAAACACACCAAAGAAAACGTCCCTACAGTTGTCACCCCATGGGTCGACAACGATCAATAACCGAACATAGAGCGGCAATCTAGATCGTGTCACCCCTAAGGACGGCAACAATCTCTAGTTGCGTAGAAAACGGTGGCTATGTCGTGTCTCCTCTGTGGACGACAACGATCTATAACTGGGCGAGAGGCGAAGAGCTAAGCCGTGTCATAAGGGGAACGACACTGATCTATAACTCCACGAATGGTGTTACCTCGAATGATGACAGCGGTCTCTAGTTCTATGATATGATGATCTACAGATTATGTCGTATCACCCAGAGGACGACTACGATCCATAACCAGGCGAATAGGTAATGGTGGGCATCTGCATCGATCGTGTCAAACGGTCGCTTTTAAATTGGCCACAAGATCCTCAAGCAAGCGGTATGGGTGGGGAATTGAGCGCATCAGCATTGAAAGTACCACGCAGGGAGAATAATGTGGAATATAATCGCTAAGAATTTATATGTGCGTCGACAAAAAAGAAAATATAGGAAAATCAATTAAAGGAAACTAAGATTTATAAATTATAAACTCAAATTGAATGCTAAAAGTAGATCTTAAACACAGCCTAGCTTCCACCATCTGCATGGCTATAGATCGTAGTCGTCCAATGGGGTGACACGACTTAGCCACCCGTTTTCTAAGCAACTAGAAATTGTTATTATTATTTTTCTATAAATGGCACGTTACACATCGCAATTCAATACAAAGTTAAACATTTTATAACTTACTAACTCCAGCTGTGTACTGATGGTACAAGCATAAATGCAAAGTGAAATTGAAAATGACAAAAAAATGAAAATTTAAATTTACTAGCTCAGCGGATAAAATTTTAAAAGGGCGCAAAAGACTTAATAACCTCAAGGTTATTTTCAGAATTGAACTATTCATGAAAAATAAAATGTGCGCGTAAGTAATCAAAATTTATTATTTAAAAAAAAAAAAAACATTTAATTACAATTAACAGGCAAAATAAAAATCTTAGACTGAAAGTCCTGACCGAAATCAAAACCTACATGAATTTAACAACTAAAAAGAACAATGCAAATCCTTTAACTAACAAAATGGTAGATTTGTTCTAGAAGAAATTTCTATTTCACACAAAATCCACGTGGTTTCAAATTTAAACCAACAAAAATTAAATTTACACAATTGAATTTAAATTACAAGCACAATGCTTCTTCTCACCTTACACGAGGTGATTAACAAAGAAAACTAATTTGAAAACAAGAAACGGAAAAAAATTAACTCTTTAAACAAAAAACAAAATTCTCTAAAACAAATTATAATAACAGATCTTATACCAAATTGTGCACAATAATATAATATCAATTATTATTAAAATAATTAATGTTCTAAATTCAAATTAAGCGAACAAAATTTTAATATAAAATGAAATCACCAATACGGTAACCAAGCAAATATATTACATTAAACTTAACAAACAATTCTATTAACAAAATCTTTTTAAAATAAAATATTAAAACTGTGGAAACTCGATCCTTGCATTGATAAAAATGAATAGGAATGAATAAAAAAACAAATTTGAATTTCCGGAAACCCGGGTGCCATACCACAGCAGTACCTAATTATATCTTTTTGATAAACAAAGTTACGCGTCTTTTCCTACAGATTCCAAACCTGCAGAATGAGTGTTCCCATTTGAGATTTTATTTTTCCAGTTCCCTTCAAAAATTTTAACACACATTAAAGGAAATGTCACTCACGCCCTCTACCTCCCCTTAAGTCGTGTAAAATAATTCTGTGCGTCCACAAAAATTCATATTTCCATGCCGTCGACCCTAATCAAGCGCTTCTCATGCCGTCAGATTCCCTTGGCGTGAGCGTTTAGCGTTCTTCTTCCAAAGTTCCGTGTTCCTAGGTCCAAGTGGGACCCGCGGTACTCCAGTAAGCGAGTTGTAATTAAGTTTATCGAAATGCCCACGGAGGAAACGAACTCGTTTTTATGTAGATTTTAGGGCTGCGCGTTTATTAGTGATGGAATATAAATTTTTCTCGTGTTCCCTTTTTCCCGTCATTAATCTGGATATGATTATGTATGAAATTTGCATAAATTCGTTTACATTCACGTCGCGTTGTGCGACGATTAATTTTTGGATTTTGCTTTGGAGAGATTTGCAGGAAAAAGCAGGATTCAATTGAAAGAGAGATACTTAGCGTTATTTGAGTTAGACACACATATATATACGTATATCTTTAACGAGAAAGAAAAAAAACTTTTTCTAAAGCGGCTACTACAACAGAAAAGTGTTATAGAAACAACGTCCTTTTTGAGAATTTAGGTCTATCCAAACTATGTATAAAAATACTATGTGTTATACATTGGAATACAATCCCATCTTAAATGCACTAAATTCGTTCTTATCTGCTTTTTCAGAGAATAATATTGAAAGAAAAACCATTTAGCAATAGTACTGTGGCCATATTTGTTACCAATGAACTAGTATACTACTACTACAATACCGTTGTTAGTTTTGTCGGCTTGCCCAGAGATTTATATTCGTAAAATTTGAGCTTCATGCTTTCCGTCAAAGGATTACGTGTAAAAGCAAAATTAATAGGTTGCTACGTATTTCTACGAAAAAAAATGAACGCCTGAAATATCCAGGTATCGTAAAGAAGAATTTTTCCCTAGGCGATCGCACCTTTAATACTGATATCCTAGCAGGCAAGGTGTGGAAGAAGCGTTGTTGGAAAAAAATAAATCGTGGTACATCGAAGTGATTCGAATAGAGGCAGGAGTCAGAATGATCTTCGTGAAACCGTATGCGGTCGCTTATATAGTTTCGGCCGGGCAGCACGCAACTTTGCCTAGATGCACTCTGTGGCCAATGGGATGCGATCGATAATTGTCTGGTTTAATTCATTTTTTCTAGTACAGAATGAAAGATTATACAATTATTAAACTATTAGCGGATACAATATTTAGAAATTTGGCATTTAAGCAAAAATATGGCGAAATAAACATGGGCTCGTTAATTAAACGAATAACTGTGGAAGAAATATGCGGTAAAATACGTTTGAAATGAGTGTTTTATAGGAAAGCGATTTAACGTGTAACAAAGTAGTATTATTTGGTGCTTTTATATTTCAGATGACAAGCCTTAACTACTAAGTAAAGATGGGAAGACCTTCAAAATGATAGTAGATTTGGTGACCGGTCATGGTAGTCTAAATAGGCATTCAGTCCATCGGAGGACTAAGCAACCCCAGTTCATGTTCTCCACCATAGTGATGGCCTGTTGAGAGCAAGGCTTTCTAATACTGCGGCCAGAGAACTCTACATAAGATAGACCCTCTTAAATATGTTTGGTTTAATTAGGAAGGCAAATTTGTAGAGCGCCTTTTAGTGCAAAGGGAATCAGAATAGGGCATTATGGGCATCCTAATTGGAATAAAATCTAATCGAATGGTACCACCAGCAAATGCATAACATTTGTAATATTGATGGCGACCATTTTCAATACTACAGGATTGCAATTAATATCTATTACTAATTCCAAGCATGCGAAACCGTACTTACACTATTTCCTTATCTCATTCACCTTACCTTTTATATATATGTTTATTATTTGCCGGATAAATGTCTTTCATTCGATAACCTGTCTTTTTATAAAAAAAAAACAATGTAGTCTAATGAAACCAATACAGTAGATGTAATTAGAAAAACAAGTGGCATTCGCACTGGATGAGAAAATTATTTTATTATGCATGACGTTTACAGAATGCATCAACCTGAGTAGGAACAATGTTCGCATATCAACAGGAATACTTTCAGGTTATTGTAAACTGAAAGGAGATCTGAGTAAGGTTAGATTCGTAAAGAAAATGTTGATGTAGATTTTATGGGGAACAGGATGAAACACCCATCCATCTCCTCTCAAATTGCGTAGCACTGTGCAACTCAAGGGCGTTGCACCTGGAAGCATATGAAATCGAAGAGGAAGACTTACTTAACCTGGGGCCTTCTTGTATCCTACACTGTTTGAAAGGAATACGATTGGAAGGCCAGCTGTAAAACAGTAAGAATAGGGAATACAATAGATCTTTTAGGTAGCAGTGTAACATCACCCTGCCCACATATGTATGACATTATTTAGGGTCTTCATTTCAATTGAACGCTATATGTAAAAATATTGATGTTTTTTTTGCTGCTTAATAAAACTCGTTGATACAAACAATTTTGGTATTCAAACTTTTTGAGATTAGGATATGCCTTTGTCTAGCGCCATTGAGAAAAATCGTAATTAAAATAGATTATGAAATGTAAACGTTTTGGGTTGGTACATTACCGCAAACGAGCAACTACTCAAATGGTGGTAGCACTTCTGGAACCAGGATGACGGCAGCGCAGACTTAGCGAAGACCTTAATCGAAGACATTAAACCAGGGTACGAAAGGAAGCACAGGAAAGTCTCCTACTGCTACTTGACCCAGTTGCTGACGCGCTATGGCCATTTTCAAGCTGGAAGGACTGCCCATAACCCCAACATACCTTTCTTGTCTGCGCAAAGTGACAAGAATATAGGACCAATGCATAGAACCAGGTGGAACTCTGACTCCAAGAAGCCTTACCAACACCATGCTGTCATCTGAGGAAGATTAAAATTGTATCGACAAGATGACTGCAAAATCCTGACTCTAAAAGAGAAAGATAACCGACAAAGAAAAGCTAGCCAACCTAGACTTTGAGAGCCCGAACATCTACGCGGACCACCCCTTGAGATAATGCTCTAGCAGTTCCAGGGAGGTGGAAAGATCGTATCGCCATACAAGAAGGGGTTTTTTAGTCGGTGAGAATCTGACATACCTAGCTGATACGGGTCACCGGTAGGATTTTGAAGATTTTTCCCCTCTCGTATAATTTTGCTGCTTCTCATTGTTTCTTTTGATATTTAATTTAATCTAAGTTCTAAGTTTTCTTACAAACCACGCTTTTTTGTTTGTGATAGCCCCTATATCTGCTTATATTAATTTTTTGGAAATAAATTTGATTGTACTTTAAATAGTGTGATAATTCTTATTAAACTTTTCTTTTTCCTACAGGTAATTAAAGAAAAACAAATTTGTTTGGGTTCGCAATATTTTCCATGTCTCGTGGAACAATAGACTTGATATACTGCCTTTCTTTGATTAAGTTATTAAGAATTGTTTGGAAACATAAATTACTCACACGAAGTAGACAGTCGTGGAAAGATTTCCCATACAAGCAAAGGAATAAACAACAAAGGGAAAAGTCGAGAAGGAAAAAGAAACATTCAAAAACGAGTGTGCACTTCATAAAGTACGATTCGAATCCCAATACCATACAGCGCTCCTGTCATGACATCGACCATGTCCATTTCCAAAAGTAAATATAGTGCTCGTACTATACATACGTGCCATCCCCGATGCACACGTCGTCCGGTCCACAATAGCGGTATAAGTAAGAGGAGAAGAAAGAGGGCTCGCAGAGCAATAGTAGTCATTTCTGTCAACGGATGTCACGCCGCCTAGCGGGAAATGACGTCACCGCTGGGAAATTTACCGGCAACGGACGCAGACAAATGACACTTAGGGTATATTGTGACGGTTCGATGCTGTCTACTCTAAGCAGAAGCGGAAACGTGACACGTCGCAGCTGTATTGTACGCAGTATACGATACGAAAACGTCGATGGTTCCGGATTCCGAAGGGATCGGTCGCAAACTACTTAAACTAATGAATTTCGGTGGCAATCGGCGTGTGTTTGAGTTATGGTCGAATTAAGGAATATAGAGAGATCATTCGGGTACAACAGTATGAAGAGGAGGTAGACACAATTGAGAAGATGCTAACGTTCCGAATAAAGGGTTTATTCAATTCTTTATTAGTCTCAAGATAAAAATGACATAGGGCACGCCAAAATACGAAGTATAAAAACAAAAACATATGAGTATATAAACAAAAACATAACGATGTGGCAAAAAAAAAATTAACATAGAAAATAGCAGAGTATTAGACATGAGAAAGCATCAACTGCTATATGTATCACACAATTGAAAGTATTCGTTAAGTGAAGTATATGCAGTTCTCAGCGAAAAATGTCCTAATAGCACATCTGAAGTGTATCTCATGTGAAATTGATTTATATTATTCTATCATTAATTCATCTACTTCGGCAGACGCGACGCATGCTGTATCAAAAATGAATAAAAATCAAAAAAAGCATAATAAAAGTCATGTATGAAGTGCCAGAGGATTCATCATTTGAGGGAGGAAGGTTGTACTTTTCCTCCATAGGGAAGAAAGTTGTACTTTTCCTCCCTAAGGTGGAAAAGTAAGTGGCATTGACATGATGAAATTGTACATCCTATATGTTGATAGCTGACATTACTACATTCGACTCAGTCTGAATCAATTTATGAGATAATTGCTAAATTATTAGGTACCTGTCGTTTTAGGAGTGAGTATATTTAAAAAGGAAATCCATAAATATTAATAATCATTTTCTAATTCAGGTTTACAGGTATTAAACTTAACCTACAAAAGTCATAAACATAGAAATAAACAAAACAGATACACAATCTTGTAATTGCAATAAAGTTAACTACAAGAGATTAGATTACCGATTTATGTTAACATTGAAAGAACAGTTTATTGCATTTTGTATAGTGAACCCTTCCTTCAAACTTTGAATCGGTAAATTGAATTCCGATATGTTTGTTCTATTAAAAACTTGTGGTATATCAGCAGGAACAGATCTCGAGGAATTTGTAGAATTGCTGGCGCATGGCTCATGTTGTGATTCAGATATCTGTACCATTTTTGCCATGAAGTTTTAAATCTAATACTCCACCGCCTTGTGAAGCAAGTGCAGTGTCAGAGTTCTGCGGAAGCAATGACCCGTATACATATGAGGGTTTTCTAAATTCAAAAATTCAGGGATTTTCTTACGGCATATTACTAAAGGTATTATGCTCAATTGGCTGCTTCGTTATTTTACCATTACGCAGACTTAAAAATAATCGTGATTAACCTGCATTGTCTCATTTGTAGATATTTCCGGATAATTACAATTCAGTGCGGTTCAACCAATACAAAATTTCTTGAAACGCCAGTTTTTGTTTCGGGAATATTTACCGCAATCACCTCTGTTATCTACGCCAGAGATAGTAATTCTTGTTAATTCGTCAGTTCTACAAGCACCGGCAACGCCCATGATTAAAGCAGCCTATAATTACATCATGTAAAAGTAATTTATACAAACAATTTAGTGAGTATTTATTTTAAATATATGATTAGCATCCATTTACTTTTATACCTATAAATTTTTCATCTTTGGCATATTTTAGAAAATTATTTGCTTGAGTAATTTCAAGCACTGCCAGACTTTTTAGGTTTATACCCCACATTTAGTCGTTTTAAAAATGACAATAATCTTTGATATTTCGATTTGTCAATATTATCAGTCAGATTCATTGTCGCTTTAATCATTGAATAAATGGATCACAGTGTCGATGATTTATGAAGTTTTGACTTCTCTTCGAAATAAACCAACGTTACGTTTTCAGTAATTTTTGTAACTTTTTTGGTATTACACCAGTTCTTAAACTCATTATAAGTTCTATTATATCTCTCTCGCGATTTCCCTGGCAATAAATTTCGAACAGTGGCAAGTGCTGCTTTACGAATTTCAGGTGGTGTGCACGACAAATTATTATTGTCTGTGATATCGTCGTTCTTCAAAAAGTGTTCAATAATAGTAGATAAAACTAATTTAATATCATAAATATTTATTATAAACATTTCTATAATTCGACATACTGTATAGAAATGTTTATAATAAATATTTATGATATTAAATTAGTTTTATCTACTATTATTGAACACTTTTTGAAAAACGACGCTGACTGGACAGTTTTCAAAAAATATTCGACAGATTAATGCCCGGTAACATAAAGCGTGTGTAACCAAGTGATTAGTTAATCATTTGTTAGCACTAACAAATTGTTAAGTAAAAGTTGCGTAACATAAACTTAACCATTTGTTAAATGTCGAGTAATTAGTTAACAACTGATTAATGGCTGTTGTAAACTAGTTAACTGTAAATTTACTGAAATTGATAGTTCATTTTGGTACCGATAGAGAGCCAACTTGAAACTTTGACGTTTTCACCTAGAAATTCAGTAATTGAGGTTTTGCTTCTGGGTTATGTCAAGTTTGTTATAACGATTCAATCATCGTCCTCCAATGAAGAACTATTCGTTATACTAGACAACATATATGATAGACGTCATAGACCACGATTGCTCATAGAAGAATCATGTAAATATAAGAAAAAAAAGGCAAATAAAACAATGATTTGGTCGTGTTGGTTGTTCTTTTTCCTAAAATTGTGTAATGTAAATAACTGCTTTTTCATCCTTAACCCATTAGTACTATGACAATTAAATTCAGATGTAATTTCTGCTCATACTTCGTTTTTTTTTTGTTTAATAGATACTCTATCCGTTTTTTTTTATTTTCAACTACTCCTTTATAATTTTCAATGATCGCTAACGTTGTGTGTTTCTCTTGTACCGTAAAATTTCTGGCTCTTCCCACGGCATCCTGCATTTTCCTACTTATTATGACGCATAGTGTCAAATTTAGTGATAATATTGTCAGAAATCAAATGTTGAAATTACACCTACCTAGCCTCCATAATTATAAAAATGTAATGTAATAATCACTAAACGTATATATTTTAAAGTTACTGCTGCTATCTTATTCCAAATTAATTGAGCAGTGATCAAATTGAATCAAAAATAAAAATTCTGTCAAAATGTCAAACAGACTTCCCTCCTAAGCGTCAAATATTCCGCCATCTATTGATGCAATCATGCACGGTAACTTTCGTTGCACATTCGGCAAATTTCGTGCTTTGGTAAATCTTAACAAATGTGTAACTACCGGAATAGCGGTGGTTAAGTTAACAACTGATTTAACAAATGATTATCTCCTAACAAACCTTTATGTTACCGATTTTTGATGTTATCCATTGATTAACTTTGACAAATAGGTAACTGTTGTTTATGTTACCGGGCATAAGCCTACTATTTATCATGTGACTCACAGGTATGTCTATTATTTTTAAACATTTAGTATGAGTTTCAGGATGTCACTTTAAAGTTTTAAATTACTTTAAATTAAAGTTCCTATACATATTACACAGACTTTTGTTAAAGTGCTAAAAAGATATATATTATAAAAACGACCCTAAATTAGTTAAAATTGGACTGGTTGAGAAAAAAACGTATTCAAACTACTCGAGGAAAGTGCTTTTGCAGGCCTTGGACATTATATTTGCCTGAGGCCTGCAATAGAGCACTTTCCTCCCTTGGTTTGAAATATACCATTACAATCGAGTATAAAATTTTCATAGATTTTGTTATTAAAGTGGATATTAGAAAATGTATGTAAGTACATACTACATACCACCATACCAGCTGGGTATTACATATTTTTCTTGTAATCTGGATTTTATTGGACGGATTTCTTTATGTAGAAAAAAAATGATTAAATTTATATTCCCTTTTATCGCAATCCACGTTCGCATCCACTTTCTTAGGCCGCAATTTCGTTTTTCGGGGGATTTTATCTTCCACAATTGGAAAAGAAAGTACAAATAGAACGGTATCCATTTGATGTTACAATTTCCCTAGGACCGTTTTCGTGTGAAATTCCGACCGTAAATAACCGGATAGATCAACTTCATTTCGACGGCGGTATCATAAACTAGACGACAGTGGCGCGATTTCTTCGTGGAAGATACGCCGAGGTCCTTCTTCCGATCGTCCCCTAGTGTAAGCGAAGGAAAGAAAGAAATCCGTAAATGGAATATAATTTTCCCTCCGGAGGGATATTGAAACCGATCACAAACCTATCCCAGATTTCGAGGTTAAATCGGAAAAGTTCTCGTCTAACGAGTTATCTATTTATTAGGTACTTCGTAATTCTGCAGATATCTTCATCCCTTTTCAGTGATATGGGTAACTGATGTTAACCTATAGCACCTTTGTTGTAAGTCGTCGTTTTATGTAATTGTCTTTGAATTTTTAATTATAGACAATCAAACGTAAAGAAAGCAAGGTGAGATTTGTGCCAATTAGACATTCACCGTACGACATATGTATAATTTTGCTTGACCTTCCTTTTCCTCTACTCTCAGTGCATGTCCTTCAGTGTTTAGTAAGAGAGACAGTATGTTCATGGTTGTAGTCTTTTGAGGTCGCTAGGGTCTATGGTAGAATAGTTACTTTAAAGCTCATTAAACGAGCTTAGACCCTCATAGTAGGTCAGAATTGAAATGGTACACTTTATCGTGCCCTGCTCTGTACGCCACAATGTAATGGGTCGTTAATTTACTTATGAATACTATATTTTTTATTGGGCCCCGTAAGATTGGTAAATAATAATATCTATTAACTAATTGAAATAAATTAAAAAAAAAACTAGCATGAGAATCTTCTATCGATCAAAATAACCGCTCCCAGGTCGTGCGCTTCTATGAATATTTAAAATATAGTACGACTCTATGGTAAATAACAAAATAAAATAATAAAAGAAATTGATTTCACCTTTACAATATTTTGTTTGAAAACAATGAAGGCAGAGCAATATACATATAATAACATTAGAGATGGCAAAGAAATAATGAATGGGGACCTTTTGAAATGTTGAAATTATTAGATTTAAATAAAATGCAAATAAAATTATGATTTCGAATTTATAAACTAATAAAAAAATTAAATAAGGCGGTAACACTTGCGGTTTTGGCGGTCCTTCGGCTCTAGGTGTGGTCTTGGCGTGATCAGTATGATTGTCAGCACATACATCGGTCTCGTTTGAAAATTGGCTCGATGCAACTACATCGTCGTATTCTCCGGAAACTGTATTCCACCCCCTAGATCGGAAAATTCCCGAAACGGGAAACACGGGGATAAATAGAGTAGATGTTACCAAACACCACATACGTCTACCACGAAAAAATAAACAATGAATGCACTGAAAATCGATATATTTAAACCAACCAAATATATTTTGTTTAGCACATTTTGTGTGCAACAAGCATGCCCTTTGTTG